>VWYP01030977.1:66329-146583 GCA_013400435.1 Pycnonotus jocosus | reverse complement strand
AAAAAAAAAAAAAAGCAAAGCAAATGTAAAAGGCTAATATTTCACTGGTTTTGTGAAACAGCTCTTAAATAAGTACCTTTTACAAGACTTACTGGAGTCTTTAATGACTACAATTAAGGGAGGTACTGAGTACTGGCAAGGGGTATTTTGAGAGAAAGGTAGTTACAGTGTAGAGGAGGTATCTGAGCCACTGGTCCCGAACCATGGACTGAAGGACACCATCTCCCTTCATGTAAAACACAGCTTCAGCATCTGGTTCCTGATGGCAGCTCATTTACAGAGCAGCAACTCTGATGTCATAATTACAACTTTAACAGGTAGCAAGCTGTTAAAATGCAGAATTAAAATAAATGTGGCTGATACCTAAGGATTATTTCTCAGATGAAATACAAGGGAGAAATATTCATGTTTCAGTAATTACAGTGACATTGTATGAATAGCTTTCCTCAATTAATTACATACATTCTGAACCAAATAAAACCTTAATGTGGCTGATGACAGCAAAGCTGAATATGGTCTTTTTGCCTAAGGAATAATGGTCCTGTTCACATACTTGGCACTTCTGAAAGGAAGATGAATTCTGGCAACCAAATCTGTTTTCCTTAACAGATGTTTCAAAATATGGTAATGAGGTGTGGGTTTCCTAGGCTGTCAGCTGTAATCCAGTAAGCAGGAAACAGGACAAAATGGATCTGAAGCAATTAGTCTTTTCACTTTAAACCTTTAAAGACTAGGCTAGATTTTATATTAATTTTACAAAACACTGTTTGCAATGAATTATGTAAGAGTACATGCACCTCTGCTAATACAATTTACTCTGAACTTTTCCTGGACTAATTCATAACTGTATGTGACAAGCATCATGCCAATTTGAAGAGTTTCACAGTGGCTCTGGCATCCAGAATACTACCAGCAAAGAAAAAAAAAAAACCCTAGAAAAAAATCAGAAGAAGCACGTTTTCTATGACATATTCAGTCAAACTCCAGTTTGAAAAATGCAACACATTTTTAGATAGCAAACAAAATTCCTACTGAACTCTAATCTTAAGTAATTTCTTAAACACAGCTTTATCTCCATACTGATGAAAGCTGTACTAATGAAGGACCAGTTAGAATTACATGTCTAGCAGAGAGATGAAAGAGAATGACTCTCTTCATTAAAAGCTGAATCATATTTAAATTTTCCACTTGCAGTAGTTGCCAAACTCTGCTTTCCTTCATTTTTCTAGAACAACTCTCATGTGCATCCAAGTACAAAGGAGCAAAAAAAAAAAATTATTAGAGTGGATATATTAAATGCTCACATATGTACAAAGTAAACAGTTGAGAGACACATCAAAACCTGGGACTTCCAGCATTGTTACTAATGTGAGTGACAAATTTGTGTGCCAGATGCTGTATGTTGGGCATCATGAAGACTGGTCTTTGGTTAGGAGTTAAAATACGCTACACTGAATCCTGACAACACAGAAAGAAGAGCACTGGTCATTTTTAGCCAATGTGCCTTGTTAGAAAGCCAACAACTGGTAGCTGTATCAATAACATTATCACTGGCAGAATCCATGCTTTGCCAGTCACTAGGGCTACCTGACAATTCTTCTTACAAAGCCCTGAAGAGAAGGGAAAATAAATAACTGGGTTGTTATTTCCTTACAGTCTGGATTTCCCATACAAGATCACACCACCCAACTGCAGACACAACTGTTCAGACATTTCCATGAAAGAAGTTAAAGAGCCCAATGTTCTGCAATTTCAGACAATTCAGGTGATTGTTCCCTGAGAAATTGCAGCATCTCATGCACTGAAAGTGTAAGTTGCAATTTGGAAGATTGGTGGGTAAGATTCTGTGTCAGAAATACGCTCCTTATTCTTATGCAAATACTCCCAAAGTTGGCCAAACTATGAAAATGGGAACTACTGTTACGAAAATGTTTATGCACGTACGGGAGGTTTCTCAGAGCTGAATAAAATGCCTGGGGCTCTTGTTCCTTCTAAGAAAGCTCCATTCTTTCCCTGTCATCTCTGTGACTGAACTTACCACCAGACTATCACCTGCCCTGCAGAACTCAGACTCCTCCACCAGGGAGAGAGAGAGATAAACTTCCTTCGTCCTCTTGGGCTGCAGGAGTGCAGGACAGTGTAATTGAGGACCAACTCTACCTCTTATTCACCACCACTCAGCACACGGAAGCTGCTGGAGTTAAATATGGGTAAAGAATAAAACTTAACATTGTTGGAGGTTTATTTGGATCTCATTATAAAACTTGTGCTCTTCATGACAATCTCTCAGGTACGCTTTTTATGGTGTCTGAAGGGTGTTACTGCTCTTATATTGCAAATAAACTACTGAACTTTAGAGACTCAAAGCAGCCCTCCTCAAATGCCAGTTGTGTTGCACAGCAGAAAGTGAATCCAAGTTTCTGACTCTTTCTACTTTTCTGTTAGCCTGATGAGAGGTTGGGGTAGGAGGAGAACAGTGACTGGGACTTAGAAAAAGACTAGGATTAATATCTTTGGTAGCCTTTGTCTAGTTAATTCCCACCTATAAAGTGAAAATATGTGTTCTTCATTATCTTTAGGGTCTATTGTGCAGATAAATCCATTGAACAATTTGAAGTCACTAGATGAAAACTATATAAATAACTAAAACCTGTTCTAGTAGACATGTTAGTTCTATGGTGAATATGACTTCAGTGGAGTAGTGTTTATTTATATCCTAAAAAGAAATACTTATCATTCATTTTGCTTTTTTACTGACTCTATAAAAGCAAGTCTATGTCCACATGTATATCTCAAGACAGAGGGGGATAACATATATCATAAATTTAATTATAATAAAAATCAAAACTTTGATGTCAAGCCGGTCATTTCCCTCTGTCTTCCATTAAACAAATTTTTCCACTCCCCACAGAGTTAGACTTGCTCTTAGGAGAAGACTTTGAAAGACAGTATCAAAACAGGTTTGTTTTTTCCCACTTCTGCTTGTATAAAACCCAGAAAAAATGCAGTTTCATTATCATAAGCAATACACAATAGCCATTTTCTGCTGAGACATTCCTGTATTGGCCTGGAACAAGCAGGTAACCAAGCTTATACATTAAGTTTGCTGTGCACAATAAAAAATGGATAACTGTAAAATACACTGATAGATGCCTCATAAGCATGTCTTTATTTTCTCCGAGTGCTTTAAAAACTGTTTAGTCCTATTTAAGTTAGTCCTATTGCTAATGGCAGAGCTTGTATATAGTAAGCTGTTTTTACATCAGTCTTTGCCAAATGTTCCTACCTCACAGCCACTCTTTTCCAGACCATGTTAAATTGTTAATCTCGTCCCAGTTTTGGATAGATAATTTTCTATGCACAAGACCTCAAGCAAGCACAAGACATTGCCTACGATGACATCAAAATAGAGCATTGGGAGGCTAAACCAGCACACGTTTCAATTCTATCACAAACGCAGGGGTCCTTCTCAAGCAGGAGAGTTCTTAGAAAAAATGTCTCATATTTCAGTAGGAATAAAAATACTCTCTTTGGACCTCTTAGTCCACCATCTGCTACTGTACAAGCTTTTGTGAAGAAACCAGAAGAAAACTGGGTTTTTATCACCTCTTTAAACAACAGTCCATTCACTAACAGAACTTGTTCACATTTCACTGTTACCTAGCATTAAAAAACTTAGCAAAATAAAAGTAAAGCCCCTTGACTTGAGCAGTTTCAACAGTTACCATCACAAGGCAAACCACAGCAGGACTTGCTTAAGCCCTGATATCAAGAAATGCTGAAGACATTAATAATTTACACTGGTATCACCATTCCTTTGCTATCCCCATCTATATTTTACACATTCATCAGGCCTGTTTTGCTTCAGTGGCAGCTGCAAGTTAATGAAAACACTGGAATGAGCTGACCCTGTGGTTTAAAGGCATTCCTTTTTACAGGTGTTTCACTACCATTTGGGTATTTCACTTACACTGCTCTGCTCCCTCTTCAGTATCATGAGGCTTGCAGTCCAAACATTAACTTTCACATGCACTCACCTCAATCTTTGCCAGTCACACTCTTTCTTTGACTATTTTACCAATAATTAATTCAAAAACTGTCAGAAATTTCTTGCACTTGATGATCTGTGATATTTGAGAGACTACTGACAGCTTGTTCCATGCTGTTCTAGCTATCACAGAGCAGCCTCCTGCTGCCTAGTTCAGTGCAGAGTGGGAATTAAATCCAGATTATTTAGAAAAAGTGTTTACATTTCATCACTAGTGCCACATCACAAACAGACATCATAAATTCAGTTTTGTTGATTAATGAACAAGGAATCATAAAAGTGTCACTACCTTGCACCTGGTTTTAGACAAAAGATTTGTTTGCCTCTGCCTGTCCTTAATCTGTCTGCACATCATCACTGGTCCCTGCTGTGCAAAGCAGCACTCTTCAGTGCTCTGCACCCCAAGGGGTGTCAAAGAGATGTAGTTCTTGTCTTTCTTTCTTCAGCTGAAAGTGAGATATGATCCCTGTACTAGCACACTACCCTTGCAGACAGGCACCCTCCACCACGAAAAGTACAGATTTGTGCTCTGACAACACCTGCCAGAGGCAGGGCCATGTTATTGCAATTTCCAGTTAACTTCCAGTGGCCATCCCTGTGCCAGAATTTCTGTGCTATTAGACAAATTTGGTAACAGCCATAGCAGTCAACATCTGGTCTGCAGGGCTGTCTTCTCAATGCCTTTATGTCATAACACAGCACTACCCCAGGTGAATTTTGACTTTTTGGCAGTTCTCAGGGACATGGCCCCACTTCCTTTTGTTCAGTGGCAAGTATGACCTAGTATTCCTTGTCTTATATACAGTGTGTGCCATGCAAGTGCACACAACCCAGACTTTATTACCACAAGATAAACAAGTGTAATTTTTAGGTTCACATACTCATTGTTTCCAATATCAAAAAGAAATCATCCCTATTTCATGGCTGAATTTGGCAAAAGATTTAACTATGACACCACAGTAGATATGGATACTTCTCCTGCCATAATTCTGAAATGTAACGTTTAAAACATGATTTAAAATTAATTATTTTGTTCTCATCCACAGCTCTGTTAAAGACTTCCTTGCCTGTGACCATAAATATTAGATGGAGTTCAGTCAGATCATTCATTTCTGATTTTATCTGTGAATTCTAACAACCAGATTTTCATACAGAAAGAATAAGGGTTCACAGGCACCTATTTTATTTAAATTGCTACTTTAGTCCTCACATCTGTATGCAGGACAGAAAGAGAAAGTTGGAAGCTTGGTTTCCAAGTTTGGCACTGGAGGCCAAGAGGGAACTCAGGTGCACAGAGAAATGAGAGCAAACTTACAGTCTTTCTTTAAAGTTATGATTCTTGCTGTGTAGAACAAGATCTGACACAGGTATTATCCACTACTGATTGTCAGTGATAACCTGTTTTGTTTTTTTTTTGTTTGTTTGTTTTGTTTTTGTTGTTGTTTTGTTTTTGTGTTGTTTTTTTATCAATTAAAGATTTTGTTTCAAGTAACTTGACTCAGAAATAAATTTAAAAATAAACCAAAACACAACAAAACCTGCTGCCAACACTTTCCAACAGTGCATTAAATAACATAATTAACACCTGACACATGCTTTTCATTATCATCTTCCCAGTGCAAAGGGTGCCCAGTTCAGAAACAGTTTTTCTTGCTTTAGGTAATAATAATAATACAATAGGCATAGAATTCAATATTTGCTCATTAGAAAAAGTGGTACCAAAGACATGTGTCTGGATCTGGAGTTCACAATGATAAGATTGTGATCATTCTCACTTCTTAAGAAAGATCAGTCAGGAACTGTTTCATCCAGCTAGACTTCACCCATATCGCCAAACAATGTTACTCAACAAGTGACTGAGAAGATATTGGAAACTGGTCCAATAAGTAATCAAAAAACCCTTTGGTTTTAATCAAAGATTTAAAGACACGGAATGCACATTCTCATTCATTACAAGTAAACAATTAGAAACAGGGAAACAAAAGTAGTGTAAAGTAACTTAAATAAGTTTTTTTTGTTTGGTTTTTAATATAAATAAATGTGGCAACTAATACACTGTTAATCTGTAGTTTTCAAAAACATTTGTGTGGCTCTTGGATTTGTTCATAATAGGGCAAGTTATCTACTTTGATTTCAAATGAGTGAGAAATTGCATCACAAAGAAACAATAACAGAGACAGTTTGAGACAGGTTCTTGCACTAAGATGGAACATCCCAAATGCCTCCAGGGGATCACTGCAAGAGAAAATTATTGTAATTTTGAATTTGATTTCAAATTCTCAGCAAAGTCAGTAGAAAGCGCAGTTTTAATTTGCACTTGGCATAGCTTGTACCATCAAAAATCACATTGAAGCTCTATGTTCTATTTATTGATTTCGAGAGTTCAGACATCTCTTCTAGTCTGAATTGCAATGGTGAATTAGATATTGAATTGCCTCAAACTAGTCAAAAGGGGAATCACCTAATCAGATCACTTGCTAGCTATATATATGTTTTAATGAAAAGAACAAGGGAAAAAACATGTTGGTTGCAGGTTTTTTTTTTTCAGTGATACTACACAAAAGAGAAACTAATTCCTAATGAAAATTTTCTTAATTAGATTTATTCTGCAGGTTAATTTTTTTTAGATGAAGTGACACAAAAATGGGTAGCAAAAATTAAAATTGAAATTTAGGCTTATGATTGCCCAGAACGTAGTTAAGCCTCCTCAATTCACAACTTGCCTGATTCAGTATCCTTTTATTGATTAAGAAGGCCCAGAAAACTTCTCATTGCTCAGTCATTCTTCCATGGTCTAATACTATGATTCTTAGTAGAGATGCTTCCCTGAACCCAGCAGAATGAAAAACAATAAGAAAAGAAAATTTTAAGGAATATTGCTTCCTGTCATTAATGGCGTGGTAGTAGGATTGTTCAGAAATTGAGAAATTCCTATCAGGCCTTGAACTGAAAGGAAAGAAAAGGATGGATGTGTTTGATCAGCGAGCAGAGGAGCTGCAAGTCCTCGCTGGGTTCCTCTAGTGGTAGAATTGCTGTCAGCTGAATGACATGTTACATGCTCATTCAGTTGTGCCCACCAGGCTGCTGCTGCTGCTGCAGTAGGAAAGAGCTTTCATCATCCTTTCCAAGCCCAGGTTCATGAACACCGTGCCAATCAGAGCATATAAATCACTGTCTCGAGTAAAACTGACCCAATTCCACAATTCTTGTTCTCTGAAGTACTCTCATTGACCTGGATATTGCATTGAAACCTTAACTTCTCCATCACAGACAAAAATGGAAACAGTAAGAACTTAGCTGAGGTGTAAGGGGGAAAATCCTGTGAGACAAAATGACTGGACTTATGACAGCACAGAAATTTATTAATAAGCAACATGCCAAATGCATGACTTCTATGTCTTTGAACGATACATAAACAAGAACATGGTGATTAAATATAAGAGCCCCACTCTGTAATCTTAATCCAGTTTTCAGCCTATAACAAGCTGTATTCCTCAATATCTTATTTTTTGTAACATCTACAAGTGTAGACAAAAATATGAGAAAAAATGCATTTTGAATACTTACATTCAGCAAGAAAGTCAGAAATGACTGCTCTTAGCAAGACAGAATCACAATCATTACACAGTGAATGCATCTGTCATCCTGACATCTAGCTATGCTTAATTACTCATATCTTTATGGGACAGTACAAAAATATCCCATTTCATCCAAACTAGTGACATTTTCTCATAGTGAGCCTGTATTATTATCATATGAGAAATATAACAAAAGGACAGCATGAGAAGCATTGCTGTTATAGGATGTTACTTGTGGTATAGTTTCATTACATCTCATGGTCTGTTAATTCAAGTGACTTCATATATTTAAAAGTAAGAAGTCTTACTCTGAAGCTATATGCAAATTTTGATTTGAACTAACCAATAAGCAGAATTTCTGTTCAGTAACAACTGAACAGACGCAAGGTTTTGAGATAAAAGTCAATCCCACAGCATTTTAATTGAAGGAAGAGCTGCAATAGCTCACTTCAGAAACACCAAAATATTGCCCAAACTTGGAGGCAAAGGTGCAAATGGCAATGATCAAGTAAAATAACATCATTAAAATACTTCCAGGTTTCAGAACTGTATAATCTGGAATGCACATGAAGTTTCATGAATATAGGCATGATAGGGTAGTAGAAATCATTTTAGCTGATTTATACCTAATAGAAAACTGAGATCTGGGGATTATTACTTTCTGAACGTGAAGTTAAAATGCTCTATAAACATAACTGGAACGTGAGTTTCAAAACTGAGTAAGAAATGTTTGACCTCATGTATTTCCTAATAATATATTTACAGGCTGTTTTCTCTTGCAAACCTGAATGCACGGCTTATGAGAAGAAAAAAAAGAAATACAGTTTTAGAGCAAAAGCAAATGATTCTATGTATATTTCTTTTAGTTACATGAACCTAAACAAGACTTAACTCCTGGACTTTGATGGAAGTATTTACATGGATCCTCTTACAAAAAGAATTTGATGTACCATTACTTTAAAGACTATTCCTAGAGGTAGATGTATGAGAACGTTCATTAAAACAGAATCCATTACACATAGTTTTTTTTAACGAGTAGGAGAAAATAATGATATCTCAAGTAATAGGCACTTTAAATTAGATACATTAGTATTTATTGAATTGCTTCAAAAATGTAAACATCATTCAATACAAAGCTCTGTAGCCACACAGGCCAAACCATTTGAGCCAGGTGAGCAGTGCTGTTCCCTCAATAATGCTGATCAGACAAGTCATTGCCTTAGAATCGGGATTCCCAAAGGGATTACAGTATTGATGACAAAAGCCTCTGCAAGCAGCTATGCCTTCACAGCTTTTTTATGGATATAGTTTGGGATTCTCACACTGCAGCTGTGCAAAGCCTGCAGGCCTTGGAGAACCAGTCCAGCTTCCAGATGAGAGCCATGGTATGACCTGTACTTGAGCCCTGACAAATGCTTCAGCTGGAGGGAGGCTCATCCCAGAGCTTTACCTCCAATTAATTTATGTCAATCCCCCCTGGAACACTGCTTTTGCATTTGTCTCATTTACCCTGCACCACTGGAAGTCCCCAGAGTTCAGGTTTAAACCACCTCTTTAAACATACTCCCTGTGATTTTTTCCTTCCATTTTGCCCACTCTTCACTAGGTACAACCAGATTTTAGCCCAAATCCTTGGAGGAGATTCTTCAGCAAATCACTCATATATATCGTCCACTTGACCAGGAATTACAGAATGTTTGCTCCTGCATGTAAGAAAACCAGAAACTTCCAAGGTTCACACTGCAGCTCACAACCTCTGTGCAATGAGTCCCGAGGGGAGGGCAGGGAGCTGTTTGCAAAATCCTCAGCAGCAAAGATGCCACTGCTGGAGCTTGCCATGTTCCTGGTATGAGGAACCCCACAACAGTCTACAATTACCACTTTTGTGATGAGAATTTCACCACAACTGCTGCTATATAACTTAGAGGAGCTCCAGGAGGACACTTCTGTCAGCCCATTCCTCTGAATGGGAATAGCTTTAGTAAAAATGGATAGGAAGCCATATGTTGGACTCTGCAAGTATCCATCAACATTAAGCTTTGCAATCAGTGGCACAGTGCATTGGAGAGAAATACTGGTGAGGGGCAAGGGAGAGAAAGCAGGTGACATTTGCTTTATGTTTTTTTTCTATAAATAACCATAAACCCTAGAGCTATTAAACTCCACAGAGAGATAAATAGCTTTATGAAGTATGAGCAACAGTTGAGTCTTTAAGGTAGGAAGGATCTTAAATGATCTCCTGGGTAATATTTCTGGCATTATTTGTGCTCATTCTAGAGGTCCAGTGAATCTCAAGAAAAGCTTTATAGCTTCCTGATTTTCTTCCAGACTTACACTGTCCCTTTTACTTTCATAAAATTATCAGCTACCACCATGCAGAGCTTGAAGGAAGACTCTCAGAAGGCTGTCAACACCATCTTATAACCATCCAGAAACTCAGTTATATGGGGTGTCACAGGGTGCTTCTAAAGAAACTGGAACTGGACTAGGTGTAAAGTATTCTAAAGACATTATTTCCCAAATATGATGCAATTATTTGTCTCAAAAACTAAGACTCTGGTTAACAAAACATAATTACCATAGATAAAATGCATGAAGAGGTGTTAAATTATCTGCGATACATATCAAGATCTGCTATTTTCTATTTAAAGCTATATTCTCCACTTTTAAGTCTGTCACTGTGGAATTTGCTTTGGCTGATTCAGCAAAAGTCCTTTAGTGAAAGCAGCAGCAGTTAATAATGGGGAACTGCCAAACGACTGGAAGCAAAGCCTGAGAGGCAAGGCTTGCTAACTGTTAATCAAAGGCTGCCAGAGCACGCTTGTGAACTGAGCTGCCATCTGCCGTGCTTAAGGACAAGAGTCAGAAAGCAGAAGCTTTTTTTTCCCAAATATTTCTGACCACACACACAGGTAGGAGAGACAGGGAAGGAAATGAAATGTGATGAAGTGCTGACACAACACAGACAAAGCCCTGGCCCTGTGATGAATGCCTTCGTGCCTGCAGGATGGCAGAACACGACCTTCCGGCTTTGTTTCCCATCCACCTCTTTGAGGAAGCTATAGGGCAGGACATGTGTGTAGAGGGAGTGCAGTGTTTGCACAGCACCTCAGAGAATTCCTGATTCCCTGGTCCATAGATCTTCGGGAGTCCAGCACTGTGATATTGATTTCTCATTGCTGTTTTAATTCTGCTACTTGTCTTCTTTCTCCTGAACTCAGAAATCCTAAGCATGTTTAACTGCGACTGCTCCAAAGACCTTTGTGAGAGGGTGAAGGTAAAAGATAAAGTCATTGAAAAGATCAGACATGAAAAATATCTTCTGCAAAACTAACTGGCAGCTTGAGACAGTGAACATCATTTAAGCAAAAAGGATGCAGGATCTGATAGAATATAATTTAAAAGTCTTTCTGTGACAACTGTTCTAATATTAAAAGAATATGAAGAATAATGAAGATGATCCTGCTCAATGACACCTTTGAGAGAAAGGAATGACTAGACACATGAAGATAATTGTTATTTCCCTTCTATAAACCTCTTGCTTCCTCTTTGCCTCAGTCTGGATCACAGATTGACTCTGACCACTGAGGAATATCAGAGCATAAAATGGCTTAACTGCCAGGGCCTTTCTGATCATGCTACATACCCCATTCAAACCAATGCTTGAGCCTAAATCTGTTTTTTCAATTACATCTGTTTAAGAAAATAGTTACAGGCCTTTTTTCATTCTGATCTCTGGTTCTGTGCATCTAAGATACAGATAAAATTATACCTTTCCTGCAAACAGGCTATGAATTGTGGGAATGTTTTCATAACTGTCAGAATTCTGTAAAATTGCACTGGGGTGCTGTTACATGCATCTCCTGCACAATCATGTTATAGGTAAAATCATAAATAAGTAGAGGTCATATATGTTGAAGAAGGTATTGAAAAAATGAAGCTATTAGAGGATGTCATTCTGTCAGACAGAAATAGGACTGTCTTCTACCTTCACTTAAATGTTAGCCTACACAAATGATAGAAAAGAAAAAGATAAAACTAAGGCATAACACATCTTGCCAAATTCATTCCTTATTGCATACTTATTTGTATGTTTGACATAGATAAAGGAGCATGCTGCCAAAATCCTGTCCATTCTTCTGACTTTATTAGTGATTTAATGGAAGATATTAACCCTGCCTGGACACCTTGCATTACTCATCTGTACCAAAAGTATACTGCTTACTTCCTTGAAAAAAACACAAAACGCTTAAACCCAATTTAGCAGCCACCCCAAACAAATTATTTATGTATTTTGAATAGTTTCAAATATTTTGTTGCCTAGTTTCTGAGCTTACTTCAGACTTGGAGATTAAAATAATAATAGATAAAGATCATGAGCATACTCATCCACAGAGAAAGGCCATACACATCCTGTGGTCAGAGCAGAAAATATCTCTCTTGTCTTGTCACTGCCCAGGCAGCACAAGGAGCAGGACACCTGGTGACAAGGAGTATTATGAAGTCCTGTAACATTTGAGCAGTTCAGAGAGATAAGAAGGATGTGTAGAACTAATGAAGATAACTTTTACACCTACCAGGTTATTTTGCTATCTTGCTTTGATCCAGTTGTGCTTTGCGGCAAAAATACCTGAGAGACATTGAGCCTCAGGCTGCTACTCAAGTGGGAATGCACTGGAGGGACAGTCCCAGCTGATGAAGAGCTACACCACACACAGCACATGCTCCCTTTTGCCTCACAGGAAAGGAAATTTGAGTTAATGAGGGTGGAGAAGGCATACAGAAGATATTGACAGCTAAGTGCTTGCTTAGCTGCTCCAAATGGATCAGGTTCTGAGGCCCAGGGAAGTGGAGGTGAAGTAGGGCCATGGCAGGACAGCTGCTTGAATCAGCAGCCTTTCCCTCTTTCTAGGTGTATATGGAGGAGTCACATGGCATCTTTCAGCTGTCACTTCCCGTGAGCAGCAAGCATCAACATCTTTATTATGCTTGCATAATCTGTAAGCAGCTTTCAATCAAATGAAAACTAGCACCAATTACGGGTATTAAGGCAACAAAATTTATTTGAGAATCTCCAATGGTAGGAAGTGGTGAGGGATGGAGTAAAAGTATGTGACACATCATCATTCTCACCCCTCCTATGTGCTTGCATTTCAGTACCTTTAAAATTAATTTGAAATTAATATTTACCAGTCATATCACAAGAGAATTTCAGCCACATTATGTGTCTGGGAAACTAAAATTAATAGAGACAGCAAGACCCATTCAAGTATATGTCTCTTAATACAGAAAGGATATTTGAAGACGCTTTTATCACTTATTTGTTTTCTTATTTATGAGACCATCTGCAGCCAGTCACTTCCTCTCAGTCTGGTCACAGCTGAAAGCCCCTTTTTTTGTTATTGTTTGTGCTGTTTCTGACATGGAATTTGCCTCCTAAAAAAGCCAAGGTATGAAATGCGCTACTCACTCACAGCCGCACCTTTTTCTCCAGTAGCTTTATGATTGTTTGATGTTAATGTGATCAACACCTGTAGGAGGTTGCTTGTTGCCACCCTTATAGAAAGCAAAAAAGCATCTCATGTACAGATAATTCATATTGATGGGCTGACAACAAAACTAGCATATTTATGCTGATTTTTCTTCAGTTGTTGCAATTTTTCTGGGCCTTTTATCATTCAAATATCTTTCAACAGTAGGAAGTCCTGCTGAATAAAATACCTGAGGAATGTATTTTAGAGACATATTAAAATGTACCAGAGCACATTTTTATAAATCAAGATCTAAGTCAATCTTCTTCTATTTAGTGTCAGATCTTTCACATACACCCAAGCAATTCATAGTTTCTGTGAAGTCTCTCTTTCCCCACATTTCATTAGGTCAGGCAGGAATGTTCCATTTGTGGACAGAAAAGCGGCCATTCCCCAAAGGTGGAAGGATTAAAGAGTATTTTTTTCCATCTGCTTTGTGAGAAGTCACTCCTTGGAAAATATGGAAAGAAGGGTAAGTATTGGACCATGATAACCACCACAGATAAGTCACGTCTAATGTTCTGAGGACAACACATTTCAGGTTACTGTAGCTGAGTATCTTATCTCAAAGCTGCATTTACTACACCCATCTGCAGCTGAGGATCTAATTTCTACCATCAGCTCCAAACAAGATTATTAAATAATTATTAAATAATTAATAGCCAAACGCAAGCTATCTAATCACAAAATAGGAAGTTTTAAATGTGACTTTGAACCTCCAAAATGCAGCAAGGCCACATTTTCACACTTTCCCCTGAGATCATGAAGACTATCAAGGTTCTTCTATTGTCTTCACACAAGAAATATAGATTTAAGGAAAAACTACAACTACACATCTTGCAGTAAAACCTCCCAGAATAAGAAGATCTAATCACTAAAAGTTTGGGATGAATAAGTCATGCTGTGTCACTGGGGCCATACAAATAGACAACACAGTACAAAAAACGTGTTCAATGTTCTAAATGGTGCATCAGATACACAGATATGGTGAATTGAAGAAAAACTAGCAGTAATCCTTCATCTATATAAATGTCCAGCACTTCCAAGGCTTTGGCCATTTTCTGAAGAGCCAAAGCATTTCCACAGCTTCTAGAGGGGATCTCATGTCTGCTGCAGGCATTTCTCTGACTAGACACATCATTTTTTCAGACTCAATAAAGCCAAATGCTAGCTTAGGTAAGGATTTTCATACAGATATTCCCTTCTATTGTTGTTGATTTTCTTTTTTTCTGATAGGCTTCTTGAATGCTCCAGCAAGCAGCACCTTGTCATCTTTCCCTAACATCTGAAAGTTGAGATTTCAGGCTGGACATGGACAAACTAACTTTGCTACTGTCTAAAACATTATTTTGTTCTAAAGAAAATTACACTGGGCAAGAGGTCAGAAAATATGATGGCATTTATCTCCCAGGATCTTCTAGATGCATTTATAAAATTTAAGTCTGAAGAAATAATACAAAATGTCAAATCTAATTTAGAAAGTTCAATATCTAAAATGTCATTTTAACCATTTCTCAGATGTTCTGTAGCTCAAGTGCATTCAGAGAGAATGGTCTTTGCTAATGTTATATCCTAGCTGAAGTTACCATGTCAATCCAAATGATCATCATTTTACATTTAAACTATTAATCACAAATAATGAAACAGGGCCTGCTGCTTGATTTACTAGATCAGAAACTTCAGATATGTTCTTGCAATAAAGTATGAGAAGAAGAATCTTGTCTTTGCAAAAAATGCATTCAGACACCTTGCTTTCTGGCAGAGCTGGTAAAATAAGACATGAGAGTAAAGTATTTGTGCAACCTTTCATCTATTCTCTCCAGATGAAGTATACAGGTTCCTTTTCATGTCTACTCTGGAATAAATGAACTTCTACCAATTCCATGTAAAATTATTCCACAAGGTGTTGCGTTTGAACTTCTTGAGTTTCTTCCTGTGATCCTTCCACCCACAATCCCAAACAACAATATTTTAAATCTGAAGCCATATTCTTCCAAATTTGCACTAAGAGAGAGCAATGGATAAAATTCGTGAATGTATTTTATCTCCCTCTATTCCTATGTTGGTCTTTTTCTCACTTCAGAAATTGCCTTCAGGTGAATCAGCAAGCGTCTTGTGGGAAACTAAGATCTGCATCTCATAAATAAAAGTAGAATCCGGTTCCATGCCTGTATCCATGCATCTTTCCTCCTTATATAATCCAAATATTAATATAACCCATCATAGGCAGGCAATAAGCATGCAGAGGTGCTAACACACTTGTATCTTTCTTGCTAAGCAAAGCCCTGTGTATTCCAGAGGAAAGGGGTTTTGGATGATCATCATATTCTGAGCTTGACAAAAATTAAAGTTTGAGGTTAGTCAGTGAATATTCCTGAATGGTAGTCAGCATATGTAGTGGTTGCTCTTCATCATCCCCATATTATCTTTTTTAAATTTTTTATTTCATATTTTGCCCTCTGCTAGAGCAACTGGTAGCCAAAATTAAACAACTCCCTTCCAGGAGATGAAGACTCAACATCCTAAAGGGATGAACTGAGTCAGTTGTAATTTCAATTGTTTCAATCTATTATACACCAAAGTATAAATGAATATATGTAGCTTATTCTTCATCCTACTTTTCTTTCCCAGTGGTCTCGCTGTCCTCTCAATAATATTTATTCTGTAGTCCAGCAAGTCACAGTACTTCCATACTGATTGAATTTCACTAGCCCTCTTCTTCAATTAGCAGCTAGTGCTTTAAAACACACCAGTTTTTTAAAAAGTTGTTTGGTGTTATCTTGCAGCTCTCCTTTTTAAAAACACTTTTCCTGTGCAATTTCTACCTGCACCTGCAGGTGATAACTTTTCTTCATTACCACACAAACAAATTTAGGCATTAATCCCACAGGAAGTACCATAAAATTGGTTTCAGCCTGCCTTTAAATTTCCTTGCTATTTACCTCAGCTAAACCCATGAACCAATCTCCAGCTTTGCAGCTTTGCTTCCTCAACTCATGTATTAATGATATGTCAAAATCTAAAGCTCCCTGAAGAAAAGAGGTTGCCATGGGATACTGAGCACTTAGGAGGAAAGTGTAGAAAGATGTATCCTGCTAGGAAAGGCTCCAAAGACCTTGCTGTGTCAGGCAGTATTACTTTATATCTCTTTGGATGAAACAAAATCACTGCTCTGGGAGGCACTGGGCATCTGTCAACCCTGATTCCACCATCACACTGACCATTTCAACAGGACTATAGGAATCCATTAGTCGAATGGGAAGATTTCCAGTTCCTCAAAAGCTCTGACTTTGCTGCGTGGTTTTGGAGATGCTCTCTGGCAACACAAAGAATTTTTCCTCAACAGTACCTGGCTGTAATTACCCTCTTCCCTCTTATCTTTTTAAAAAACTCCAAACCCATATGCAAAGAATTTCTGTGCTACAGATTAGTGACACTTATGAGGGAGAAAAGGAGAAAAAGTGTGAATGCTTTGGGTGGTGCTAGCTAGCCAGGTGAACATCATTTATTCAGAGGTAAAGATGACTTTTGAAAAAGATGAGAAAAGTAAGACGTAAAGACTACAAGATGTGATTGCTGAAGCATAATTTCCAAGAGAGAGCATAGTTTCTGGAAGAAGTGTGTGCTTAGTGAGAACAGAATTCTGAGTTTCCAGAAGGGCTAACAAGAGAGAATACATTTGTGACAAGTTTTCTGTGTGCATCAAAGACCTTGGTCACTGATGTACTTAGCACCATGGAAGAGACCTTTAAGATCACAAAGTCCAACTTTCAATCAGCATTATCATTGTAACCCTTAAATCACTAAATCACATTACCCAGTGTCAGATCCAGATGCCTCTTAAATACCTTCAGGAATGGTGACTCCACCACATCCCTGGAAAGCCCATTCCAATGCCTGACCTGATATGGTGAATTTTTTTTTTTTCTAATATCTAATCTGAATCTCCCCTGTCTTAAGTTAAGGTAATTTCCTCCTGTCCTCTTGCTGGCACAAGAGATGAGCCCCACCTTGCTACAACCTCCTTTCAGGGAATCGCAGAGAGTGATGAGGTCCCCCCTGAGCCTCCGCTTTGAGACTAAACAAATCCAGGTCCCTCAGCTGTTCTCCATGAAACATTCTCTAGTCCCTTCATCTGCCTTGTGGCACTTTGCTGGACATGCTCCAGCTCCTCAAGGTCCTTTTTAAAGTGAGGGGCCCAGAGCTGCATGCAGTAATTGATGTGCAGCCTCACCAATGCTGAATACAGGGGGTGGTCACTTCCCTGCTCCTGCTGGCCACACTATTCCTGATACAGGCCAGCATTCCATTGGCCTTTCGGCCACCTGAGCACACTGCTGGCTCATACTGAACTGAATGTCAACCAACATGCCCAGGTCCCTTTCTGCCAAGCAGCTCTCAAGCCACTCTTTCCCCAGTCTGTAGAAATATTTATACATTCCCATGGCAATGTAGTTGCACTAAAATGTCTAAAATTTCACTTTTATGGAACACAAATTGTTGCCACAGAGCTACAGTACATACCCAGAAGGGGCTTCTGACACAATCTTTAGTAACAAAAAGTTTACAGTTTACAGTTTACAAAAAATGCAGTTCTGCCTGAAAATTATTCACAACAGAGAAGCAAGGCTGAATTTAAGTAAAAATTTGTGCCCTTTTCTTTTCCACATGTAGCAGGAAAGTTACTCTTTGTAAGGGTAGCTATAAAAATTTGATTGCAAATGTTGTGCATAGAGTGTTCATTGTTTCAAAAATCTACCTAAGAAGACAATACTCAACTGGTAAAACCAATTGTGCATTTACATGTTGCGTGTTTCTAATTAATTTCTTTGAAGAGAAACTTAACAAAACTTTACCTCTGGATCATCAATGGTGTTCAGTTGACGTGCAGGTGATATTGGAGATTTCCATGCACTGGTACCTAAAGATATAGAGCTGTATCTTTACAGCTATCTACACACAGCTAACATACAGGCTCAGGTCTTCTTCTTTTGCAATCATTTGTGCAGAGAGAAGTGAAGAAAAATGATGCTCAGGGGCCAGCAAACTCTCCAAGAACAAATGTGTCTGTTTCACCAGTGGCTGGTGGAAGTAAGAGAAGTTTCCCTATTGCAGTGGTTCACAGTTGAAGTCAGTAGGATCTATTTTATATCATGGGCATCCAATGCTAACAAGAAAAGGAGTAACAAAATACTCATTTTAGCTGCACACTACAGATAGTAGTATAGTTTTATAGTAGAACAAGGAACATGGTACAATTTACCTCCAACACAACAAAACCCCAATGGTATACCACGGAGACACATCTGAAATATTGTATTCCTGTTTCTGAAAAGTCCGTATCACAAAAAATACAGGGAATAGTTAGAAAAGAGGAACACATTACTAAAGAACAGGACATTGTGATTTATGGGTAAAGATGAAAATATTAATACATGGTTAAATTAAAGCACTGGAGATAGGGGGTATGAAAATCAGTTTCAAGTATCAGAATGTCATGAACCATGAAGTGGGAAAGAAAATATTTTCACCTAATGCACAAAAATTAGTGACAATTGAATGATCATAACTGTAAGCAAATCTGGGGTAATAATAGCTAAGGAAACCTCTCTCAACAGGGCACTTGACTGCACCACACTTCTCTTTTTCAGAAAATGTTGAGGCTCACACCTCCTAATATAAATGCACATGCTAACTCATGAAGTTACCCACATGGGCAAAATAACAGTCTAGGAGACCGCTCCCTGCGACAGCTTTCTCCTGCAAACTTGCAAGACTAAATTAAAAACTAAGAAAAAACCAAATTGTATCAAGTTCAAAACAACAAATGAGAGCATATTCCCTAAAAAGATGAGCTAAAAATTACCGTTCTTGGCTTTATTTACACTTCTCTCCCGCTGGAAAGCTCTGAGTCTCTTAAAAAACCCACAACACATTACAACAATAATACAAAAATTGCCTTTGGTGAAACATTCCTCCTTGAAAAATCTTTTTAGTTCAACATTATTTTAAGAGTAAGAAATCTAAAAATTGCAGAATCTTTGAAACCAGAATTTTTTGTTTTGAAAGCAGCCATAGTGATTTTGTGTCAACTATATTCCTTAATAAGCATGAAATCCTCATTTTTTTACTGTATTATCATGAATCTACTGACTAATTTATTTTTAAATTTAAGAAAATAATAATAAAAAAAGCAAAAACTTAGAGACAAAAATTATTGAAGCAAACAAAAAAATTATTCAAGGTGCAACTAGTACCCAACTCCCAATGTATGCCTTTGAAAACTTCATCCTCCGTGGTGCCCACTGGAATCCCAATGACACAGCACCTTTGGGTTGGACGGGTGGTTCAGATAACCTGTGCAGTTAATTGCAGCATCAATTCCCACCCATAGACCAGAACAAAATCTACACAATGACTATTTCATTTAGACAGAAAACAGCCCTAGAGCTGTTGTTCATGAAGAATGAGCTGTGTCCTCATATCTTTGAATTTAACTTTGCAAGTCATGGTTTTCAGGTGTGTAAGCGCAAGCGAGGCTTTGAAAATCTCCTGCTGTGAGTCAGTGGCAAAACTTCCACTAACTCCTGTGACCTGCTATGAGCCTTTGTGAAAAAAAAAAAAAAGAAAAAAGAAAAAAAAAAAGTCAAAAGTTTAAAAAAANAAAAGAATTGTTTTACTTGGAAATGCCTTCATCAGTTTATCCTTTCATTAGGTTAGATCTGTGTTTTAAAAGAAATTTCTTTTCTTTGTTAGAGCTGACAATCAAGAAAGTTTTAGTTCATTTGTAAAAAGAAAAAAGAAAAAAAAAAAGTCAGCAGTTTGAAAGACTGAAGATTAAACTTTTGGGAGGCACAACACTGTCCCACCTACTCAGAGAGGTAAAATGACACTTATAACTCTGCAGTGCACTTGGAGAGTAGCTCATGTTTTGGGCCATGTGATGCCAGCTAACTCACGTGGACATTTAATTTTCCTGGAC
The DNA here is from genome assembly GCA_013400435.1 of Pycnonotus jocosus. NCBI lineage: Eukaryota > Metazoa > Chordata > Aves > Passeriformes > Pycnonotidae > Pycnonotus > Pycnonotus jocosus. The sequence continues at coordinate 126,444 of VWYP01030977.1, read as the reverse complement.
CCATTCTATAGTCAAGTAATAGTGATACAAAACAGTTGGCTCCTATCGCTCTCACCTTCAGCAAAATTAAGATTAAAATTTAAAAATTTCAATCACAGTCCTGGTCCTCTGCTGCTATTACATAACAGAGCTGCTGGGGATGGCATTTTGCTCTCCCAACAGAGTTTCAGTGTTGAAGCAAACCTCTGAAACATACGTCAGCTCTCTTGCAGAGTGTGGAGAGCAAAGAGCAATACCTAGAATACCACTTATTTACCCAAATACAGATATCTTCAACCACTCAGCCCTTTCAACTGCAGACTGGCCCTTGGATGTATTAGACCCACCCTTTGAGCCTCCACCAAAAGAGATATTTTAATATAATTTCTGTTAAACACAGAAAGTCGAAGCAGCTGCAGTTTTAGTTCCTGCTATAAGGTTGCCCCCAGCTTGCTGGCGTACAACACATTCAGTCTTGACTTCACATGGATATGGGGAACCATTTTCATTTTGCACTGAAATAAATAACCCAGGACAGCCATTGAAACTAGATAACCCCTAACTTTAATCAATTACTGAGCCTCATAAAGGTTGACTTTGTACCTCAGCTCAAGGATGACCTCAAATTGCCTGTGAAAAAGCTAAAACTACCTTACTCCTGCCCACACTGTCATAGTAAAGCAACACCTCCACCATCTAAATTTAATGCAATGTAAAGACATCCCTTTTTTCAGTGAAGACACAGCCTGAGGCTGCTGCTTCTACTTTCTCTGTGTGTGGGGGCATGGATGTCTTCTGAACCTCCTGAGGTCAGCAAGATCCCCTGGGTATTATCATGTTTATTTTAGAAAAGGCCTATTGTTCTGGAGACTAAGACCATTTCTGAGGCTATTTTGAAACAGCTCTTTGAAACTGTTAATTGTGCTAACCTTCAATTTTAGGGACATCAGAAGAGAAGTGATTAAAGATCCATTTCCCCAAACAGAGACACTATTTTTATTCATTTCTTATGCCCTATTTGGCTATTTATTGCCCTTATTGTTTCTTTTGATTGTTGCTAGGGAGAAGGAGATTAAAACTCAATGTGCAGCACACTCATTCTAGGGTATAATTTTTCTGGTATTTAAAATAATATATGCTAGATAATAGATATAAATTACTGTGTTGAGCTTAAAAGAGGATATTATTGTGCCATATTTAGTTTTATTTTTTCCTAGTCTTCAAAAAAATGTTTCCTGAAGGATGCACAGGAAGAAGACAGATATGATAAATGCAAACAGATTTCCTCTGTGAATGCAAGAGGAGAAACATAAGTTCCCAAACAACAGATTGTTTTCCTCTACAGAACAAAGAAGTTCCTCTCTAGACACTTTAATTATATTTTTTGTTACTGAAGTATGTGCTGTCATGCATTATTTGGATTAAACGACATAATTCTATGAATAAAAAAAATCCTAATATTGCCATATTCACGTGTAAAATATGGACAAATATCCCCTACTTGGTGGTCAACTACATTGGGCAGGGCAAAACCCAGAGTCTCTCTGGGAAAAAGTAGAAAGTTTGTTAACCATTCTGTTTTGCTTTCGGTCTCTATTTTTTTTCTGAAGAGATTGATTTCTTTGTGAAGGTTGGTTTTTCCAGAAGTGATCAGCAGGGAAGCAACAGATTCTGAGTAGATCACATGAGGCATCAGCTTCATTGCTGATAAAAGTCATTTCATGAAACTGAAGCAGGTGGTCAGGGAGGAGGACTTCCATATGAGCACTGCTAAACTGAGGTCAGTGTCCAGAAAAGGAGGAATGATTTGCCCACTTCCAAGTGCATCTGAACTGGATTTGTGGAAACTCTGGAGGGAGAACTGGCATGTGGAGATCTGCATAGCTAAAGCCAGGGCTGTAGGAATGGCTGGGCCACCCACAATGCACCACTTGGCTGGTGCTATTTTTCAATTTAAGTGAAAAAAGAGGAAACAAGTTTTACCAAGCAGGAAGAAAAGATTCTTTCAAGGGGATTGACAGATTTTTAAAGCTCCTGAAACATGGAAGAGAGTAGAAACTTGTGAATAACTTTGGACAAAGCATTACATTCTCTTAGAAACAATACCTAAAACAAGTTAGTTGATTCCTGTTGCTGACACTTGTCCAGAAGAATTCAGAGAGGAAATTCTCCCTTGTATTAAAAGAGAAAACATGCCTGTGGTCACAACCTCCCCTTACCTGCTCGGGCTCAGTTTCTACAGCTGACTGCCTTTGGGCACATGCCTATGTGCTGCTCACAGAGTTTTAACAGTGTCCCATGAGAAGGGGAACTTGGAAAGAGCAAGGTTTCCTTCCTAGCACTACCAAAGAGCTTCTTGTGAGCCCTGGAGCATCCCATTTCATCTGTACTGCTCACTGCATTCAAAAATAAATACATAGCACTTACCTATTCTGCTGTAGACTAAAAAGAAATTAATGTACACGTATCACTCAAATGTTGCACTAATAAGCATCACACAGAAGTATCCCTAAATATTCACACTGAACAACAGATAGTCACATCAAAGTATTTGGCTATCTTACATGAATTTTGGATCTTTCTCTCACAGGTATTACAGTATGCCTCAACTGTATGACCAGAACTTGTAAAAGTTGAACATTAGTTACCAGTGTCACTGATTTAGGGAAAAAAAAAAAGTTAAAAACCCAAACAAAAACAAAAAATCCCCAACCAACCAAAAAACCAACCCAATCCACCCCCCCAACCCCCAAAAACTAAACAAAAAACCAAAATCAACCAACAAGCCCCCCCCTCCGCAAACCAAACAAAACTTTGAAAGGGCTTTGAAAGACTCCAGTTTGGACTTCATGACTTAGCCTGTGATAGTTTCAGGCCATGACTGCTGCATTGGACATCTTCTGATGACCCAGAATGCTCAAGTTACATGCAGAGTGGTAAACAAAGTATCAGGAAAGCTGTTTTTATAATAGAACCTTAATTCACCATTTTGTCTCAAGATCAATGACATTAGGAATTAGATATATTTTAAAAGAAATTACAAGATCCAGTCAGTGGTAATGGATACAAGACAGACTTATGTAAAACACTAGCTGCTTTCCTCATGGATCCTTTAAAAAATGTGATCCCTGAAATTAAGTATTTCTAGATATTATGAAGTGTTTAATTTACTAGTGCAGTTTGTATCCTCTGACAAACACAAAAGATTCCCAGAGTTCATAAACTTGTCAAATGCAAGACCTGGTATAGATATAGGTGGATTTCTTCTAACTATCAGGTTCTAGAGAACTTTTATTTCTGAGAACGTTTTCCCCCCTAGCTTTTTATCTGCTCTTGTATGTACATGCTACTCTGATTAGTTTTGTTGATATAAAGCCTAAGATTTAATATAATAGAGCAACAAGAAATTCAACCTCTGCATGCATTACAGAGTGGAATATGTTTCCTTTGAAGTAACTCCAGTTTTATAACATAAACATTAGGAAGCTGAAAAATATGGAGAACCAAGTGAAAAAATGATCATGCAGAGGTCAAGTGATACAAAGCTGAAAACATGGCTGACTGCACAGCTCCACAAGGGAAGCAACTCAGGACACAAAAAAGAGGAAAAAGCTTCAGAGACAGTACCTACTTGAAAGTCAAGATTTAAATTAAAAGAAGAGATGTTGTGGGAAGCAGGTGAACAGAGCTGACATTTTAGGGATTAAACAAAACCTTAAAAATGGAAATAGGGAATAAAAAAGTAATGCAAAATTATGGTCTAAAAACAATTTTAAAAGAAAAAGAAGAAGGCACATAAGGTGAACTTTTAGTAGATTTGAAGATCAGCTATCTGGGGAAAAATGAAAATATTAACATTTAAGGAGATGATGAAGGATACAAAACATGATTCCCAAATAGTATGGACAATGTTAAAAGTCATTAGGAAGATGAAAAGGACTTTCCTGAAGGTGCCAAATGAAAATATCCCTATACACGTATCACTCAAATGTAGCACCTTAAGTAAACAGATTGTTAGGGTCAAATATAACTTCTGCTTCAGCTACACCAATTCAACATTTCGGATGAACCATTTCCACGTTCAGATATTATGCCAAGTTGGGACAAAACCAAAGTGTGTAGAATTCTAGTGTACATGTGTGTTACTGCCACTTTCCAGAACAAAGACTAAAGGAAATAATTGCAACTAAAATTTCCCCAGTCACAGAATCACAGAATATGCTGAGCTGGAAGGGAGCCACAAGGATCATCTAAGTCCAGCTCCTGCCCCTGCACAGGGCACCCCAAGAGTCACACCATGTGCCTGAGAATGGTGTCCAAACACTTCTTGAACTCTGTCAGGGTTGGTGCTGTGGCCACTCCCCTGGGGAGCCTGTTCCAGTGCCCAAACATCATGTGGGTGAAGAACCTTTTTCAGCCTAAACTTTCCCTGACACAACTGCAGGCCATTGAGTCCTGTCACTGATCACCACAGAGAAGAGATCAGTGCCTGCCCCTCCTCTTCTCTTAGTGAGGAACTTGCAGACTCCAATGAGGTCTTCCTTCAGTCTCCTCCAGGGTGAACAGACCAAGTGACCTCAGCTGCTTCTCATTCAACTTCCCCTCAAGGCCCTTCACCATCTTTTGTTGCGCTACTTTGGATGCTCTCTAATTGTTTAGTGTCTTTTTATATTGTGGCACCCAAACCAGCCCCCAGCACTGGAGGTGAGGCTGCCCCAGCTCAGAGCAGAGCAGGACAGGCCCCTCCCTTGCCTGGCTGGCCATGCTGTGCCTGATGCCCCCCAGGACAGGCTTGGCCCTCCTGGCTGCCAGGGCACTGCTGGCTCATGTTCAACTTGCCACTGACCAGGATCCCCAGGTCCCTCTCCATGGCATCCAGCATGGATGGCTTCCCAGCATCTCCTTCCCCAGTCTGTCTGTACATCCAGGGTTGCTCCATCCCAGGTGCAGAATCCGACATGTTCCCTTGCTGTACTTCATGAGGCTGGTGATTGCCTAGTCTTCTAATTTGGAAGGAATAATAAATCTATCTATCTATCTTTCTACACTGTACACCTCTTGAATAACCACAGTAGTTTCACTCACAGAAGCAGCATAGATGTCAGATGTCTTTTTGCAGTCTAAGATATTAGATAACCTCTTTGACATCAGGTATGTTCAGTTAACATCTACAGTTTCTATGAAATATATAAAATATATTGTGTATATTATATATATATAGTGTGTATATATATTATATATATATAGTGTATATATAGTGTGATATCACTATGGATGCACATCTTCTGTTTTGCTTTACATTTTGGCAAATGCATTCCAACTTCAATTCTACTGAAGCATTCAGTTTTAATTTAGAAAAAAAGCCATGTAAAAATAATGACCTTTAATAGGTTTAAGCACCAACTTCCTTTGAAGGAGAAACTACTACAGAATACTTCTGCAATGGATATTTGCCACAATTTTTTTCAGTCATGATTTAAATGTTTCAATCAATATGGCCTCAGAGCATGTCCCTAGTGAGATCATCATCCATTCAGCACTTCAAGCTCATCTACAATCCTAAACCAAATCACATGATATCTAAATGGAACCCATCCCGTTTTTTTAATCAGATAGGCACATTGAAATTTTCAAGGGAGAAGAATCAAGTCACAGCAAGAATAATTGAGAAACATATCAAAATGAACTCCTGATTTTAAAATCAGAATCAGCAAATTTGATCCTGTTTAACTATAACCCCAGCCTATATAGAGACAATGCTTTTATTTTTTAAATTTCTCTTTGTTACATTAAATTCAGATACCAAGATGAGGAAATATTTACAATTTCTCAGGTTCATCTTAATTTTACAACCAAAACTGAGCTCAAGATTTTTTAGAGAATCCTATTACTCTAATCAACTAATGATGCCACCAGCTACAACACAGACACTGGGCCAGTACTGAAATTGCTTTTATTACCATTTGAAGCCCCATGGAAGATGTGATAAAGTACTAACAGAAATTTCCACAGCCTTAAGTGATCATCTGCAAAGCTCTGAAAATTCTGTATGTAGCTACTTCAGCGTAAAAGCCAGAAAGATAACACCAAGAATTTACATAGCATTGTTTTTGACTTAAATCAATACAAAAAAACCCCTCAAAAGTTTATGATTATAGTCACAAGTTATTTTGCTTAAATTGGTAAAAAAATCCCCCAAATATGTAAATTTAGAGAATAATAGATGAAGAAGGTTAGTGATCTCTAACTGAGTTTTTTTCATTTTTCAACTATATTCTGCATGAGAAAGTTTGCTTATTTGGGAATGCCAAATAAGCAAAAAAGACAATAATTAGCTAAATAAGACTATATAGCAAGATAAACAAAAATGAAAATGAAATGCTTCTAAACTTAATTTAGGCAGAGGGCATAATCATTTTGAAACTTAATAAAAGGTAAACAGAGTTCTAAGAGTCACTTTTCAATTCAATTGACACGTAATGTGTCCATTTACATGCAAAACCTATCTTGGCTAAATAAGCTACCCACAGTTGGAAGAGGTTCAATTTTCCAATTACAGCTAATAGACTTCTTACTGTGGGTTGAGAGAAGAATCACGTGCAATGTAAGAGCTTGTGATGACCAGGTGAGTTGAGAAGGAGCAGGTCATCAATAACAAGATCTGGAACAGAAAGAGCAGCTGCTTTTTCAAATGGGGGAAAACCATTGCAGAAACAACTGCAGGGGCAGATCCTGGGAGCTGCTGGTGTGCAGGGTGCATTTGCAAGGAAAAGGAGGAAATGGAAATCATTTACCACTCAGCTACAGCCAGGAAGGGGATGTTTTGCTGTTGCCCTTCTCTGCTGCATTTGACACATGTAGAAACATTGAAGCCAAAGACACCATGTCAGGGTAAATGAACAGACACAGAATCATATTCTGATTTCCCAGATTTTAAATGCATATTCTTGAAGAGGGCAGCAGTCGAAAGCACCTAAGAAGCGTAAAATTTAATGAACTCTTTCTGGAGGATTGCTTTTCAAACTGTATGAAGACAGAAAATCATGGCAATATTCAAATATATCTTTATGTAAGTTATACCCTTTAACCTTCACTAAATATACAAGTGTTATTTCAGCTCTTCTACATCATTACAGGTATTCTTCAATGAGTTTTGCTTGTCAAGGGCCCTAAGTGGATAGCCAGGAGGAGTCAAGCCACTTCATCTGGGGAAGTTGCAGAGAGATTTCTGGCTCTGGTTCCAGCCACAGACACACCTTCCAGGCCCTGGAAACCCTTCCTTGTACTGCCCAGCCATCCTTATCTCCCTGTTTCAAGCTGAAGCCTCAGAGATATGTTGTGCCCAGAAAATGCAGGAACAGACAGAGATGTGGAGCAGTCCATAGGTCATTTCATGCTACAGTCAGCTGGTCCCAGCTGAGCAATATGCAGAGACCTCCAGAAAAACAAAAGCCCACTGCACGCACATCACAGTGGGCTGCAGGAAGGCCAGGCAGGATTTGCACTGTCCTGTGATAGGATCTCATAGGAGGTGAGAAATACAGATTTTCTAGAATAACCTTAATTATTAGCAGTGTTAGTTGTGTTCTGAACTACTTCACAAGGGAAACCTCTCTCAGCAATATCTTAAAAACAATTAATGGGAAAAAAGTACAGTTTTTTCCTGCTACTGTTGCAGGTGCAAGTACAGAATCTGAGTAGAACAGGAAAGAAGGAGAGGGAAGAATGGGGTTTGCAAATAGAATAAACCATTCACTACTGGCTTTATTGCTTTATTTTGTGCAATATGTAATTTTATTTTCTTGGGTTTTTTTTTTTTTAAGTTTGAAGAATAAAAATGAGATGTGAAAGAGTTATTTCATTAGCCTGTACAAATCATACATTCAGACAGTGTCATAATAAAAAAAAATGTGAGAAGAAGCACCAACAGAGGTAAGAAAGAACTGAAAATACATGAAGGAAAGAAAAGGTAAGTAGAAGGAAATTAGGGCTAGACAGAGGACTGCATCTTATCATGGTACTATCTTTTCATGTAAAGGTTTCCACTTTCTGCTTCAACAAAAGGCTCTCTTATACAGCCTAAGAAAAGGCTAAGTCAGAAGGCAAGGGCAAAAGTGGAATGTTAATACAGGCAAAATAAATTCTTTTGTGAAAGGACTGAAAAGCTTTCCTTCATTGTTTTATTCTAACTGAACTTTGTGAAAACCATATTTTCATGTGAATTCAGGATTTCTTCTGTGGCCTGTCAAGGGTTTTTCCCAACATTTAACATCAAAGTGAGTGTGTGGATAGACCAGAAGGTCACCCAGCTTCAGTCCACAGGATTTATAAATGATGGTAGCTAAATAACTTTTTTTTTTTTCTTTGGTATAATACACCTTGTATGAGAAATNAAAACCATATTTTCATGTGAATTCAGGATTTCTTCTGTGGCCTGTCAAGGGTTTTTCCCAACATTTAACATCAAAGTGAGTGTGCAGGTAGATCAGAAGGTCACCCAGCTTCGGTCCACAGGATTTATAACTGATGATAGCTAAATAACATTTTTTTGGTATAATACACTTTGTATTGGAAACCTGAGGTTTCCAGTATTCAGTCTTCACTTCATCTCTGATCTGAAGGGTAAGGGAACCTTCAGGTTGACATCATGGGCAGAACAAGGAGGTGATGTGGCCAAAATTAAAGGAAGCAAGATTTCAGAGTGTAATCGGAAAAGCTCACACGGAACCCCTTCTTGCAGATACTGACATATTGACTGGAGGCATTTGACTTTTTTTGCACTGCTGCTCACTCTCCACACATGGAGAGGGCCCTGTACCTGGGATTCTCCTAGGCTTTTTAAGGTCCAACATCACACATAGGTGTACACATCAATATCACTGCTGGCTTAGCCTTGGCAGCTGAAACATTGATTGACTGAAGGTGTCTTGCCTTGTCTTTCCTAGACAGTGGTCCATGAGATCTTGCAGTTCTTTATCAGAGCACTCAGAGGAGCTGAGAAAAGACTGCTTCATGGGCAGAGACACCTCTAGGAATAGCTTCATCCCAGTGGCCAGAGAACACCATGAAGAAAAATAAAAATATTTTAAAAATGGTTCTGAAAATCTTGCCAAAACTCAACATATTGGATTTGCAGGGTTTCTTTCAATTACTGTATTTATTGGAAAGATATTTGTAAACACACATACAGTGAATGTATAGATGTGTGCATATATACTGCACACATTACTCTGTGTGTGTGTCTAATGACACCTGTTACATACATATTTATATAAAATAAAATAAAATAAAATGAGGCTTTTATTATTGCTCAGCTATATTGCCAGAACTTTAGAGTGCAATTTAGAGCAGAAAAGACAGAAAATCATGAGATTACAAGCACATTAGCAGCATTTAACTTGACTAGGTCTCTTCCAACTACTGTTGCAAATAAACAACTGAGACTGACAAAACACAAATCCATTACCAGGCACCTTTCAGCCCATTCTGTCTTTCATCCTCTTCTTCCATTTTACATTTTTCTACTTAAAGGCATGCCCCAGATTATGCTGTTCCAACATGGGGTGTAACTAATATGCATTGTTTATTAAAAAAATAACATTAAGGGGAAGCACATGGAGATCTCTGGAATGCCATCCAGTTAATGCTACAGTTAATAAACACATCATAAAGTCCCATTCAATTTTACTAATGCTCCTTCTCCAAACTGTTGATTATATACAGTGTTTCAAAACTACTGCTGTTTGCTAGAGGCTGACACACAAGAACACAGAAGAAAAATGAATTTGAAAAGCCAGTCTCGGGCTGCGATTATAACTAAATTTGAGCTGGCGCCATGCTTAGCCTAATTATACAAATTGAAATGAAGGCTAGAGAGAAAAGCAGAAGAGTTATACCAGTGGCCTGTGCACCACAAAGGCAGTGAGTGCCCTTGCAGGACAGGCAGTGGAGGAGAGGAAGTGGGCACACGGGATGTGAGGAGTACCCTGGAGACAGCCAGGGATGGTTGAGTGATCCTGAGTCCTGCTGAGACCTGGCCTGAACTGCGGCTTAAGGTTTTGGGTAATATAAATCAGTAACTGGCTAATACAAATCAGTTTTGGGTAATACATCTCACTTAAGTAAAGCTATATTACCTTATGCCTGTTGAAAATCCAGTCCAGTATATTTCAGTTGATAGCGATGATAAGTTGAGAAACAGATTTAAAAGCACCACTTGCACTTGATGAATCAGTAATAATGAAAATGCAACCAGCTGGGGAAAATATCCCCTCAAATGAGAGCTTTACAATGCTACCATTATGTTGCACATGTTATTAAAGAAATAGTTTAACAGGTTGATTAGCCCTTTCTAATGGTGCCCATCCATTATTAATAAAGCAATCATATTTATAAGGCCTGATTCTCAATTATTTCATTAACTGGATGAAAAATTAAACAAAGATGAAGAGGGAAACATTTTAGCTTCCTTAGCAGCCCTGGAGAGAAGAACCTTTTCTCCCACAGAGTATTTACTGAATTGTATAATAAATGGAATAACCAGCCATTACTGCTAAGGATTTTGGCTGGTGAGCATATGCCAATGAACCTACCAGATTTGTTCATTAAGTCTGACTCATGGAAAGGCTAAAAGAATACATCATCTCAGCAGTAGGAAAATGCCAAAAAATTAGGTGCTTTGTTTGACCTTTGTTTGTGAAATGGCTTCATCTAGAAATGGGGATGAAAGCCTCCTGTAAAAATGCTTCATCTTCTGGAAAAGGGCAAAAAGCAGCTTTTTTTCTAATACAACCTCAGTAATACTTATGCAAAAATCCATTTTTTTTTCTAATTTATATAAAACTCACAATAGTTTTTTCCCTTTCAGCAAATCATTCAGAAACAAAAGAGAGCTGTTCAGGCCAACTGTCTGAAATTAAATTCTTAAGCAGAGCAACCGAACTTCAAAGAACAAATTCAATATTTAAAACTTGAGGTGCTTCCCATTCTTCTGCTTATCTTCCCTGTGCTTATACAGGCTTAACATAGTTAACACATTTCCATTTCCTGACAGATTAGTACCCACTACCCTATGTGAGAGACAGAGATTCAGTTAATGTCCCACCATATGGCAAGAGATGCATACTGATTTTTGTAGACCAAATTAATTCAGCTTATCAAACTATTTTTACATACACAAGCAGGAAAGGACACACACCAAGCCTATAGGTTGATACTCCAGCCTTGGCTTACAATAAAATGTGTCTGAAAAATAGCCAAAAAGGTGATGAAACCTTTTGGGGATCTGAAGCTCTTAACTGTTTTCTATTTATTCCTTTGTTCTTTCTGAAAGCCTCTATATTCACTGCAGACCTGCTAACAGCTACTCTGAAACCAAAAGTGGCTGCAGAACATTGCCTATCAGAGACTTCTTTCAAAAGGCCTAAAGACAGCACTGAAGGGGAGGGGGGCATGAAAGAGATAAAGCAGGGAGAAATGGCTCAGAACATTTCCCCAAAGACTCCCCAAGCTGCTCTTGCTGCATCCTTGTAGCTAATGCACTGTATCCGTACTTTAGAGAACAAGCTTATGGGACATTTCCATCCCACGTTCCTCGAGGTGTCTCTCAGGCTAGGAGCATAAGTGATCAGTAAGGCATGCCTTTGTGCCAGAAATGAAGTCACCTTAATCACTCTCACTGCTTAAACAACTTCACTGACACCCAAAGGTGTAAAAAACAGAAAAAGTGAATTTTTTTTTTCATATGCAGAGAAGGCAGAACATAGCATTCAGGAAATATGGTTGCAGGACTGTTCAAATAAATACTGATTTGTCTTGGTGTTCCAAATGTCTTATTTTCTTTTTTTTTTCTCTTTTTCTTTCTTTGATTTAAACACAACTCTACAGTACTAAAGTTCTTTTTATATTCAAGGCTGATGAGAAGAGGGAATAGTTGTAAAGTGAAATGAAAGCAAAGATATGCTGAATGGAATCTCAAAGTTTGCCCTAACAACTCAAAGTAACAGAAAATATGAAATGTTTCTGGGAAAAGATGATGAAGGACATGGTGAGATTCACGTCTACAAGAAAACAGGCAACAGGAATATTATTATTTTTTAAATAATAAACCATAGAATTCTTCCAAAAGAATTTTGTATCATCAGACTAAGCTTAACATAATGTTTTCCTTTTGCTGTTGTCTGAGAATAGCCTATTAAAGAGTTTATACTACTTCTTCATACTGTAGGTTTGTATTACGTCCTCAAGCCTTTGCTGTAGCCCAGACAAAGTCTCTGCACATGTCAGACCCAGCTGCAGCTCAGACCCAGGGCAGAGCAGTACATCAAACCCCTTGCCTTCATCCAGGCTCTAAGCTGTCCTCCAGTCCAACCACACTGTCAGTAGGGAGTGCTGAACACCCTAAAGCTTATCCATCATTGTGGCTGTCCCTGAGAACTGTGTGGATGTTGGATCCATGTTTCCATGCATCAAGAATGGAAATGACACAGTTCACAGGACTCTGCGTGTGCTCTCCTGCACCCTTGCATCCACTGGAAGATCAGCCAGAAGCACAGCCTGAACAGCAGCCAGCTGAGCAGGCAGAGCAGCAAGCAGTCCTCAGGCTCTGGGACAGTGGCAGGTTTTTTCTGTTCATTGTGTGTGATGCCTGCTTCCATGGCATCCTTTGATTACTCATCCTGTAAACATTATTTACTACTAAAATTTTCTGGACTGCATGAGCCTTGACAGCCACATCTTTGTAAGCTTTTAAAGTCCAAATTTTATATATAAGTTGTTTCCAGCATTGATTATAACTTCTTTCCAGCATTGATCCAACATTTTTCGGATCCCCATTGTATAACAAACACTATAATGAGTCAGGCCGACTAAATGGGTGTGGAGTGACCAAGATGTTAAAGTCATAGGAAGGGAGGAAAGGTTTGCTTCTATTCGCATTTTGTTAATGTGCTTCATATTTGCTAATCTTGACGTTAATCTGCAAATATAATATTTTCAGATTTGAAGTGCTGGGATCATTTTTGAGGTCATCTGTTCTGGTGCCGGAAATTCAGTTTGGCCTTACAGTAAGTGACAGAATTACAAACTGATGAGATGATAGCACAGCATACTATAGTATTAGAATACCTGATTTCTGATTTACTTTTTTACTTTTACTATAGAAACACACTAATGTGTAGAAGTCAGAGGTCTGAAAAGACTGGAAGAAAATATCCATATCCAGTAAATAAGATACTTAGTGCAACTAATACCCACTGATTACTGGTTAGTAAAAAACCTAAACTAAATTAAAAAACATTCATAGCAACACACAATGTGGCAAGAAAGGATATCTGTGTGACAGACATTGATAACCCTGAGAAGGTCAGAGAGGCTGTTTATTTTCGAGCCATGTCAGTTGTGATTCTTTGTAGTCATACTTTGAATTAAGTGATATATTTGTCATTTCAGTACCTCAGAAAAGGCTGAATTTACTCACTCTCTGCTATTATGAAAGACTTGTAATCATAACTCCTGCATCATTATATTATCAGAGAACTAGATTATGAACCCTAATCTTTCCACTACAGTTGACAAGAGAAATTTTGTCATGAGATTTGTGCAAAACAAAACCAGCCTGACTGCTCTAAATCAGTATTTCAGCTTGATAAATGTTTTTTGTGTAAATGGTGACAAACAGAAAGTGTTACTGCTCCTGCATGTTCATGCAGAAACTGGAGGAATAATTATTAGAGAACATATTTACTCAGGAAGATTTGAAAATTATGCACAATTTTGCTTTCTCCATTAAAATTACTTCTGATATGTAGTCAATGTATTTCAGAATATCGCCTATCTAAGCTGTAATCACTAAAAAATAAAATTAAAATGTGTGGAGATAAAAACACAGGGGCCTTCAACAAACATTTGACTTAGAGCAGTAGTCCCTGTTTCAGCAAGTCTGCAGGAATTGAATGCCCTTCTTTTCTCATCTCTATCAATGCCTCGCTGGGGAAGTTAGGGAAACTAAGTATTTTCCCCATCTATCGAATGGATTTCTTGGGATTTTTTATCAGCCAAAGTGTCTGTTTCATTTCAGTAACATTTACAAAGAATTTAGTACCCTACCAGTGTAAAAGAAAGAATATGAGCGGCTGTTTTTTATAATTTTTTTTTGGTTGAGGTCTTTTTCCCATTAATTTTCCTACAGCAGAGAAAAAGTTTTGTTTAAAATTTCTTAAGCACGTTGAGTTTTTGGGAATCAGACAATGGCAGAAATTTTTGAAGCAGAACACTCTGACATGACAGAAAGAATTCTGCATCAACTAAAACCTTTCTAAAGTCCCTTATAAAGATAAGGCTACAAATCAAATATTTAGACTCCTTTCATTACATCAGTGTTTGCTTACACAGCCTTAACAGGTGAAATAACTTTTTTCACATGGGAGGATTGTTTCATTGGTTTCTTGTTTTCAGCTGCCGTATTTTATGCGGGAGGGATTCTGGACTAGTTTCTCTAGATTCTAACACTGACACCTTTGGGAAGTCAAAACCTGAGGCTTCCTCTAAATAGGTATTTTCAAGTCTAATAACTAATTAAAAATTAAAGCTTCTCCTGCCTTTTAAATAATTCATTGAGAATTCTTTGTAGCTGCATCTGGGTTTTGAGTTTCTGTAATTGCTTTAAAAATTGCTTTTTGCAACCACTGGGACTATAGACCAAGATCATGTAAGTTGGTACATGCCAATGAAAATGTGGGAAATAGAGCTGTAGGCTGGTTAAAAAACCAAACCAAACCAAAACAAACCAACCAAACCCCCAAAACAAAACAGCAAAGAAAATCTTACCCAGAATATACCTATGGAAAGCTAATTTTTTGATATAAGGCATCATCTCTTTCTTCCCTGAGAGAAGGATCCTGACAACATTTTATCCTCCTTTCTTTTTCCTTCCCCTTTCCTTTTCTTTCCCTTCCTTTTCTTTTTTCTTCTCTTTCCTTTTTTTCTCTTTTCTTTTTTCTATTTTCTTTTCTCTACAGAAATTTTGGCTAAAGAATAGGAAAAGTTTGTCTATGCATATGACAGTCCAAGGAACTGACTGTCAATGGCACAAGAAATGGTGGGCAGACACCTTCTTCAGAGCACCAGGGATAGAAGGAGGCATATGAATAAAAAAATAATAATAAAAAAAAATCCTTCTCCACATTCTTTTAATGACAACAAAGAAATTTTTCCATTTCAGAATACACCACTGTCTTTCTCTCTCTTCCTCCCACACTGCAGTGTTCTATTCCCCTAATTTCCATTATTAAACTTTGCTGAGACATAAAAATGCCAATGAAACAGCACAGAGCGAAACGTTATAAAAAGGACTCCTTCTGGGAACTACAGACCTCCTAAGATATGGATATGAGTAAATGGAAATTTGAATCTGTGAAAAAGAAAAGGACCTTGTTAAAAAGCACATTAATAACTCAGGAGAATAAAGAAAAAACTACAAGAAAACAAGCAGTGCTGTTACCCCAAGAAAAACTTTGTGTGATGAACTTGAAGTAATAAAAGTTATGTTCTTCCTAAGTGGACTTGCTTGTATGCTACAGGTTCTAGGTGCTGTGAGGACACAGCTTTGTTTTCACAAAAAAAATCACCCAGAAAACCCAAAAGCCCCCAGCTGAAATCCCCTGCATGGTGGTTCATAAGGGACTCCATTTCTTTATAACACAGCAGTCTCAGTTGTTATTGTGGCTGGTTTAGTGTAAGGATTTTTTCAGTGAGTTACTGGTATTAGAATTTTCTCAGCCACCCATAAAAAAGTGCTATAATTTCTCAACTCAGTGTCAACACATCATTATTTCCAAGACATTTGACAGCCCCCTCACTCCCAGATCCAAATCCTCGTATTTTATATTTGCTTTTTATATTTCTGCACCATTTTCCTCAGAAGCTGTTACTGCTTTTCCTGATTTACTCAATTTTAAATTAATCCATTTGGTCCTCCTCTCCTGGCAAGAGCAAGGTGTCTTCAATCATAATAACAGCTAAAACTTATTTGAAAAATAATGAATTTGTTTTTCTAGTTGCACCATATACAACTTTATTCTGTTTAAACATGCCCTTTAAAACCCTAAAATGTCAGTTGTGTACCCAGATCCAAAATTATGCAAATACTTTTCAGCACATTAAAATTACATAGAAGATGAAAATTTGAATATTAGGTTTTGATCTACTTCTACTACAATCAAATTTAGATAATTTTTTTTCAAAGAGCACTAAGAATCAGAACCATACCTACCCACACTATAAATGAAACAGGACTTTACTTCATTACACAGAAGTTTATTAAGAGATGTAAATTGGAGAGCTTTCATTCTGTCTCCCACAGGAAAAACTCTTGCTTCTAGAAGTTTCTTTTTTAATCAGTCATCAGTCTGATTGTCACTAGTTCAACATCATGCTAGGTGGAGTTCTTCCAGTTTTATAAAGTAGGAGGGAAATTTACAGACTTGTGGTGAAGTGTATAAATAATGGAGGATGTACTCTGTGAAATGCTGATAACCCACACTGAAACACAGCAGAAGCTGTATAATGACCAAAATGTCAACAAAAGCAGTCTCTGACAGGTCCCTTGTCTAAGTGGTTTTCCCATTTCCTGTTGAATCTGCATTTTGCATTTGTAACATCTTCTATCGAGGAGTTGTATGTTCTACCATTCTGGTCAAGCAGTCATCAGTGTGGCTCAGGTCATATATTCTTCCTGTTCACACCTGGAATTTCAGCTCACATTGGTTCTAACGCTATAAATTGCAGTGGTGAGTCGACTACTGTAATTTGAATCATATCTCCTTTCACTTATATTAGTATTAATATTAAATCTTATACAAATATTTGGCATTGGTGCCTATTTGATTGTCTTCCTTCCAGTAAGATGTGGACATACACTATTACATTCATGTCTTCATTTAGTTATGAATTCCTAATCCATCTTAATTCTTAAACTGACACAATTTCTTTAGAAGTACATATATCACTGCCCTGTTCCTTTTTTGGCAATCTCTTTAAAAGACACTCCACTGGTTTTTAATTTCCTTTACATTTGGTAAAGAAGATAACCAAACATTCATTTAAATATATGAATGTCTCCTATCCTGCCTTAGAACCAGTACCCCAAAATTCTATTCTTGTACCTAGTAGAAACGTCAGCATCTCAGTCTGTGATTATCCTCTGGACATCCCAAGAACTGTCTGGGGGAACTCTCTGGCTGCTTCTGATTTGCTTTGCTAAAAATTGAGTTATATATTTCAATGAAGGCATAATTTCTTCAGCTTGGCATACTGTTTTCTCCAAATGCTACAGCTGGAGTTATGCACTGCTGTGTACATCTGAATAGCATATACTTATGACCTGAAAAAGGTTCAGTTCTTCTATGCTTGGTATTATCAGCAATTTTACAAATAATCTCACAAAAGTCAAAACTTGCCACCACTGTCAGCAGTAGCTGTCTAGAATATTGTGAGTAAAGGCCAAAAATACTTCTCCCAGGCTTCAGGAACTCAAGGACTCCCCAAGCCAAAGATGTTATTTTCCATTTGGAAAACCTTGATGTTCTTCTTCTATTGATTTCTCCAATCTGAATCCATGTAAAGAAACCACTAGCAAAATTGTAAATGCAAAAGTTTTCATCCTTGGCCTCCTCTGAGTGCTCTGTCAGATTTTTATCACAAGCAGTAAGTACATCTTGTGCTGGAGCATCTGTGGATGTCAGTTTTATATAAAAGACAAGTAGAGTTGTGTTTTGTCCTTGTGAACAGACTAAATATAGAATGAGACTGAGCTGGATCCCTGCTGAAATGAAACGTGGCTTTAATGCTTATGACTACTCTATAGAATTGAAATTTGGGAAGAGCAAAACAAAATTCTTTCTAAATTGTGATGTCACATCCTCCTCAGTAGGAAACACAACTCCACAGAAGTTCAGTGGAGTGACACAGTTTACAGTGTCTCTCCACAGTTTCTGCCTCTAGCCTCAGTGCACTGTCAGGCACAATATACACCTGAAAATTAAAGACAAAACAAACTTTGTTAAGCTGCATAATGCAGCTTAAGATATAAACCCCATACTTTTATGGGATGGTTAAAAAAAAATCCACCATCTGTTTCTATATGAAAGAGGTAGAACACTAGACTGTAAATTCTACTCTTTTTCAACAAGGCTACTTCAAAACTATGTGGGATGTGAGAAATGCTCCTTGCCCAAGCACATGGTCCTTGCTTAGCTCTCCTGGCCTTCTGAAAGACTTCTGGCATAGCACAGTTCAAAGCCTCTGAACACTGTGTTGGGCATGCTCTGCAGCTATTTTAATCGCCAGGAGGTGTACCCTGAAATAGAACCACTGTGCATTCATGAGCAGCTGTGAAGTGTTCAGCTTTCAAAAAGTGTAAGAAGCACCAGACATATTTGCCCAGCTGCTTTATCCTAATGTATAGCTTATCATTTGCTCTACTTCAAAGCTCTAAAAAACTGCATCTTAAAATGTAGACTTTATAAGCATTTAAATCCAAGTTAATGCCTCAGAGCCTCATGAGAGTTTAAATGAAAGCCTAAAGCCTTTATATCAGCTAGGCTAAAGAAAAGCAACAGTCTTACTTTGGAGGAAGTAGAGAGAGCAAGAGAGGGAATGGAGAGGTAGCTCTATCATCTGGAGGATTTCTTCAACCACATAAACCAAATTTGTATATGGATATTCAAATAAGTATAAATATGCAGACATGCAGGCATTCATGAACAGAATCTGTTATTTATTCTGAAATTATATGAAGTAATTTCTTTTGTCTGAGACAAAAGTTGCTTTCTATATCAGCTGGCTACTGTACAACTAGCATTGTGCCAAAACCTAAACTCCCTAAAGGCAGTTAATCTCCAGAACTAGGGACTTCTCTAGTTTTATAGGAAATAGAACTTCCATCAAACTGAACAGTCTATGATTCTGCTGGAACAATGTCTATTGATGTGAGAAACAGAAAAATGTTCAGGGTTCAATACAACATGGAGGGAAGAAAAATGGCTTACTTATCTATCATTTTAACATACAAACTGCTTTAATAAAACTCTGAGAAATGACACTCACTAGGAGACATGTAATATCATAAGAATTTATTGGATGTCTTCTGTTTGATAAGCTCTTTCTCAGACTTTGTCCATTGTATTTAGGTTCCTGAAATTTTTATATTGGAGACTCAAAAAGAAAATCACACTGAGATATTTAGGTTCCTCTAGCACCAACTTCACTAACAATGTCTGCTTCTCTTGTCTGAAAGCTGATCTGCCACAACAAGATTTACTTTATAAATTAAGTCACTTGTTCCCCTTTATACATTGGAATTCCAAGGAGGCATTTCAGTTCACACAAAACAAGGGAGACCTACTAGGGAAAAAAAACTTCACAGGGAGTGCCTTTGAAACCAGATATGCTCAAGGGAAGTAGTATCTATTCCAATTTTTCTATGATTCAGAGTCCACACTGGTTTTACAATAGCCAGCCTGGAGGCAGCAGGTATAAGTAAAAGATGTCTGTGACAGCAGAATGCTGAGGCACTTGCAGCTGGAGAAGGCATCCAGCAATGTCAGCATCACATGCAGCTTCTCTCTCCTGAACAGCCCTTCAGTCCTGCTGCTGCCACAGAGGGAGGCTGAGTTGGAGAACGTGGTTACTGTGAGAGAGGAAGATCCCACTAGGCGACTGCAGCTGGCATCTCACCCTTGACAGCATCAGGAGTAGCAAGCTCTTATCTACACTTTCACAAAGACTTGAGTTGGCTCAGAGAGAAGAGTTGATGTGTTACTCACTGTTTTAAGATAATTATCTATTTTTTCCATTGCTGTATTTACTTTGTAATCAAACTTTCAGCAGATGAAATGAAACATCATTCTAATTACATGTGCATCTTCAAAACATCACTCCTGAGCATAATTTCCCAGTGACTAGACAAAGAAAACCTCTGATTTACCACCTGCTTTTAATTCCTTTCTGAGTGAAGATTATGAGCAAGCAGGGCATCTTCACATCTCCTCAGTTAGTCTATTTAGACTCCCTGAGTTTGCCCAAAAATGACTGAAGGCACTACACACAGAAGCCATGATATCTGAGGTTGCTGGGTGATTTCTTTTCCAAGTGTGCTACAAGACAGATACATCACTATCTCCAGCAAATACCTATGCAGCATGACATTATTATATCCTGCTACGACTTAATCATAACTGCATAAGATTCTAGAAACTAGTATTTAGTAAAAGATTATTTTCTTTATATTAAGATGCATTAAAAAGGAAATTCCTAAAATTGCTCTCTTTCAAACATTTCACATTTCTTTCTGCAAGAGCAAGGCTATTAAGCAGATGCTTACTTTGACCCTTTGAAATGACCGCAATTTAGTAATGAAATTACAGTTCTTCACCTGTCACCACATACCAATTTGTGAGATGCTTTGAAATGAATTTCTGTGCAAATGAAAATGATTGTCACCACTGTACCAATCATAAAGAATGAGTTCAGTGTTTCTTCATAGGATGCAAATAGTGTGAGTTTTTTTTTCTGATAAAATAATTCACTGCTAAAAAGTAAAGAATTAAAAAAGATAATATGAAGATGCGGTCAGCAAGACAGCAAATGTTAGAGAAGGACAAAGCTGTAAGTGTGGACACAGTAGTATGTCAAGACTGCAGAGAAATACCAAAAAGTGCAAAGATATGGAGTCTTTATAAATCAGTATCAAGCTTCTCTGAAATAATCAACCTTCCAAAGTAGCATTACACTTTCTGTCAAAGTAGGATATGAGCCAGTTAATTGTTTTTTTGCAAACTTATAATTTTGTGTAACTCATGGTTTCACATTTTGGCTTACAACACATTAATAGCCAGCTAGAAAAGTGTGGTCCCAAAATTGACACCTAGTCTGTTTAATCACACTCTTTGGATTTCAAACCTGGTCACATTTAAAAGCCTCAGGCCAGTGACATCTCAAATAACCAGATCCTGGTGAGGACTGGTGCATTAGTGTGCTGTTCCAATGCATCACTGGCATACATTACTGTATTTGGTCCTTTTCTGTCTAAAAAGGACTGGACAGCAAGCAAGGAAGATGAATCTAACCCAAACTTTGTCCTCTTCTGCTTAAATTGCCTTTAGAAAGCAACTAGAAAATATAGGGGCTAGATCATCCAGCACATATAGCTCCAAGGTCTCTTGCTTTTGTTCAAGTGTACATTTTAAAGCCCAGTTTATCTGTCTACATTATCAGATTATCTTAAAAGTGTCTATAACAGAATATGGAAAGGGGAACCCCATTTGTCACAAGATGGTTCACAGGAAGTTTTAAGATTGTCTGCAGAAATCTTCTATTTTACAGGCTCATAGGACCAGTCAAGTTGTGAGGGACCTCAGGAGGTCTTTGGACCAATCCTCTGCTCAAAGCAGTGTCAGCCATAAGGTCAGACTGAGTTTCTCAGGGCTTCTTCTAGGCAGGCCTTGAAATCCTCCTACAATGAAGACTTCCCAGCAATGGTGTTCCCATCCTTCACTGTTTTGAAGGTGAAATAGTTTTTTGCTATATCTAGCAATCTAAATCTTCCCTTTTCAGTTCACAGTTCTTGCCTTTAATTTTCCTACCACATATCTCAGTGAAGAGCCTGGCTGTGTTTCCTTGCTAACCTCCTCAATAGGTGTTGACTGGTCACTGTTGGCTTTCCACTCTTCCCCAGGGTGAACAACCCCCATTCCCCCAGCCCCTCCTCACAGGGCAAATGCATCAGTTTCCCAACCATCTTGGTGATTTTTCACCAGCTCCCTCTCCACCAAAATTTTGATCAGTCACATATTGCTTAGTCCTCCTCTATTCTTTTCAATGCTAATAGTTTCTTCCAAGAACACAGGCTGAAAGTTTGGTGCTCCTGAAAGCAGTGCCAAGAATGGCATCATGGTAGCAAACCAAGTGATTTCCTAAAGAGGATCACAAATAGCTTAAATGCACTATTCTACATATCTCTACTATAGCCATTCAAATCCTAACTTAAACTATGAAAGTGTATCACAGTCCCAGGCAGGTTAAAAAAAGACATAAGTGATAGATCACTTTGATCCATATTTGCAATGGAAGAGATGTTCAAGAAGTGGAAGAAGTAAAATAACATCTACATTCAACTGTAAGAAAAATTAACTACAATAACTACTAAGGATGGAAATACGATAAATAGTTCCTTATACCTCAGGCAATTTTTAATCTTCAGTATTGATATTCTTTTTCTTCTGATAATTATTCTTAAGACTTTATAGCAAACAATAGTTGAATATTTCAAGTGTTTTAACAGAAAAGAGAGAAAAAAACTCCTCATTCACTCAGCATGCCACAGAGTTATCATACTGAAATTAGGATCTATTGGCTTTTTGGTTTTTTTTCTTTTGAGAGTTCCAAATAAACACAAAAGGCATTGAGGAAGGAAGGTAATAAAACTGTTTAACTTAACATCACTGATTCAGAGGTCCAGGCATCTCAGAATCCCTGGCCCTGGTCATCTTTAACAAATGTAGTTTTAAGAATTATCAGGTTGATCACAAGCAAGGGTACATAAGACTTTTTCCTTACATAAGAAAACTTTGTTGCTTAGACAATCACTGTGTATCTGTCTGCTAATAGTAAAGAGCACTTTGTAGGACTTGAGGGTTCAACATTGATTTTATTATATTGTAAGGCACAGACTGTTACTTAGATCTTTTAGGACTTCTAAAACCTTGTGATCTGCACAAAGACAGTACTGAATATTCCATTTCTGCTAGGTTAAAGATAAGCTAAACCCAAAGTGGGTTGATGGTATCTAAGTGGGCTTACATCTGTTTAAGTTCATAGCAACCAGATAATTTCTTACATGTTTTTTCTTACTCATACTGAACTCAAAATACCTGTTTGATTGCATGCCTTTTTCAGAGACTTACACATTCTCCCCAGCTCTCTGCACGCTCCCTTAAAAGCATGTCCATTCATTGGTTACCTCCAGTCTCGGAATTACATTAACTTCTGCAAGAAGGTCACCGTTATTCAGACCTCATCCTTTTGGTGAAGAGAAATTAATTCCAAATATTTTCACCTTCAGTGCTCAAGGCATATATTGAATGCATTTGCACCTTACTGTACTGCGTCAGACTGCTCTCACTTCAGAGATCTTCCTAAATTTTCTATTCTGTTCCTGTTTATCTTTTCATGGGCTCCTGGAGAATAAGTTGCCAATGGCTTCTGTACACAGGGACACAAATCTTTCTTTTTTCTATTTAATGTTTCTAATAAAGTGCATTGTGAATCATCATCATCTCAGACCAAATTGCTCTTGAGTGAAGAAGGAAATGAGCAGGGTAAAACCTCCTGTCTCCTTGTGTGATTAGATGTATGCAAGCTGCAGCTGGAGGAATAAGACTCAGTTATGACAAACATAATGAAGATTCTTTATTCAGGACATTGGAGACTGTCAAATCTCCTGCTTCTTCCTCAGTCTTATTAAACAAACTGTCCTCTCTGCTGTTACCATCCTGAGAACTCTTTATGCCCATGCATGTTGTGCAAAGCTCCAGAACAGAACTTTGTCAACAGTAAGTATGGCATTTTTTAATTTAATTGTCCTGTTCCTGATAAATACATCTAAATCTTCAGCAGTAGTGAAAACTCAGTCTATCTTCATTAATAATCACTTATCCCTCAATTATTTTCAAAAGCTCACATAATAGTTCCTTTCACTTCTTTAGAAGACGCAAAGCTCTTCTGGCATTCATTTTACTGTCAATACCAGCTTTGAAAGTACCTGCCATTTTGAATGTCACTGTTCTTTTCAAATTGTTAACATTTTAAAGCTGTTCTGTTTGTATGTGCTCAAGTCAAAACTAGTATTAAAAAATTTGTTTTGGTTTCATTATGTAGCTCTGCTTTGAAGATGGATGTATCATTTATTGCTCACAGAATTCTAGTAAAATCTATAAATAATCCCTAAAGCCAATACTATATCTAATCACTACTTTTCTTCAGACTTGGCGCCATACAAATATGAAATTCTAGCTGGAATTGCATTACAATTATTGCTGTTTATTTGGCTAAAGTGCCAGGGTTAGTGGAGTCAGTTTTCAGTCATATGATATGTGGAGAGCATCTCTAAGGAAATACAGAGTTATAGTATTCAAATACGTGTCAGTGGAATCAGAGTCTGCTTGCAGTACATCTGGAAATCCTGATTGTTATGGTTTGCCCAAAGTCCCAACTGTAAGATAACCAAGCTGCCTTAAACACACTGGCTGACTGGAAGCTGTACAAGCATAAATTAACAACAGCAACTTTCCAAATGCTATCAAGAACCATTTCATCCACAACAGCATTCAATGCAGCTTGGCTAAAAATGTCATTAAATAGATTTTCTAAGTACTTCAGCCTTCAAGTAATACTAGAGGTGGACTGACATAATCATACATTATTCATGTGCAGTCAATGGCATTGTAAAAAAATCAGATACTTTGTCTGAGAGACTGACTATTCTGTTGAGAATATCAGTTGAACAGCTACTGCATTTTTAGACAAAAGCCTTTCAATGAACAAAAAATACAAAACTCCTGTAATGATATCTGTATCTATGTAATATAAGTCAATGTCTACAGGCACAAACCATCAATTTGAACTGAAAAGAACATAAAGTTCATAGTTTTGAGAAAGAAGAGAATTGTATGGATGCCCTAAAGTATCAGAGTGTAATAAGTCCTAAAATTCTCACAATCAAATGCAGAGGACTCACACAATCAGAGGCATTGATACTTATATGACAAGTAAATTTAAAAAATATAAAAAACCAACCCAAACATCTTATGCTATTTAATTATATATCAGTATAAAAACAGGCTATTAGCTACAACAAAGTGAATCTAACAGATACTTAAGGTTAATGTTAAAGAGGAATAAGCACTCAGCAGACTATAAAAGTTTATATGCAGAAGTTAGTGCAGTCAACTAGCATGTCTAAGCAACATCATGTCCACAGATTCACACTTTTTCACAGTCATGAGTCCAAGCAATTCTGCTCTGCAGCATGACACAATAGCACTCATGAGCTAAGCAAGAAAAGCAGACTATTTATTATTCTTTGTGTTCAGGTACAACTTTAATAAATACATGCCATGGCACTTTGTGGTGTAAAGAGAAAACTTAATGAAATGTTCAAGATGTATTACTATGCAGAAACCAAATCTGTCACCATGTAATAAGCTACAAAGTTCCTCAGCTATAACCTCCTCCCAGTATTTACTCAAAACAAGAATGGATAGCAATAAATAATTATCTGGGGTGTTAATGTCCAGCAATGTCTGCCTCACCAAAGGCCTGACAGACTTGTTCAGTATGGTAAAGTGATTCATGAGTGACTTGGGCATTCCTGCACCCACAGATCTAAGGCAGAGGATGCAGTAACGTCAGTCATCCAGTTGGAATTGCAAGCATAGAATTTACTATCCCCTGTAACTTGTTTTGCAGAGAGAAAATTTTTGTACAGAAGTTCCTAGGTAGTCCACTTAGCAGAAAAAGCAATATCTGGTACTCTAAGATAAGAATCTATCTTATGTTACCTTGTTTTTATAAATATTTTTACCAGTTGAAGGAAAAAAAGTTTTATTTTTACCTATTGCTTTCAATCAAGTAATGAAAGATCTATTTTCCCTCTCACACAATTTTATTTTTCCATGCATTGAGAAGCAGCTCCCTTTTAAAATCTCACAGATTGCTCCCAGCTTCCCCAACCTCTCCATCTGACACTGAAAAAGACGTTACCATTAAATCTTTCTAGGTCACATACAAATTGTAGTTTCCTATTTGACAGCTGAGAACAACTTATCCTTCACTGTTACTAGGTAAACACAATATTGCTTTTCAGAGAAAATCATAGCAGGAGTGCAAGCAAAGTAGATAGTAAAGGAAAAAAATAATCTATCAAAACAGTGGCAATGTTTTCCAAAATAAAACCAAAATCATCCAGCTCTCCTACAGTACTCACTCATGTTATTTTTCAGAGACAGTTGCAAAGGAAGCTCACCATCTTAGTGAGGCTTTACTGATTGAAATTAGGAAGCTATATTAATTTGGGTACCGTGCTTATTCAGAAGCACCGCTTTAGCAGCCTGAAGGTGAGGCCAATGTGCTACCATAAAAACCAAATAGGAACCATAGGAACTTCAGCACTTGGTTAGTACACGTCTAATTTCTTTTTATCCTGATGATGAAAGTGTTCCTGTTTCTCTGGTCAAGCTGGGAGGTGCCTAGGACAAGTAACAGTGATGGCACCATGTTCAAAGACACAGAAACTTATCCCTCATCTCCGCAGAGTGATTCTTTGCACATTTAAGCTCTGACCACAAACAAATAAATCTATTGTGACCTGGGAAAGAACCCGCTGCGGATATTTCAAATCTCGAATGGGAATCTCTAAAATGGCTGTAAGAATTAACTACTATTGAAATGAAAACAATCTGCCCATAGGTAATTTTGCATATAACAGGCTAAAAACTAGACAAAAGCCAGTAACTCATCTATTGAAGAAAGGCATGGGGAAAACATTGCATTTGCTTTTCCCAGATAATCACCTCAACATTTACTGTGTCACATGAAGTGAAATACTGGGTAAGTCAGAGCAAGGCATCCAGTTCAGAACAGTGTCCCTGGCTGGTATTATATGCTTCAGCAGAAGTGTGGTGTCATGTAACAGTGAGCTAGAAAAAAGAGAGGGGAGTCTCAGCAGAATAAAAATATGAACAAATACATCTGTGCAATGAGAGATTCATTGTGAGAAGCCTCACAAGAGCAAAGAGAAATTATGTGCAGCTAACCCAGGAAATGGTTTTGCTAAGAAATTCTCTAGAACTGTGAGTAAGAGCAGCAACCCAGTTAGATGAGAGATCAGGTTGAGGAATGGAGAGACATTTTATGTCTGCAAATTCATACTTCTAAAATGTCTTTTGGAAATTCATCCTAAGGCAGCTTGTGGGAAAGGGAGCTCTATATTAAAAAGCCCACTGCAGCATCCTAGTACCATGGTCATGACTCCATAAACTGAGAATACAGCAAGCACAGTCCTGCTTCATCAGCCCTTTCCTCACTATAGCCCAAAGACTTGACCTTGCATCCTGCTGGGGAAGGCAGGCCCATCTGTTATTCCAGATTCCCAGATCCATTCCCCAGAGTCTGAGGAATCCTTGCTCCCCAGAAATCTTTCCACATACTCAGCTCATCTGGTTGAGCATCATCCTCACCCACCATCAGTTCCTCTCAGAGACGAGAGATTTCCCCAGCTGCCTTCAGACCAACACGGCAGCTCCCTGGCTATCCTGAGGTGTGACACCTCAACTGCTCTCTGCATAGAGAGATACTAGAAATGACAGGAAAGGACAACAAGATAATGACAAAATGAGGAGAAAACCTTATAAAATTTAAGCAAGAATTTAGATTACCAAACATTTTTGGTAGTGTCTAATTTGAATCTCGGAACAAAAACCAGTTTTCAGGTGACTATGTTACTACTCCATATCCCAGAAAGAAATAGTTTAAAACAGAGTATAAAATCATCTAAGATAATTAGGCTTCAACTTATTTAAACATATATTGGTGCTATTCTTAAGTTAAAAAATAATATCTCCATTCATGGCTAAAAACCTTGCTGCTTTTAAAATAATTCCTGCCGAGCAATTATTTAAAAAAAAGTTAACAGGGAGTACCACAATTACAGAACCTATGAGGTGGTATATTTAGGAAAAGATTTACTTCCTGCAAAGAAACACCTGTAAGGAACACCTGTGCAGGCCTGATGTGTGCACTCTGCCAGACAGCTGCCCCAAAAGCTCAGAGGGTGCACACTACCTGATGAGATGGAAGCTTGAGCTGCAGAACAAATATCAAGCTGTTATCCTGTGCCAGCGAAGGCAGCAGATCTGTTGAGAGGATAAGCCCATTGCCTTAATTTTGCCCAACGTTCCCTTGACAGCCTGATTTTTCCACTGGCTGTATTTGCATCAGCTTTGCAGGGCTCAGTTCACCTGCTCTTGGAGTTCTAAGTGCAAGTGCCAAGTGTGACAGTGCTTGCTCTTGCATGCAGAAAAGGAGAAAATGTTCCTGAGAGAGAGGATGAGATTGTTTCAGGCACAATAAATTGAGGAAACTGTTCTGTACATGATAAAGGCTAGTTATTTTCTGATGTTACTTTAAACTATGAGTTTGAAATTAGTATCACTGAGGTCACGTTATAGTTTGTGAATCAGTATTGTGTTTGGTGATGTAGACTGTTTGCTTCACCAGACTAGGGCATGAGTTTCTTTAAAAGCCACCAATCATTTTTTGAAGACCTTGAAATTTCTGGTTCTGCAAGAGGGATTCAGCCAAAGCTATGTAAAATAACACCCTCCCCCTTCCACACATTCTGGTTGCCCTGAGCAAGGACACAATCCCAGAAAAGTAACACCTCTGAACTTAAGAGATATAACACGTACAGCCAAACTCTTTAATTTCTATCTGGGAGAAGTGCTAATGGAAGGCACAGTCAGAAATCTCATAAAGCAAGTCTACCACTCATTAATGCAAGAACACTGACTTCATTATAAGTGTCATCTTGTTCAGCCAGAAACCTCAGAAACTGTTAGAAAACCTCAACATAATCTTCCGTTGTTAAATAATTACAAATAAGAGAGGTACATGCTAGAACTACTTTGTTTACTGCAGCAGATGTTGCCATGCCCTTTGATACTTATCACATATGCTTTTCAATGAAAAAAAAAAAAAGTAACATAATTCTAACCACTCCATATTTTGACAGATATCAGACCTTCCTCAGTAAACTTGGTGCTTTTCTTCTCTGTAGTAAAATTTCACCTAATTTATAATCTTTTCTTTTGGGGTACTTTTAGACAGTGATTTATGCCCCACACAAAGCAACTGACCAATTGCTGTGACTACTTAGATGAAAACATTATGAGGCAAATTAGGAGAACTAAATTCCATGTGTAAAACACATCAAATTCTGCCCAAGTTTATACCTCTCGTGCAATCTTCTGTACCACACTTTAGATCAAGTTGCTAGGAGGTGACAAAGTCATGAAACACTTCAGGAACACACAAATCACTGGGGTTTTACATTTGCTTGTAAAACCCAACCAATATCCATGCATGCATGAACCTGCTTGCTTTCCTTAGAAAACACCTGCCATGAGTAACCTGTAAACCAGGGATGCAACTATGCTGAAAATAAAAAAGGTTTTTGAAGCTGTTTTCAGTGTTACAACCTTCTAATTTTTTTTTTCGGCAATTAAGAACATTAATACTTTGCTTTACCTATGTTACTGTAAAAACCAAAAATATAGTCTTTGTGCATGCACACACATAAAGGTTTGTTAAAATTATATGAAAGCAACTCAAACTGTTCCACACAGCAATCACTCAAATAGTTTGAATGTCTGTCAAGTCTCATATTTCTTTCCACAGAAACATGACTTTCTGACTCAATACACATCACTGATTAAAGTTAAAAAAAGAGAAAAAAAAAAAAAAAAGGCAGCATATTTGAACTGTTGTCCTTCTTCCAGAACTCTTTTCTTTCTATACTTGGCATAGTAGCCTGGAAATTCACACAAACAAGTTGTTACAGTTTTTAGAAATCTCGATCCTGAAAATACTACCCCTGGGCTGTATCACCACTTTTAATAAACTAGTTCTGAGGTAAAGAAATTATGTCAGCTTATAATCAGCTGGAATTTAAAACCAGAGTTGTTCCTTTAGAAAAAAACACTGGAGAACATTACCCAACAGCAGCATTACTGCCACAGGACTGCTGCCAAGAAACAAGCCACTCATGTCTGTCTCCACTCAGTGCCCTGAGCTGTGCTTGCAGACCGTGCAGTCACAGAAGGTACCACACAACAGATTCATCCATCTTCAGTCCCAGATCCAGAGGACGTGCATGTGATTCTTCCCCTGTCCATTATTTCTAAACATATTTCTATGTGTCTGTGCATCTTGCAAGGGGTTTTCCAGTTGGCCTGCCAGCCTCTATCCCATTTCAAGCACCCCTCCTTTATACTGCAAATTCAGCCTGGCACACCTTCCCTTGCACTAGCCAGGAGTGTTAAGAGCAGAACCCAACCACATCTAATTCTCTTCATACTGATATACACCACAACACTTAACAGACAGCTGGTCACTGAACTGCTTGCACAGTTCTCACCTCCGTCTGTCCATGGTTGGACACACAGCTGCAGTTCTCAAGAGTGGTGTCGGCATGCCAGCACTGGAGATTATCCAGCCATGCATGAGCAGCAGGAGCAGTTTGGACAGGTACATGGCAAGCAGAGCATTAACTGTGCTCAGCAATAAGCCAAGAGAGAACAGAAACAGACTGTTGGTGAGATTCTATCCAGAGCTGGAAATCCAACAGGCAGGAATACAGCTTGGTGTGCTACCATATGCAAAGTCCCCATTAGACATCAAGGGAGGCTCCTTCAGAAAAGATCTTGGGGACATTTCTTCAGTTCCTGAGAGTGCTTTTTCAGAACAATGAGCCCAGTGCATTGCTACAAATACAAACAATAGATAGCAACAGTCTATTCCAAAACATGTGTTATTCCTGACAGGCTGCAACAGAGGAATTTTCAGCTGATAGTTTCAATGGAGCTCACGCATATTCTTAGAGATGATTAATTACCTTTCAACCTCAGAACCAACACAGTACAGAGTTAATTCTACCAGAAGTGCAATATAGGTTGAAACACAACAATTACTTCAGCTAAAAAACCCTGCAAGGCTTACAAAGGTTCTCTGCTGCTCAGTAAAGTCTTTACCAAGTGAGAACAACTCTTCAACAATTTAAATGAAAGGAAGTGTAATAAATACTGCCATCCATGTGACTGTTTAGGCAGTACTTTTCTTTAGCATCTGAATGAAGGTGTTAGGGTAGTCTGTCCAAATTTAAAGTTTGGTGTTTTTTTATTTGTCCCACCACCAATGCTTTTTGCTGCAAATATTTCTATGCTATTTAGCCCCATTATTTTCTTGCCAAGAACACATTATTTCAGTCATTGTAACAACATCTGTCAAAGCACTGCTCTTCACACAGAACCAGACTTAAACATGTGTGGTGAAAATAGGCATTTTCCACACAAAGCAGTTGGGCCTAGCGTGGGGTTACCCAGCGAGCTCATGGAAAGCTCATTAGCTTCCTTTCAGCCTGGAAACTAGAAAATTAATTAACAGTCTGAAGTCACAGGGGAAATCAGATGAGTTCTCCTGTTTGCTGAATGTACTTTGGTTAGGAGACATATGGGTATGTCTATGTATGCATATATAAAGTAGTATATATGTATAAATATATATATGTATAAAATACACCCAAGACTGATGTAAAACTGGCAGATTTTCTGCAACAAGAAGAAAATGTCCAGTGTATCTAATAATAAAACGAAATAAGCATGGAATTTTTAAGGTGACTGTGCAGATAATAGTGGTCAATAAAAGTTGATCTTTTTTGTATTTTGCTCAGTGAGGGCACAAATGTAGCCTGGCTTCCTCTTCTTGTGACAGTCACTGTTACTCGAGAACTGTAAGAATCCACCTCTGTTAAATTTGCCTTAAGCCATTTTAAAAAGGAAACAGCTCTCAGATACATCCAGAAAATGGTCATGAGAGTCTTATTTCCTTAAGAAATTAGGTTTAAGAAGGGGAAAAGATTATGAAAAAAAGGAAAAAGAAAAAAAAAAAAAAGATGAGACATACAGTTGTAATGAAAGACTATAGAAAATTTCTGGGTTTCTGACTCTGAATCCTGACTGTATATTCATAGACAGTTCAGACATTACAGGTATAAAATATACACAGTGACCAGACTGCCAGAAAGTGCCTGTAATATTTCTGTAAAGCAGAAGAAAGTGAAATGCATATCCACGCTAATTGTGCTTCAGATGCCTCAGGTCTTTAATTTTGGAAGGGATTCAAATTTGCTCAAAGTTTGAGCTTTCTCTTGAACTAATTCTGCATAGATTTTCTCACTGCCTCTATTTTCAACTGTCATTTCACCATCTAATTGGAAATATTACAATTGGTCCCAAGGGAATATTAGACTAAATAAAACCTCTGTAATAAGGCAAAAAGGAGTTTTGCTTATGTTCCATTTCTTTCAATGTGTATCATTGAAGAGAGATGAAATATATTTTAACTTCAGATTTATTTTTTGTTTCCTGCTGCTTATACAGTGAGAAAAAAAATCCTAGATTTTCATGGTCAGTAATATATATATACACATATTCTAAGTAAGTTTTTTGATATTCATAAAATATTTTCAGTAGCATCATTTTTTATAACACCACATGCAACTGTGTTACTTCATTCAGTGTACAGGTTAATAGCTCATGGAATTCTTTGAAAAAGCCTAATACCATTGTACAGGATTATTGTGGGCTCACAGGTCAATATCCAAAGAGTCAACAGATATAATAATGTAATTTTTAAGAAGTAACTTATTGTATTGGTTTCAGGGAAGGTATTTATCAAAATATCACCACTGAAATACATCACTTCATTAGCTGTACCATAATTATTGTGTCATGAGAGCCCTCAGAAAATATAAAACCTTTTATTTTCAATCTAAGTAATAGATGATTCTAAAATATGTTGTATATCTCTGCAACTAGGTAAAGTCAGCAGTGTACGTGTGTGGAAAGGCAATCTGTCCAAATTGGTTAATGCATATATTCAATATTTTAACAGCTCAGACTAAAACCATACCTTCATAAAAAAACTCAGCTCAGAAAAAGTGTATGCATTTAAACTTTAATTTTATGCACTTTATAAACTATTCAACATTCAAATTGCTAATTACGTCTGCCACCTGCTTTTTTCTTTGTTTCAGAGCAGAAATAATTTTATGCTTTGAAAGCAGAGTATTTTCTTGCATTTTCACAGCTAAGGAAAGCAGTATATTGTCCGTTCAGGAAAAAAAAAAAAAGAGTTTTCTGAGAGTATGAACTACTAACATTGATAATAGTTTCCTGTCTTAGAAGTCATTAAAAAGCCATTTTTCAAATGCCACAGAAGGGAAAGTTGGAAAGAAAAACCCAACCCAGTGTCATTAAAATTTGCTTTAACAAACATTATTATAAGAAATTAGGACTCTATGTTTAATAAGTAGCATTACCAGATAATGGAAGCAGATTTATGTGAGCATCTCACAGTCATAATGCCACGGTCCTAAGAGCTGGATCTGTGCACTGTTGGTTTACTCAGCAGTAGGAGCATGTTCCAAATCAAGCAGCACTGAGGCTGCAGCACTGACTGCCCTGAAATTCAGCAAGGCGCACTGTGCACTGTAGATGTGTTTATGCTGGCTGCAGAAGAACAGATGATACACAATGAGGCATGAAGCCTGCTGGAACAAAGCTCCTGTCAATGTTTTGTGAGCTGATCTGAGTTTAGAAAACATCATGTGGTTGCAGTGGACTCGATCTGGCAGGAGACTGAAGGAGATATTCTGCACCAGTTTCATTGAGCATTTCTGGCAAAACTTTCCATATAATTTTAACTAAAAGTTCATCCCAGTTTCTAGGAAGAATTATTTACTTTGCCTGCTTTCCTTTGCAGAGAAGCTCAGGTTTCCTACAGTTCTGATCTGTCATGATAGCAAATCTACAGGGCCTGCTTCTGATGTTACTTATGCTAACAAAAATATAGGGGATGACTCCTTCCATACACCACCTTAGTTTACATGATGGGCAAGTGCTTAGGGACCTTTCAAGCAAATCTGTTAAATGTCTAGGATGGACCTACAATAGTGTCTTGGTTTGAAACAGTAGTGCACTTTTGAAGCAAATCTTCCACTTTGTACTTTGGTTCATATGGCAAAAGGACCTCAGAACGCATGAGCTGGATTCTCAGTCTTTGCATCCAAAGAAGAGCAATGAAGCTGGTGAAGGGTCAAGCTAACAGGGTCTAACCTGGAGAAATGAAGGCTAGCAGGGGATCTTATGGCTCTCCACAACTACCTGAAAGGAGGTGTAGTGAGGTGGAGGTCAGTCTCTTTTCCCAAGGAAGAAGTGACAGGATGAGAGGAAATGGCCTAAGTTGCACGAGGGGAGGTTTAGATTGTACATTAAGAAAGATTTATTCACCAAACAGATTGTCAAGGACAAGCACAGGCGGCCTAGGGAAGCAGAGGAGCCCCCATACTTGGAGGTGTTTAAAGGCCATGCAGATGGGGCACATCTGGGCATGGTCCATAGTGGTGAACTTGGCAGTGTTAGGTTAATGGTTGAGGGTTAAGGGTCTTTTCCAACCTAAATGATTCTGTACACCAAAATATGTGCTCTACAAGTGTCTAGTGCATCCCCCTGCTTAGGAAGGCTCAGTCCAAGGGATGAGACTGGAAGAAGACCTTAGTAAATCTACAGACAGCTGCTGTGACTGGTATTCAGTATGTTCTGATTGTCCTCACCTGTCACCCACTTGTTGAGTCTTCTAAAATGGGACAGATTTATGCTTTTTCTACATCTAACAATTGAACTATTGTCTAGATATAGCCACAACGCATTAAAGGCTGTGGAAGGAGCTTCAAGCTCGAATTTACTGGAGTGATAAATTGTGGGGTAATAAATGGATGCCAAGTGCTGTAATTTTCACCATATCTATATTTTGAGTGCATACAATACAAATTTAAATTACGTAATGCAGAAGGAGAAGCAAGATCAACCAGGATAAGGAAAATTTTATAATTGACAAAATTTTATCTAAGTGATAAACCTATATTTCCAATGCATACACAGTAAGCTGGCAAAGCTCAGAAATTTAAAAACTATAAGAAAAAAAGTGCCTAAAATACACCTGGAATATGTTCGGTTTCAGTTTTTTTTGCTTGCTTCATTCAGTTTTGTTTAGTTTGTTTGGTTTTTTTCTTTCCCACGTACAACTCTTTTTCTGAGAGACAGAACATGAGCAATTTTTTTTCTGATCATTACAATTATTTCAAAATAGGATACTAAACTCTGGTTTTGATTGCACTATACTAAAAAATATTGCAAACATTGATATTTGGAACTTGGTCAAACTTGGTCTAGGCACTGTTCAAGGCAAATATTTCCTTATTATTTTGTCGGTTGCCCAAAATTTACCTCCAAAATATATTGAGACTTTAATTTAAATAAGCTTACACTACAGGTAAACTTAAGTTATTTAACACTCACAGAGCCTTGCAATTACATGGAATAAATGAAGACTCCAGAGGAAACAAATTCTGTTCCTAGGCTCCTTCTATGACTCTGTCATCTTAAGCAAACTACTTAAAAAAATAAAATCAAAACAACAATATTTCAATAGGCATATTTTTTTTTAATCTAAATAAATCAGAGAGCAGATAAGAGCAAGTAAAATTTTGAATTACATGTATACCTAAGGCCTGAAAAAATGACTGATTCTCCTTGAAGTTCCCCTTAGCTCTGCTGTTGGTGATAGAAGCCATTTAAGTAGATAATAGATAATGTTCCTTCCTATTTGATGGATTGGCAACTACAGATAGAAATAGCATAATCATTATTTTATTAATAATTATTTGGATGCACACACATACATATCTATACATATATAAATATTTGATAAAACAAAATTTACATTTTTGAAGCACTAACATTCCATCTATAAACATGTGCATTAGCTAATTCTCCTCAAACTGGTAAAGTAGGGAGATGAATATTAATATTCCTTCTTTAGCTGAAGGAAAATCAAGAGACCATGATGAGCAGTAAGTGATTTTTTCCAGGACCATGTATCAAATTAACATAAGAACTTAGCTGCTGCTTCAGTGCTCATTCCCTCACTTCATGTTGTCTCTAACTTGATTAGTTTCTTATGACTAACCATTAATAATTCTGCATCATGCAATCATCCCTAGGTAAAAGAGAAGTTTATTCTTAATAAATGTCAGGGACCCTAAACAATTTTAGAGTACCAGAAAATGTACAATAATCAGATTAATTAAAGTGGACTCTGCTTGATCATGGCTATAACCTGATATACCCAGCCAATAAGTCTCTCATAGGCAAGAATTGCCAAAAAAAAAAAAAACCAAAAAAACCCCATTTCAAATGTATCAGGGAAAGAGAATATTTTCCCACATTTAGAGTAATTATTTTTCTTTGCCATAATCCCAAATAACCATTTCTACTTCTTAGTAAGCTAAGTAAATGATAATAATAATAATAAAATGCAAAATTCCATGTAATAAACAGAAGCCTCGGTAAAAAGAGCAATAATTTTCAGTGAACAACAAAAACCCCTGTAATTTAAAAGTGAAGTAGAAGAAATTCAACTTAAATACATCTGATCACCCCACACAGCTTTTAATCAATGTTTCATTTATCAAAGTACATGTGTGCATGCTTAGTATTAATTTGATACTGCCTTCCTGGTCAGTAGGTCATGAGGACATGTCTGAGCAGCCCTGAAACTGGGTCTTTGGTGTGACATCGTGGTTCAAACCAACCAGTGAAGAAATTACAACGTGTGAGAATGCAGCAGGGCACTACTTGCCTTCCTATAAATAGGAAATCTCTCACTGGTTAACCCCACAGAGCCATACAGGTGGCAAGCAGCTTGAGACTAGACACTGAATACAAGACTATCCACATTCTCATGAAAGATGGCAGGAACATCAAGGGCAGCTACAAACATAAGTTTCAAAGATGACAGAATTTCAGATTCAGTTATTCAGGCACAATCATCACTTCTGTTTCTTTGGTGGTAAGGCAAATAGGTTTGCCTGTCCACTCTTGAGTTGCACTCATTTTGCTCTTTCAAAATCCTTAAGGTGCTATGGAAGGGAAAGCGTGGAAACTTTGAAAAGCTAATAAGTCTTAACAAACAGCAGATCATGCTGGTAGCTTAAGAGGTTTCACATCTTAAGCTTAAAGGGTTTTGAAAATCACACAGTCACACAAAAAACCACCAATTTCTGTGTTAGCACTGTGAACTCCACCACTCCACCTCACTGTTAAATCTTTCTGGCTCCATTGGAAAACCCCCTTCCCCTGGGCAATTTGTGTTTGGAAAAACCCAGCAGCAGCAGCAGCAACTCTACAGTGCCAGGCCATGCCCCTGCCTCTTGACCCCTCCTGATGCCACATGCTTCTTTGCCCAGCCTTCTCTGAAGTGGAAGAGGAAGCAGGAGCAACCAGGTATGGATGTGATCAGATCTGAAATTCCAGGGACACTTGGAAAAACCCTACAGCTTCTGTAGGATTGCCCTCTTAGGAAAGAGAGAGGACTAGTCTCACTTGCACTCTGCCTCCTGGTCTCAGGATAAGTAATTCTCTCTCTGCCTTGAATGATCTGGCCTGTCACTTATGCAGATGGCAGCACTGATGGACTGCTAGCACTGCCTGTAAATTAATTTCCAATTAACTGTACTATCCCCTTGATAGATGGTGCGAACACCCTCGGTTCTTTACTCCTGTTCCAACAGAGACTCAAGGCACCAGCTACAGACAGAACATCAAATTAGCCCTGCAGCCTTTTCTTAATTTGCATTCTCCTGAGCTTGCTCTCAGCCTCAGAAGCTTCTCAGAAGCCTCATCACTTCACCTTTGATCAGTAGGTCCAAAGCTTTGGCAATCCCTTGGAGATGCCTCCACTCCACACTCATGAGGTCCCACCTGAAGAATTTCCTCCAGCTCTGGGGTCCTCAGCACAGAACAGACATAGAATCACAGAATATTCTGAGTTTTAAGGGGCCCACAAGGATCATTGAGTCTGGGTCTCATGTGAATGGACCATATGGGGATCAAACCCATGACCTTGGTGTTATCAGCACCCTGCTCTACCCAGCTGAGCTAATCTGCACAACCTGACATGGACCTGCCAGTGTGAATCCAGAGCAGGGCCACGAAGAAGGCCCTGAGAGGAGATGGGATACCTCTTCCATGGGGAAAGGCTGAAAGTTTGCTCACCCTGGGGAAGAGCTGGCTCTGGGGAGACCTTACAACACCTTCCAGTACCTAATGGAGGCCTACAAGGGAGCTGGAGATGGATTTTTCACAAAGGCATGAAATGGTAGGACAAGGGGGAAGGATCCTGAAGGACAGTAGGTTTATATTGGATATTATGAAGAAATTCTTTATTGTAAGTGCAGTGAGACACCAGAATAGATTACCTAGAAAGGTTGTGGATGCCCCACCCCTGGAAATCTTCAAGGACAGATTGGATAGGGGCTCTGAGCAACCTGATCTTCTTAAATATGTCCATGTCCATAGCAGCAGGGTTGGACTACTTGACCTTTAAAGGTCTCTTCTAACCCAAACTGCAGGATTCTATGCTTGCACTGTAGATCAATAAGTTGATTTTTTTTTTTCAGTCTAAAGGCACTGCTAGCATTGTACCTCCACTGAAATCCAAGGAAAAATTTTCTTCTGAAAGCACCCAGAAGTCAGTACACACCTTTTCCATTAGGCACATTGTCAGTAGCACATATCTAGCACTTTAGCTGTACCTACAAATTCTCAAAACACTATGACACAAAATACCAAGGAAAACCACAATTCAGAAGTTTTACTACAATGAAAGAACTTCCCTGATTTCAGGAGGTTATTATGTGAATAATCCATGATCCTAATATGTTGTTTACTCTTACTTCTGCCACACAGATTAGCCCCTTACTCCAAAGGCTTCTGTCCAGAGTTCTTGCATAGTTGCAGCCTTCAAACAGATGCATTTTTGGATAAGCATGGAGAAAGAATTCCCATTATTTTATAGAAATCTGACTTTCCAGATAACAGCAGCAAATCAAAATGAGCTTGAATCACAAAAGGGGAAATCATATAAGGCACAAGGATATTTGACAAGAAAAATGAAATGCCTTTTTGAGAAAAGAATTTCCCTGTGTTTTTTGATAAAATCTCTGAAAACCTGAACCTTTACACCAGAAATGTCATCCCAGCAAATAGGTATTGTAGTGACAGTGACTCAGGAGTATGAAATGTTTCTGCTGTTCTTTCTTCCATCCAGTACCAGTACCCATCTTAATCTACGCAATACAGTATAATTCTGTGTTCTAAACATTAGATTGAACAACCCAAAACCTTGGTATATTCTGTGAATAAATAAGAATGTTCTTCAAAGACAATTACCATAACTGGAATGAATACACCAGACACAGTCCTTCTCCTTCCACATTTAGCTGACTCAAATGCCTAAGCACTAACAGGAACCTAAAAAGCTTTTCCTGGAAAATGTTCAGTGTAGGAAAGACAGTGTACACTGTAGGTAGCACAGTTCAAGAATAATGAAATCATATTCCAGGAATAGACACAGGTTGCTCCAGGCTGAGATAATGGAAACAACTTAGGGCACCATTTAAACTAAATCTAAATTATGTCTGTGTGAGAGAGCTATAAATTCAGACAGAAAGAGAAAGGAGTAGTTACATGACTGTGGGTTTTCAATGAAGCTCTTTAGATAACTGTTGAACCTGAGTTTTTAATCTATAATTGAGGTGATTATTTAATTTGAATTTTATTAGGAACCATGCACTGTAGCAACATCCTCTTTCAGTTTACAGATATCAGCTGGTTAAGATAGGCGTGAAGACCTAGAGTGAAACAACACACCTCACTGAAAATTCAGCATGTCTAATTAATCACCTAAAGGACTGATTAATTAAGTTTGGTGGGAGGATTGCTTCCATCATATTAAATTCTTCCTGAAAATGTACAGATATTCCAATAAGAGCAATCAGAAGGAAACCAAACTATAGAAATTTACTACTACAATTTCTAAGCTTGCAGAAATTCTTTTCTGGATGCTACATACCACAGTGAAAAACTGGAATCAGATGTAAAAAGCATTCCACCTCCAGTTTCAAATATCAGAGGAATCTCATTAAATCATATTGTATATCCTTAGAGATAAGAATTTAACAGAGAGAAAAAATAGTGATAGCTTTCAGAACTTGTATTTTCACTAATGCCTCATATTTCTAAAAAATGCCTTTGATTTTAATTACAATTGAATATTTGCAATAGGTATAGATCATACTATCCAGCAACTATTAAAAATTTTAAGATTTTTAATGGCCTCTTACAGCACTTGTGTTACTGATTGAGTCTAAAATTCAGACACAAAACCTGATAAGTTGAGAACTAGTACTAGGAAAGAAATTAAATTTCCATATACTTATTTATCTCCTTAAAACAGGTGAAATCTCAAATGTAGCCTTTATTAGAATCATAACAACTGCCTATTTTTTGTTTTTGTTGTTGCTTCCTTTTTAAGTCTAGTACACTCAACAGGCTCTCAGACAGCCCTGCTTTTAAAAAAATAAGACTGTCAAGTTGCATCTGTGTAATTTTCAACCTCCTTTGATTTTCTGAGCATCAGCCACAAAGTCTTCCTGTAATACCATATTATGTTTTCTCTGTATTTCTTAGTATTCTGCAGAACAGGAACAGAGTTCTGATGCTCTTCTTTCTTCCTTACTTGGCCAACACCATTCTGACTTTCCAAAGAGCCTGCCTCAGCAGGGAGAGCTGACCTCATTCATTTAACACAAGAAAGGGCAGAACTGGGAAAATAGCTGTGCATCCATCTCTTATTTAATATCAATAATGTGCATTGCAGTACAACCTAGCAGCCAGACAGTCCTGTGCTTTCATCTCTTCACACCACACCACAGACAGAAACAGGGAGTTTATAACCTGCAAGGAGGTTTATAACCTTATAGTAGTTCTTATAAACACAACTAAGGGGAACCATCTTGGACTGAATAATACAGTCAGGATCAGGTGTCCA
This sequence comes from Pycnonotus jocosus, assembly GCA_013400435.1. Classification (NCBI taxonomy): domain Eukaryota; kingdom Metazoa; phylum Chordata; class Aves; order Passeriformes; family Pycnonotidae; genus Pycnonotus; species Pycnonotus jocosus. The sequence continues at coordinate 85,623 of VWYP01030977.1, read as the reverse complement.
TGTTTCTCCTATGTTGCGTAAATTTATAGAATGAGTAATTCATATCACCACATAAGCTGTAGCATTATCAGGCACACAAATATGACTGTATCTGAAAAATGACAGCCATAAAAGTATGTGAGCATTGGCAAAACTGCTTAGGAGGCATTTGTCTCCTGTAAGAATTGGAAGTTGGTATTTTTCAAACTGTTGCAAGCATTTACATTTTTGGAATTGAAGTTTTATAAAGACAATTCTTATGGTATCCTTCAGAACTTCTGCCTTTAGCTTTCAGACTTAATTGCACTAAATTAGATCAATTTAATTAGTTATAAAGAAGAAGTTTTTTTACAAGGAGGGTGGTGAGACACTGGAACAGGTGGTCCAGAGAGGGGTGGTTTTCCTGGAAACTGTCAAGATCAGACTGGAAGGTGCTCTGAGCACCTTTTGATTTAGTTGAAGATGATCTTGGTCATTGCAGAGGGGTTGGACTAGATGACCTTTGAAGGTCCTTTCAACCCAAACTATTATATGATTCTAAATTGAAAGCCTCAAATGTCTGGACAGAGAGAGGCACAATTTTGAACTACTGTCCTCACACATCAGTTATCAAACTCAGCTGGGAGTTCCTTAAAAATATGTTTCAATTTCCCATCAAAAACGTTTTCCAAAGGAAAGAAAAAACATTAACAAACAACCTCTCTCTGTCCCTTGACACCTTCTGGGGGAAATATCCAAATATTTTTTCTCAGACAAGAAATTTTTATGAAACAGTACCTTCCAGGCTGCTTTGGTTTGATCAATATTCTACTTGCTTTTCTGTCTTCCACTGCAGTTATTCCACTTGGCATAAGCCACTAAATAATCTTCCAGCCATAAGCTGAATTCTCAGAGAAGAATAATCACTACCATAAATTCTGTGTTTCTTTCCTTTTCCTCTCAAAGCCAGAAAATATTTAAGGTTTTTACCAGTTCAATGGAACAAAACTGCTGGAGCCACCTCCAACTTTCAGCTCAAATACCATCCAACAACTTCCCTAGTAAACACCCACAGGACAACAAGTCATATGTGGATAGCTAGAGAAAATATTTTCCTTCTGCTGCACTATGCAGAACTTAAATCCAAGTAGACCAAGTCTGATTGGATGAAATAAAAGATGTAACCAATCCACTATCTTGAACCCTGAAAATGATCAGTAAAAGGAAGAAAATTAATTTCTGGATAGCATATATACCTGATGGGAATACAAAGAAGCAAATCCCAGTCACCAAGAATAATTGGGGCAGGTCTTCAGCAAATTTGCTAGATATCAATACCTACAGCAGAGCTCCATGATCTACTGCCTCTCAGCTGCATCATCTTTCAATAAGAGCTGTCAATCCACACCTACACTCTGGTGTAGGGGACCAACACCACACAAAAGTTGATTGTATTTACTGCTCCAATTTCAAGTCAAGTCATGCACTGGAAACATCCCTGATTAGCAGTAAATTATTTCAAAACAAAGAATCAGTGATGTAATACGTGACTCGCTGGCACTGTACCCCACCGGGTCCGAGGTGGGTATGGGTGCACGCAAGAACACAGACCGCCTTTGCTACCCCTTGTCTAACATAACATTGTCACTTACTGGCAAAAAACAGTTGAAGGCAGAAGGTACCCAAACTCAGTCATTTTTTCCAACCATTTTGAGATTAACAGCCTTTAAAAATTTCACAGTGGAAGCTCTGTAAGTTTAAACTCATTGACAATAAACATCCTTTTTTCATTTAGTTTTTAGTAGTAGCTCATGGATCTGTATTCAAGGTATATAATGAAACACAATCCCAGTGAATTAGAAGTACTCTTGCTTTCAAGCCCTGTCACACACATTCAGTCTTTTATTAATGCTAAGTGTATTAATACTAAGTAGCTATACTACTAATGAAATAAAATATAAATATATGGTACATGCAGTTTATTTATCCAAGAGCTCCCAAAACAGAATATAACTTCAGTTACCTCACTTTGAAGCTATGAAACCATAACCATGATTATTTGTTTTGTAGAACTAGAAAAAGTCCTACTCTCTAACACTGGAAGATCTCTTTAAAACCCACTGTTTTCTTACCTGGTTGTCTCAGACACAGTATTTCTTCAGTTAAAATTAAACAAGGAAGATAAGCCAGCAAGCAAGTTCTAAACATACACTGCTTCTACCTTGAACATGATCATTTTACACTGCTTCCTTTTTCCATTTTAAGAAGGGAAAAGGCATCCTCCAGAGATTGTTCTGCACCCAAGTAAGGGATGCAATTAAAAATCAGTCTTGTAAAACGTTATTGTTTCTCTCAGAAAGGATAGCAATCGTAGTCCTGTGCAACCTGAATGAGAATGAGCTCCTACTGTATCCCATACAATTTGACCCTGTTCATCAGAACTGCTGGTCCCTGTGTGCTCAAAAGGTAAATCTAGGATAGTGAAGCTGATAACAAAGAAAATCAGCACCTAGACTGGCAGACTAATAACAGATATTCCCTAGGCAATAACATATAACTTGTGTCTGGACATACATTTTCAGTGTACTTCTGATTTTAGTAATTTTTCAGGAAATATATACAGATATTATATTTTAAACAAAACCAGTTCCCTTCATCTACTAAATCAAGCACATAAGCACTGCAAACAGCCCTTAAAATATACTTTTATTTTAAAAGCCTTATACGTGCATGGTGCATGATATTCGTAGGAAAAAAGTCAGTCAGATCCAATGTCTATTTTTCACTACTCTGCCTCTGACTATAAGAACTGATGCCTAAGGAAAGAGTAAATAAGTGAGGGAATGGCAGCAATATTTCTTCAACAGCCAAGGGACTTCCCAAGCCAAAGTCTGTGTCTATATCTTTGCTCTGATAGTGCTTCAGGGGGCTTTTGCCAAGAATTCATGAAATTATTTCACAGCCTGCTTGTGTAAAATAATGTCCAACAGTTCTAAAATTTTTTAAAATCTTTCAGGCTGAAAAATTGTGTTTGATATCCTGATTCCTTGTGCTATAAGAAACAGAATAAACAGTCTGAGTTATTTTCCACTCTGTTTAAGGTTATATAAAACTCTGGGATATTGTTCAGATATGTTTCTCAAAATGTGAAATCTGTCAGTGAACTTCATCTCCTCATAAATGAAAATTGTGTTATATTCTTAATTGCTGGCCTTTTTTCCTTTTGTAATTTCTGCCTTTCTCTTTTGAGAAAGAAATCCAGACCAGTATGCAAGCTTCAATATGTGAACACACCATGGGCTTTGCAAGCGGATATGTAGCACTATAAGACATTTTCTGTTAGTTATTCTTTCTTACTGGTGCTCAATTCTGACTGTTACTTAGTTTGAAGAGAAATTTTCAAGAAACTATATACAGCATTGCTTCAAGACCTACTGTCTAAATGCTAATAGCTAATTTCAGTGCCTTTAATGCAATATGTGTAGTCTAGGTTGGTTCCAAATTGGATTTTTTATTATTATTTAAATCTGAAATTTCATCTGTTATTTTTCTGAAAGATCACTCTATAACACTGAGTTTTCCTAGATCTTCTTGCCACAAGGGCAGCTCTCACTGCCCTTAATAATTTGGTCCAATAATAATAATAATTAGCCAAGCTGGCCAGTTCTGTGCAATCCACATTTAGAGTACTCATTTTAATACTACAACAAATGTAGCAAAAATAGAATTAAGGATTGAAGACAAAAAAGAACTAGAGAACTAAACATTCCAATAATACACATATATAAAAATGATTTGTCTTTGGCATGCCAGCACCTGATTTCTACCACTCAGACTACAGAGTAAGAAAACCACACTTTTTTTTTTTTTTTTTCAAGATTACATAAATATATAATAGGAGTTCCTTTTATAACTAGGAAAAACTGAGAAAAACTTTTTCCAGTGATTTGCTTAAAGTCAAAGAGTACTTAATCCTGCATAAGTAGATATGCAGAGGGTAAATTAAAGTAACATTTATAATGCTCATGGAGCCATTAAATCAGTATTTTTCTTTTACTGCAGGATCGTATATACATGCATATTAAAAAAACCCCTAAGTGTTCAATCTATGTGCTTTATGTGTTAAGAAGGATATTAAGGAATTGGCTCTATGCTGCTCTTTTCCTACAAGGTACTCTGAAATGTAGCATTTATCTTGTTTTTTCCATGATGGGATTGCACACCTGAGAGAATGTTGTAGTTGATTTTAGTACTAAAGAGGCATCTCTTTCTGTGCAGAAGTGCTAAATAGCTGCGTGTGGCAATTTTGAGGAAGTGAACCAACTATGCCCAACAAACAAACAAAAAAAAGGAAATAAAGTCTAATCATAATTCGGAAGTTAAATTTAGAAGCTATATCACTCTAGAGTGATTTGATTTTTTGCCATCTAAGTCCTAGATGGCAAAAAGTAACTGAGAACTTAAACATACAGTCCACTTATGCATGAGTTACAACACACAGTAAAATCAGCTGTAAGCATGAGGAGATCTTGTGGTCTCAGTCTGAATGCAGCTCTAGCACGACTATGCAACAGAGCAGAAAATGTAATTGATGCACACAGTAAAATACCATCAGCTTGCAGAAGGGGCCTCACTGAATTTGATCTTCCATGAATAATTCTAGAGAAAGGACCAAATTAACCTGCCAAGCAAGCATCAGGGAAGGATCAAGTGAAAACACTAGCTGGTATTCCTGGTATATAGAGGAATGGCACTGCTGCTCAGATCACAGTGTGTAATTGCATTGGGAAATATGAAAATTCTCAGTAATAATGTTTTATTACAGTTAAGTTTAAAAGCCAGAAACAGCACATTTTGGCCAGAGAAAGATGTGGTTGCAGTCCAGATCTGCAAACAGAGCTAAGCACTTCACTGCTGTTTTACTCACAACATGAGACTGGCTCATGAATGCTTTTGCTGGAAACAGTCTCAGTGCTTCCAGCTTCCAACACCTTCTGCTGGCCTGCATCTCTTACACAGCTGGGAAATTTCATTCTACTTAGCAGAAAGACTACAGCTAATTAAAAGCAATGTGGTCTTTTGGAAGGAAAAGAATGGAGGGTATTCAACCTCTCCATCACTTAGAAAAAAAAGGGCTCACGTTCAGTTCTGCTAATAATTTTGGAGTATACAAAACATCACTGACTGTGAAATGTAGACTTTTAAAATGTTTTAAATCTATTGAAATAATTGATTTACTTAAATATTGCTCTTTTTTTTTTTCTTTCTTAGAACAACTCTACGGATATGTCAAAACCTTCAAAGGAAAAAAAAATCATGCCACACACTGCAGTATCTCCGGACTTTGAAGTACATGTGGGAGACAACTCGAGTTAAGAGAAATGGTCAAGACAAGCATATATTGAACTTAACTTTAAGTTAACATCTTAACTGCAGTTAAGATACAATACAACCCTTCTTCAGATAGGCAACTGTTGTTTCCCCTACACTGATCATTCCCAGATATGGAGTTTTTGCAAGTGGTCCCCTGCAGGTACCTAAGTCAGAATAAAAGACATAGATGTTATAGCTTTCAGTCTAGAAGTGAGAAACCTGGGTTAATTGTATTCATTTCATTAGGAGGGAGGGAGGGAGGGAGGAAGGAAGGGAGTTATGTTCTTCCCTCATTGTATTAGTCTTAGGTGAGTGCTACAAGCAATTAGGCTTGACTTATGCTTCCTACATCATCCTTGCCCAAAGATGTCAGGGACTTAATTAAGGAAATCAACTGCTGTCAACCACTCAGTTTTATCAAGCTTTACTCCAATTTTTTTTCTCCTGAAAATTAAATTTATCAGTGCACTCAGTCTCATTCAAATCCCTACACTCCTGCATTGCCAGTCACTGAAAAAAGAAGTTTCTTCGAGAGGGCTGCTGTAGTCCCACCCAAGTCAGTGTGTGACACTAGGGGGGAGTTAAAGAACTTAGCTCTTATTCAAGTACTCAGGCAACTGGGGAGGTACATATGGGAAAGACAGTCATCAACGTGTAGATATTCTATGAGGAAAATACTGAAAATATTTCTAATTGCTGACTCACAGATCTGCACTGTGAGATCAGTGGAGAAAGCTACTACATTGCAAGTTCAAGAGACTGATAAACTGTAAACTCCTGATAACAAGGAAATAGTTATACTGTTCTTGTGCTTTAATTTTTTTATATATTTTTTACAAAAACTAATCTCAACACAACAATAAAAAATAGTGAGTTCTTGTTTTGTAAATAAAAAAATTATTTTCAAAATGAAGAAGCTTATTAACATACTGATGATAATCTTAAATATTTCAAGATTCAAAGGAAATACTGGAGTAATTGAAACAATTTTCCACCTTGGAATTTTCACCTCTTATTTTCATAAAAAAAAAAAAAAAGGCTTCTAGAGTGTTTGAGACTCCACTCATAAAAAGGAGAATGCCCTAACTAGATTCAGAAAAAATGAATATATATCTGAAAGAATATATTTTGTAAATCAAAAAATGCTCAAGGATGTTTCTTTTTTGTTGATTTTAACGCATTGCATAATAATGAATTGAAATGGTGTCTTCAACAATGTGGAAATTGGAAGGGGGGAAAATATCCACTTTGAATGAGGCCTGTGACTTTGCATTTGTGTTAATTCTCTACAGAAAGAAAGGAATGCATACTTTTTTATTTTTATGAGAAAGTACATTTTTGGGAGGATGAAACATCACAGAAGAATAGCAAAACAACACAGAAGAGTAGCAAATGTTTAACAGGGAAATCTCTCAAAAGTTTTTTCAATTTCACACTGCTCCAGGACTCTTTTTATCTGAACATCTTGTCTGTGCGTTTTACAAATTTCCAAGCTGTTACAATGCTCCCAGACTAACAGTGGCCAGCAGAGCCAGGTAGCAGTGGGGCCTCGTTTTGCCAGCTACAGTACAGAACAGAACAGCACAGGTTTTATCTGCCCCAAATTGCTTCTAACTCAGCAGCTGGGGCACACGGCTGACGGGTGACAGAGCAACCAGAGCCATCAGACAGCCCCTTCTGCAGTGATGCTGTCATGATTTCACACACGAGTTTAAAGTAATAATTATCAATGCCTAATTTGTCAATAAACATTTTATTCTGAAGAGAATTAAGGATCTGAAATCTCTCCAGCCACAGACTTTTCAGGAAACCCCATGTTACCCAGGCTCCAGGCTCTCTCTCCAGCACAGCACACACAGAGCCAGATCTGCAGCCCTCTGGAAGCTGCCTAGGCAGAGTCCTGTTAGACACAGCTATTTCATTTGGAAAAAGCAGCTGAGGCTTTTTATTCCCTGTGCAGTATTTCTGCTTCCAAATTGCAAGTGATCATAATTTCATGAGAAGCAGTTTAGAAAGTGAAAAAAATAAAAACCCAAACAAAATAAAAATCCCAGTTGGCTACTTTCCCTATGTAGAAAATAGCAAACTTACTACAGAAGTTGCTTGCTAAATATCTGAATTTACTGCCACACTACATAAATGTCCTAGTTTTTCCTCCACTTTCCGTTTTAAAAATGGTATCAGAATTTTTGCACACTGGTTCATTTTTAAGGTTGGGCTTGACTGATAATCTTCAGTTTGAATGATCTGTGAACAACAGTCTCTGATACACCTCTGCTTAACCCACAGGCTTGTGGTTAAATACCTTTCATCCTCTAGGCACAATTAAAAATGGAATTTAAATGGAACTGGTATAGAAGCAATGCTGTTTTCACCTACACCTTGTACTCAAAGGTTTTTACCCCTTCAGAGTTCATTCAGCGTTCAAACAACAACAACAAAAATATAAGTGGTACTTACCCAGAAAGGAAGAAGCTAATCCTAAAACTGATTTGATTAGAAGGAAACTTCTGCTCTGATGATGGTTGGTCTCTTTCAGAAGATTTTTCTCTAATTACTCAATCCTGTGCTTTGGCAGCTGGAGATGGTGATCGGTCAAGTCTCTCTTCAAGCAGTAATAACTTTTTAGAAATTTTTTTATCATACAAAACCCAGATATATGAATAATAGTCTTCTTCTTAGCACCTGCTTAATTATTACATTCAGGCTATATCTCTTCTACAGGCATTTTTAATTTATCTCTAAGAGGATTTATGGGATGGAGACGCTATTTAAAAAACAGATGATGAGGTCAGTGCAGCCCAAGGTATTTAATTTCAGCTTTTACAATTAACATGCACACTGGAAGTGCTGGAAAGTTTTCTGAGGAGCAGTGGATTTGTCAAGTGCTCTGGCTGTCTCCCACGTGCATTTTCATGGGGAGATAATGGAAGACCAATAGCAAGTATCAGAAAGCCATAGACAGCTCTAGAAGAGTGTTCTGCAAAAAAAGCATGCCACAGAGAAGCACCAGAGACAGAATTCATTTATTTATTGCAGTGTTACACCATTGAAAAAGATCAGCTTTGCTAAATGGACCTTGTTGAGAATGAAGTGAGCTTTACTCTCTCTTGATAGTTAACTTTCAACTGCCACGCTTTGGTGGAAGAATTCATTGCACTTGTGTTTGTTTTTAAAACAAATGTGCCTTCAAGCATTACCCTTTGACCAGTATTATTATTTCTATCTGCCTCAGAAAACACAGAAAGAGCAGTTTAGATGCTGTCTTATTAGAGATAGGGCTGTGTAGGTCAAAGAAGGAAAATATCAGGACATGCTATTAAACCTAAAACCCATGAACTGACCTGGAACTAGGGCATTGCTGTGAGAGCTGGCCCTTTCTGGGAAAACCACTCCTTGTTTGAACTCAAGCTTGAAAAAAGTCTCTAAAGTGAGCTGAAAGGATATGGATTTAAACAGATCTACTAATGCATGTATAAGCTATACTATATAGGATACATCCCAATGGAGATACGGCATTATATAACTATTGTTAAGAGAAGACAGCACTGAAGGGGAAAAGCGGAGAAAAAGGAGAGGAAGGAAGAAAAAGAAATCTGGAAAGTAGAAACCCAGGGGATGAATTAGTAGAGAAGAGTCAGTGGTTTCATTTTCACTTGTCTCCCCAGGCCTTGGTAATGCCTATAGCTCAGCTTACTATATTTAGAAATGGATGCCTTCCTGCAGGTTTATTCAGTGATTCAAACTGGAAAAAATTCTCTTGTTGGGGGAAGAGAAAGGGAAAGGGCAAAATATCCTCTTGTGCCACAAAGACTGAAATTATATTTCATATTCAACCAAGTCTGCTGTAGAAGACACCCAATTTTGAATCAGAACTTGGAGTTAAATACACTAATGTAATTTCAGTATTAGTGGATGGATACAAAAAAGCAGTCATTTATTTCTCCATTTGTTAGCAGCTCCAGTCTCTGAAAGATAACTTGGTTTCCCAGACACAGTTGGCAGGAAAGTCAGATTTTCAGTTTATGAGATATCATTATTTTCTGTTCCACCAGCCCTGCCACATTATTTACATCAGAAACAAACCAGCAACTTTTTGAAAATCACCAATAAACCAGAAACTCAAACAAATTTTTAATTCCAGAGGAAAAAAACAATAGAATTTATTTTTTTCCATTATTTGGCTGGGCCATCTTTATGCCAGCTGACAAGAGAAAATTGGGATCAAATTAAGAGGTGATGTCTGTTGCTTGATACCAATTCAAAGGAAAAGCATGGCTGGAACACATGACTGCCTATTAAGCCTATAGGATGAATAATGAGGCAATCCCAACCTGTGGAATGGATAGCTTTATTCTGAGGGGGAGAGGAGGTATTACTAAGGGTAAATCTGAGTGGTCTGCTGGAAACTTTCACAGGGATAGCACTGAGCAGCAAATGCTGTCCAAAATGGATACAAATATGTTGTCAAGTCGCTGTGACAGATCCATTATGGGTGAGCAGCTTAGCAAAATGAACTCGATCTCAAGTGTCCCACAATATAAATGCCACAAGCTCAGCTGGACCTGAGTTTCCAGTTCGCCCATCCCTTACTCAGAGGTTTGCAAAAGTGAGTTGGCATTCAAGAGAAGCAGCAGGTCAAGAAAAGCCTTATTCACAAGAACAACCACTCTGGGAAAGACCCTCCTGTTACATGCCAAATCTGCCACACTGTGAAATTACACATTTTCAAACACATATGCTCTCACAGTTGCTCTCTTCTCCTCCAGCTGCAGAAAGCAAATTTCAGTGTGGTTGCAGAAAACAAGTCATATATCTATTTGCACATTCTGATTTCTCAAATTACACCAAAATATCATAGCACATGACTTTTTTTTCCTACCATGAACTAATGAAAGAGCACAAGAAGGGTAATGATTAAGTGCTAGTAGCAGCTTGTAAAATGACATTTCCTCATGATGTATACATGGCACAAATATGTGCAAATGAATACTAGAGCTTTTAAAACATATTCAATTTTCAGAACCAGAATATTTAACACAAAGTTAAGTTTTATGATAACAGTTAAGGCCACATTACAATCTTTGCTCATGCTTGTGTGATTGTTCAGCAAAAGGCATTTCAGCACATGTTTAAGTCTCATTAAGGTCTCAAGAATTAAAGCCTTCTAGTTCACTGAGCCATGGCATGAGCAACCAGCCAAACTCAAAGAATCTTCAGAATAATCACAGTAGCTAGGCAGCAGAGTGGGGACTGAGAAAAGGTGAAATACACTCCACCAATATCTCCACCATTCAGGAAAATTTCTCCCACACTGTGGTGGATTTAGTAGGAAATGAACGTATAAAATTTGATATAATTTCTTCCCTTTAAAATTACTGCTAGAGCAGACACCAAAGTTTAGTAGAGGATCTCTTGGTAATTCAGTATAGTACAAATATTGCTACACGTGTAGATCTGAGGGACACGTGGAAGAGTATATCAGAGAAATCCACAGTCAAATATGTCCTCCTAGCCAACATGATGAGAGACAAAAGTACTGTAGATGCTCTCATTGTAGAAAATACAAACAATTCCACTTGTTTATTAAAATGTAACCCTGGCTTTTCTCCAAAATCCATGTTTGATGCCACAAAGTAGGAAGAATAGCAAGGACTTCCTCCTGGCTGATCAGCTAGCTTAGTATGTTGCTTCACAGGACAAGGTACTGCTGAGAAAACACACAAAAGTTTCATGCACAAACCCAATCATGCAAGAATCACTTTATATCTTTTTCTCTTTCTTTCTGCTCTCCACTCTTCCTCTTTCCCAATGCTAAAGCACAAGAGCAATCCACCTACTGGTGAGGCCTCACTGTTTTCCAGTCCTGCTCCATGAATGGGCTGACAGCTGACACCATGCTCCTGACCTTAGCTGAGGTCTCACGGTGAGTTCCCTGCCATTGCAACCCAGCCAGAATCGTGTGGCTCGCTCACGGGGCGAGGATTCCTCGCTTACATCCAAGAGCTGGCCAACATTCCTCATACAAATCATGGACTTGCCCATGTAGTCATTTAAAGCCACCTGAGTAATTCAGCAATCATTTCCACTCCCCATCCAACCACATATTTTTTTAAGGCGCATAGTCCAGCGTTTACTACAATACAGCTGTTTAAGACCTATGTACCTCGATATTTGCAGCAGTGAGTATACTGGTGCCAAGTCTAGCTCTGGAGGTTTTTTGAGATGAAGGAGAGCTTTTGCTTTTCTTTAACTGGCCAAATCCTCACTGGTCACGATTTGTTTGTTTGTTTGTTTTGTCTGATTTTTTTTTTTTAAACAAAACCAATTATGTTATTGTCATGAACTCTAATTAGATGTCCAATCTAAAAGACTTTGAATTTTGCATTTTAGTCTCAAAAGACTGCATCATTTTATTAGTACAATTTGTTGAAAGTAAGTGATCTTCAGTTTTTCATTGTGCCCATATTAAATGAAAAGAGATATTAACTTATGCAAATATCTGCCCTAAGTTACCATTTTTAAATTATGACCTTATGAGACTGGAGAAAGAAGCAGCCATTAACATAAACTGGTAGACCACCATGAAATCAAAGGAGAAAGAGAATGAGATATCAAGCAAATTAGCATGAACTAAAATGGAAATAAACAACCCACAGATTAAAAAAATAACAAAGAAAGTAATAAACCAGCCTCTAGTCTTCAGTATTTACTGCACATATAATGTCAGGTTGTTATTTTTACTGACATCTTTCTGATCCTCTGCACGTTGCAGTACCCTCTATTAGAAACAACACTGTCAGAACAGAAATAGCTTCATTTTCAGCTCTGTCACCACTGAAAATTTATTTTTGATTTTTTTCAACTCCAAATTCATCTTTGAGGGGGACAGTATCCAATGTATGACTGTTGAACAATAAATTATGGTAGCACAGTAGTAAATAATTCTAATAATTAATTTAAAAGCAAAGCAATATGATGACTAATTTTTAAAGGTGAATTACACATACAGTGCATTTTCACTGCACAGTTTACCTCTCCTGTACTCTTGAACTACTTGTGGATGGTGCTCCTTCATTTTCTCCACACACCAACTGGCATTATTCCCTAACAGAGAAGCAACTTTTCCCAAATACCTTCAGCAGATTTTATTCTCTTCTGCCGTCCTTAGAGGACCTGTCTGAACCCAACCATTATGACTCCAATTTCATCTCCTTTGTCCTTTTGCCGTGTTCAAGCCATGCAACTGATAATTAAAGCAGAATGAATCAAGATGGGGAGTTGCCATCACAACAGGTAATTAAGCACTAGCAATGAGAGAAACCCAAGGCACTGAACCAGGGATAATAAAGGGTGTTTTTAACTGTATTAGTTCATTTTCCTATCCCCATCAGCTTTGCACTGCAGCTCCTCTGCTATAACCTCTGGCACTGAACTCTCACTTTTGGGCTCTTCATTTCCCTCTCAGTTCCATATTTCCAACTAGCTGGAATGGCATTTCCTGAAACACTTGCCTTTGTCTCTGCCTCTGTTTTTCAGCAAACTGCTGTTCCTCTTCCAACAATAAAAGTCTCACTATCCTTCCTTCCACATAATGAGCTATATACACATCAAATCTACTGGCTAACATCTGTTTTTCTGGTGGATTTTAGGACATTAATTATGTTACTACGAAAATTTTTCAGTGTGTTCATTGCTTGACAACATTGTGTGTGCATTACAGACTGTAATTTTGTCACACTGTTTCTGGTTTAAACCTGTGGTACAATCTATGTTCCATTTCCTCAGGATCAGAGCTTCCAGACCATTGAACACTTGCTCCTATCACAGTGAGGGAAAAAATTTATCCTCTTAGATCTTAGAATTTTTCATTTTTAAGGAAAGGTCTATCTATGAAATGCCTTGATCTTTTAAGCTACATAACAGATACTCATACACACACACAAACACCAGGAAGAAAACCTCTACTGAAAAGGTGATCTATTGGAGTTCTCTGATATGAATACTTCCATTTCTTTAAGGAGGGAGAGATCCACATATTTCTCCAGCACCATTTTTCCTTCTGCTTCCCACAAGCAAGAACGGATTTGTCTAATCCATGATAAAAGGCAACATAGCAATGGAAAAATATATCCATTTGATCCAGTGTTCTCAATCACATTTACAAACACACGTGTGTAACGCTGATTTCTCTCAAGCACTCCTGCAGTATGAGTGCACCTCTCATTTGAGGCACTCATACTCAGACCCCATTAAGTGCCTGCCCATATAATAAATTGCAAGGTATTACATGCATACAAAATAAACTTAATTTTATCTATGAAAGGATAAATCATAATGTATCGACATTTTAGAAGCTGCTCAATCCATGTGTGATATAGGTCTCGGTGGGTAACTGTTCTGGCACAAAAAATGTTATCATATGTTTTACCTTCCCTGGCATTTAATTTACTGCCACTTCATCATCCTAGTGTTTTAGTCTGGTGCTACAAGTTTGCCTTTGATGGTTTGTATCAATATGAATGAAAAATGCAAGTTAAAACCCCTAAACAGATTTGATACCTTGAATGAAGTGATCAAAGTAAAACAGGCTGAAAGGAGTGAAACTCTCTCCCACACAACTTCATAAAAAGACAACTATGACGTATGAACACTGAAGTTTCAGAAATTGATCATTATTTTCAGAATAATAGAGAATGCACAGACTTTTTTTTCCCACCTTCATTTTTTAAATCCTAACCATTAAAAAGTTAATGTAAACAAAAGCATGCATTGTAAATGGGACTCAAATTCCTACCAGGAAAATATATATGTATATACACACATATATCATGTCTAGTTTACTTCAGGAAAATTACCTTGCAACTTGAAAAATTACATCATTAAGCAGTCTCCTAAACTGGTTTTTAGAGATGGCAAATTAACAGCTATTTATAATTTCCTTTTTTTTTTAAATACCTAGAAATTCCTATTGCAACTTTAATTTTCAGTTCCAACCTTTTCAGCTCAACTCTCTACAGTTAAATACACTTTTCTACAATGCATCTGTTTGATTGACACAAAAAGAGCAGGACACCATTTGCCTAACTGCTTCTGATTGCCAAAACCCTTCCAGGAATTGCTTCCATGGTGGATGTCCCCGTCACAAAGTGCTCCTAGAGTCTTACGCAACCTTAACTCAAATACTTTTACATTTTCTTCACTATTTCTCTAGCACTGGAGCAGCCTCACATACTTCAGGGCAAGCAAAACTCCTACTTGGTCACATGGCTGTATCATAAGACCAAACAGATCTGTAGATGCATCCCCTAAGTATTGAACAATTACCGTGAATAATAAAATTCAGCCAACAGCACAATATAAAACTCCACCCTTATTTTACTCTCACTTTCATGTACTGCTGACATGCTTGAGCCCCTTTTTTAAACATTGCACCTTGATTAAATAGCCAAAGAGGAAACAGTGACATTAAGTAATTTAGTGCTGTTGACCATTACTACACCCAAACATTTACCTGTTAATGTAATGGACTATACATAAATTACACCAGATTTTCTGAACAGTCTTCTCATAAGCCCAAATATCCTTTTTTACAGTAGAATAGCTTAGCATTTTATTTCAAGAAATAAGGTTTATTGGAGTGACTTTTTTTGTTGTTGTTAAATAGATCCTGATGTATGCTGTTTCTAAATAAAATGGTAATTTATAATAATTTAAACCTTGTTTTTGAAGTGTCATTTGGGAGAAATGGAAAAAGAGGCAAATTTTCATTTCACTGCTACTGGTAAAAATCCAAAATAAGAAAGATAATAAATTGCACTTACACTAGCATAATCAAGATCAATATTTGTTATGTGGTAATAATGTAATAAGATAGGTCAAATTCAACTCACCTATCACATCAGATGTCCATGAGCCACAGTTCCACCTCAATCCAGAGAAAATTTGACCTGTTGAATATGAAGAAACATATTTTCACTCATGATAAAGTCTTGCCCTCTTTAGAAATGGCTAACAAACCACAGATTTCTGTGGGGAAGGATGAAAAGATGTTTAGCACTCCAGACAGCTTAGGATGCCAAAACTTTCTTTTCACTTTCTGTTGCAATTCAAGCATGAACAGATAACTTTGATTTCCCAATCAGTGACCATTTTAATATTTATACAGTGCTCATCAGGGTCCAGCATTTGGCTCTAAGAAGTATCTCTGAAAGAAGTACAAAAATCCCTAGAGGTTACTGATTATTAAAAATCGGTATGCACCAATTCTTATGACGCCTTTTGAATAAATCTGAAAAACCAGAAAAAAAGACAGGTTTTTCTTCTTTTACTTCCACTTTTCATCTTTGCTCCATTCTATGTATTTTTTTTCTCTCAGAGAAAAGTCAAAAGAAGGGGATGGAAAAGGGAAAGAGACAGTAAGGACTGTTAGGGAGATGACGAGACTTTTCTGCCAAGAGTATCATTACATCCATTTCATTTTTATAAAATCAGCTCTCTAAAAATCAAAGCTGCCAAGGATTTAGACCTCGTATATTCACTCAACTTGAGATCTTGAACAATTTTGCTGAAATTTCTTGAGCTATAGAGCAAGACAAACAAGACTCCCTATCAGCCTGCATTCGCAAGTAAACAAGGAGAATTAGAGTTATCCAGCGCTCAAAAATGTATGTAGAACATATTTATAATGCTAATATTCTTGAAAAGAGAACAGCTTCAACTCTACTGGCATGACTAATATAACATGAATGTGAGCTTGAAATGATACAACACACAGTCTCCATCTTTTGGTG
This sequence comes from Pycnonotus jocosus, assembly GCA_013400435.1. NCBI lineage: Eukaryota > Metazoa > Chordata > Aves > Passeriformes > Pycnonotidae > Pycnonotus > Pycnonotus jocosus. The sequence continues at coordinate 69,499 of VWYP01030977.1, read as the reverse complement.
CACAGAACTTTTGGTGTGCTGTATTAAATGCCTCTCAAGCGAAGCATGAAACATGAATCCACCACTACTGACTTATATTTTTTCTGACTCCACTTAAGCAGCACAAGCAATCTCATTTCAGAGTAAGCTACGAAAAGATACACAAGTCAGGACCTATGACACTTCATACTGGATTTTTTACGCAATATCTATTAAAGTTGGCCTTCCTGCTTTCCTGTCATACTGATGCAGGAAACTTGACTGCATCAGAATGGGATCAGTAAGCAAAGGCTCAATCCCATTTCCACTCAATTGAATGGCAGAACTTCCATTAACTTGATAGGGAGTTATAGCAGTGCCTGAATGGCAAAAGATATCCTCCCTGCCCCCTTTTCTTGCCTTGGGCTAGGATGATATCCATCAATATTTTAGGACATAAGAGGCAGAAAAAAAATTTAAAAATGTAGTTGTTTGCGAGAGTTGAGACAGGGGATTATTTCCACGGTTTGTTTGTTTTGTGGTGAACCATGTTTGCACACAGCTAAGTGCAAACAAGAAAGTCAAATTTAGCACTGTTACATGCTGCAAGGTTCAAACCAGCAGTCTGGCTTTATAATGCATCAGGAAATTTCCTCAGGAATAATTCTGTCACAGCATACTTGCATGGTACGAAGAGGAAAGAGATGCAGACCATCAACTTTCTGCTATTGCCTGCAAGCAAATTGCTTTGTCACGCACATACACCTCCATGCAAGAGAAGAGTTACACATTCCTTTGTGCTGATTTGCAGCACTTGGTTGCTATTAGAACAGTTTTCCTGGGAAACATCTCAATAATTAAAAGATGAGCTTTAAGCCAGCTGGACAGGACAACGCTCTGCAGTTCAGATTAAATGTATCCACTGCTTTCAAATGAACACCCAAACCTGATTCTTCACCCCCACCTGCTGTGAATCACATTTTGCTTTACATTTCCCGTGCCTTGAATATCTTTGAAGTAATATTTGCATTAGGTCCTCAGAAGCAGTCAAACCTCTGTCTTTAAAATTATTAGGAACAGGAAACGAAACCAGCTGCTTTAGTCCCCTGCTGATCTCAGAAGGATCTCTCTCTACGTTTCCCTGAAGGTGCACAAGCCCTGTGGGCTTTAGCGAGTGGTCCAGACATTTAAGCAGGCTCTGCCATAGGAAGAGCCATGACTTAGAAGGGCTTTCACAGCCTCTTTCTAAGAGGATCTGAAAACATTTTAAAGGTGAGTGGCAGGATGAACACTGGAATATCTAGCTCATATTTATAATATATTTGAGAAAGTCTGGAGGAAAAAAAATATATTTTTTTATGCTTTAAGATCCATAATTTCTTTAAGAATATTACTCTTTATGTTTTAAATCTACAGTGTCTTTCTCTTTATTTGCATTTTTGTTTAGAGGAAGGTTTATGAATCAAAATCGGTGTAACGGAAATATGTTAGCAACATATCCAATCATTGATACATATTTTTATCTAGATTTAAAAAATTGCTTGAAAATCCACCAGGTTTAATGCACAACATTTTTCTTCTTTCAATTTCAGACACATTTCCTTATATACAGAACTGAAAGCATTTTCTTTTTACTTCAAGATGGAGTTCATGACTCAATCTTCTCTTTGCTTCCTTCTTTCAAAAGACCATCACCTTTCAGTGCACAACACAAAGTTATGCAATACTAATGATGGAAAAGATCTGTGAGTAAATCCAATTAGCTGTGCTTTTTGCTGTTTGTCTGCAATATGGCTGTTTACAATAGGGAATACCTTATCTTTGGACTAACCCATCAGAGTAGGAAATGTACTGTATGAAAGCTGATACAAATAAAATTGGAAAAACATGCAAATCACATAAGCCAATATCCAATTTCTTAAAAGAGTTAAAGCTTCAAAAAGTGTCATTTTCTCAATGATCAAACTACTTGGCATGGAGTGTAATTCTGTTTTCCTCCTAAGGTTGTAATACATTTATTGTATATATGTTGTTATGTATTGTTAAGCGTCCCTCAAGTAACAATTTAAAGACCCTCAGCTGTAAGTTATTACTCCCTAATGTCTAAGGCAAGGTATTAATTTATTGTTTCAAGTACAGGAAACAACAACAGCTCAGATATCACAGTGCCTCTAAAGATAAAGGCTTGTTTAGCTACTGCTCTTTCCCCGTGCAGAGCTTCCCAAGAGCCAGTCGTGATGGGGTAAGCAGGGCAAAACTGCATGTCCCAAAGAATAATCCACTCACCTTCATGGGAAGGACACACAGACAGCAAAATCATGCAAGACAAAGACAATGTGGGATCCCTGTGGTGGAGACAGCCATGTCTGTGGCTCCCAAGGAACCAGGCACCTTGGGGAGATGTTGCTAACATGAATTTTCAGAGAAATCCCATGATGCTGCTTCTCTTTTCTGCCCTCCATAGGGTGATAAAACCCCATGATACACAATTCCTGTTTCATAGCTGTGGTACATCAGGTTAGAGTACCTCAAAGCCAAAACACATATGGAAAAATAAGCTCTTGATTTGGGGTCTGAATTCAATATTTCATAAATCATAGAAGCCTGCACACTATCCTAAAGTGACTAACCAAGATAAATTTTCACATTGCAGTGTTTTCTAGCCATGAAATTCTGTGAAGCACTAGATAAGGATTGCTTCTTTCATCCAGAGCACCAGGAGACCACTGGTGATTTATCTGAGAGGACTGTAGATAGAAAGAAAAAAGGCAGTGTTGATCAACATAACTCAGTATTTTCTTTTAAGAAGAGTTTAATGGAACTGAGAAATTGAAAGTTTGGGATGTGAGTTATGCAATGCTTGTGCACTCAGAAGAGACAGAATTAACATGAGCAGGTCAAGCTTTTCCAAGACTGTTGCCAGCTAAGGTTCATTATCTATGTACTTCTGAAAAAAACCACAGAAAACCAAATCCACAATGCAACCTGCAAACCCAGTCAACTACCCAAACTGAAGAGATTATCTAGTTAGATTGAGTAGACTTGCATAAAGGACAGGGAAAAAAAGCAAAAACCTTACTATCAAACCATAATGTTGTGAAACCATATTACAATGGAGCCAGTGAAGAATGCTCTATTCTCCTAAGAAAATACACACTTTTTTTTTTTTTTTTTTTTTTTCCCCAAAAAAAAAAAAAAAAAAAACTATTTTA
>VWYP01030977.1:45970-60251 GCA_013400435.1 Pycnonotus jocosus | reverse complement strand
TTAAAAAAAAAAAAAGAAAAAAAAAGTAAAATCAATGAGGTCCATTTCAACAGAACACGCTAAAACATTTCCTAAAATAAATTGAAATTAATAAAAAACTTCAAAGTTAGGAGTTTTTCCATCAATACTAGATTTTATTCTGTACTGAGGTTTATGTTCTTGCTGACAGGTAAATACATTACTGCAAGTAACCAATATACATCCCCTGATCAAACACTACACTTCCACATCAGAAATTTAAATTTCATATCTTCTTTCTAAAATAATTTTACACCTGTTGAAAATACCCTTCTCTCCATGCTTTCTGGCCACAATCTTTTCTTTCCTTGAAAAAATAGTTTCATTACCCAGTAAAAATTTTCTTAGCATAATTTTTAAGGCTATAGGGTATCAGCAGTCATTCATGATATCACAGCTGTAATATATAGTTCATCCATTGGTCATACCCATTTTGACTGAGCATGCCAGGCAAGAATAGATGCAAATATTGTAGAACTTGAAAGTGAACAGCTTTTCCATCTCACATGTAAAATACATGGCTGATTCCAAAGCCCAGATTCCTGGGTGTTACACTGGTATCGGGATCAGTTGGCTTTCCAGATGGGATTCACCTGCAAGAAGTCTCAAAGCTCGTCAGCATTGGCATTCTAGGATCTCCATTTTCCACAGTGGCATAGCTCACTTCTGTTACCTGATAGGAGAAAAGGACTCCTGTCCCTGAAGCACTAAGAAGGGTTGTTCTTTGGCCGTGCTTTCTGAGCCCTCTGCTTGTGCCATGAGCAAGAAAGATTACTTCAAGGGACAATGATTGCTCTTAGCAAGTTTTAAGACTAATTTCAAGCTTCACTTATGCAGTCAGATCTTGAATCCTCTGGCAGCTATTCCAGAGACCAAAATGCCAATGGCCATATGTCTGGAGCCTGTGCCTAAAAGATCTTCAGCTTTTTGGAGGAACTGCTTATTTTTGAAGGAACTGAGATCCACCACTGAATGCTTCTCTCTCCCCTCACATTATTTATTCACCTGTAAAGGCAATTTATTGGCTCAGTGGGAGAAGAGGTAACTCCCTACCTTGCAGAAAGGAGAAAAGACAACCTAGTTCCCTTCTCTGAATTCACATGGCCTCTTTGAACTCCTCATAAAGCCCCACTGGGAAGTTGCTCTGAAGCATTTTCTGGACTCTGGAGTGTTGCTCTCCTTTATGAAAATGCTGACATTATGGCTGTGTCTTCTTTCAAAGATTTTGTCACAGTTAAGACAGGCAGAGTTTCCCTTCTGGGCCTACCAGTAATTCTCTGGGCTGTCAACCAGTTCTAAAAGCACAAGATAACATAAAAAAAGAGGCATTCGCCTTAACTGCCTCTTAGTTTCCAGAAGCTGTTAAATTCTCATACTTATTTTTCACCAGCCTACTAAAACCATTCATCTGATGCTTTTTTCCCCCTTCTTTTTCATTTTAATAGTACAGATTCAGTTTTTAGCTCTTCCCCCTCATACAAATGTTTCCCTGCCTGAAATCTGATGGATTCTGCTTGGACTTCTTAGCAGGACTCCCTTGTATGAAATAGGACATTTCATTTTTTTTTTTTTTTTTAACTGCACTGCATCTCCTGAGCTAACAACTAAGGGATGAATAGGTTTTGCATAGGAACTGAGATGTCCCATATACCCACAGTATAATTCATTCCATGAATTAAAAATATTATCAAGGCCCAGCAAAGCTAGGAAATATGATGGCTGTACTGAAGGAGCTCTTTAGGAACAAGACTGGGTCCAATCAGGCAGCTGGAATGAGCAAGGGCTGCACAGGACCATTGCTATCTCCATAGGAAGCCACTTCAGCCTATATTGACCTCTGAAAACACGTACAGCACAGACACACCTGCCATGGATACGGCATGGAACCAGTCTGGGTCCCAGGGTGATTTATTTCCTTAGACTTCAGGCTGCAAGACCTGCCCTAGAGAGCTTGCACCCTAGAGCTGGCCCTGGAAATAATCTGGCACCTCCACACATACTTGAACATGATCTGTCAGATGAGAGCTGGCTCCCTGCTGCCTGCTATGGGTAATGTTGCCTTCTGCCCTGCACCAAAGCATTGCCACCCTGGGGAAGCACAATCCCATGCCATTTACAGATTAGCAAGAACAGGAATGTGCACTTATTCTCAGCCTTAGTGGTGGGAGAACACAATCAAAATAGTTGGAACTGAAACTACACCCACACTGATGCTTCAGATCCAAGTCCCATATTTTCAGGAAGAAAGCAGGATGAGGGGGAGTTTTGTCCTTTGTATCTCATATTTTCTCTGTGAACATCCAGAGAAAGAAAATATGAAATGCAGTGGTCTGCTGAGGCCATAGTGTCCATTAATTTATTACAAAATGGGGCCAGATATTCTGTGTTGAGGCAAACTACTGTATGAAAAATGATGATGCAGGATAGTGTAGCATAGTTATGGTGCCTTAGAAATTCTAAATACAAGTATGCTTACTATGCTTTAATGTCTTGGCTTAAATGGATTCTGAATCCCCTAAAAACATGCTTCTTTTCTATAATTCATGTACCAACCTAATTAATTCTATTTTGAAACACATGAATGGATCACATTTATTTTAACACACAAGTTCTAAGACAAATAAAGTTTCATGTCTCTCAAATGCTTATATATCAGGATGTTTCTTTATGGAATGTTTGGTGGTCCCAATACTGGTCCCACTCCTCCTTCAAGAAGATGATTATTAAGATAATCTTTAGCAAGACAAAATTTGGAAACAAGACCTATACAAAGTCAGGAATTTCTTACTATCCTTTCCGAAAGAGATTCATTCTAGGAAGTACAAAAGAAATATGAAGAAAATCTGGCATTGTTAACATAAAATCTTGTACCTTGGACTAAAGATGAAGCTGCTTTAACCTGTATGCTGACCTGCCACGTGAGTGTTATTCAAAAAGCAAGGTCAAGGTCTTTAACATCAGAACAGAGCTTTTGTTTGATTTTTAAACATAAGTGACAGTGCATTATAAACCAATTCATGATATAAATATTGAAATTGTTAAAACAAGAGCTATCTGTTTTCCCCATCTACACAGCAATTTAGTCGCTCTACATCCCATCATCAAAACCAATAGTTTTGATCTCTGTTTTTTCTGAGATTGGCCCAAAAGGGAACAAAAGCCCATGGGCAGCAAATACAATGCAAATAATTAAAAAAATTTATAATATGTTAGAGATGTGATATCCTTTTTAAGTGAAAGAGAACTTTAGATAGAATCCGAGGATACTTCTGTTCTCAGTTTACAAAACCAAATTCTTAAAATCCACAGAGCTCTTTTCCACTATTTTCCTAATCTGATTTATGAGGCAACTAGTAATGATAATTGCTATTAATATTTATGGTGCCATAAAAATATCATTAACTTTACTTAAAGTTAGTTCAGTCTCTGTCTCTGTCCTATCTATCTTCTAGTTAACATTTGCATTGGCTAGTATAGAAAAAGAAGAGAAAAATCAGGAATCTTTCCAAGCCCAAGATCTACAACTTCATAAATTCTCTCTCAGAAGAACTACATAGATGAACTAGCAAGTTATAAAGCTAATAAAATATCTCCTATAATGAAAAAAATCACATTAATTTTCAGGCATCACAGACATGTTTGTGAAAATTAGGTGGATTTTGATCTTATGCATTTTGAAAACTGTAGGAGAAAACCTCAGTTATAATAGCCTTGGTGACAAAAATACTGTTCTTTTTGGTGCAATTTTAGACAGCTACAAGATAGACATTAGAAAGACTTTCCATGGTTAAAATGTTTGGTCTTAATTAGTGTTTTCCAGCCCCTTTTTCTCCCAAAAACACATTTGCAAGTTTTTGCTCGTGAATAAATCCCATGTCAGTTACTAGTAAGGGCATAACCCACCATCGCTGCAGAGCAATGAGAGCATGATGATAAAACCTGAGTTTGGGACACGGAGCCATTTCACTGCTTTCTGGCAGTATCCTAAAGGTATTTCAACATTTTGTTTAACCTCACAGTGCCCACATGCTTTGGGATATGGAGTTGTATATTTTTGTTGTCAAATCATATTCCATAAACTTTAAGACAGGCTCTCTCAGCCCAAACATGAAGATCTATCTATAAATTGAGCATGGAGATGGGAGATGTTGCAAATATGCAGTTCTTTAGCTTGTCACAATTTCTGGCAGGTTTCCGTTAAAACTTCAAAGACATGCATAGCTAAAGGTAAATCAAATAACGTGTGATGCTACTGGAAAAGATCTGAGTTTGCAAGGATCATTCAACAAACCACAGCTCATGTTCTGTGTTGTTAAGGAGAGCTCCAGAGTAATAGATTATTCATTAAACCAAAAAACAACAACCCCCTTTCCTCCCTCCAAACAAACAAAACATTAATTGGAACAGGAGTAATCAGAACGAACATGTGAACACACATAGTAAAATTTGAAACAGGTAAATCTGTTGTGGGCATTCTGGTTTAGGTACTTAAAAATCACCACTGGGAATCTGTATAGTTCTACCTCAAGCCAACAAACATTTGTTGTCCTTTGATTATGTAGCTTTACTGTTCTTGTTGAAAAAATGTTATTGTTTTTCCATGTTTTCCAGTTCATTTGAAATCTGCTCATTTTTTCAAAGTTCTTGATTTAAATATTTTGTACTAAAAAAAAAAAAAAGACAAACTAAAGATTCCCTGATGCCATACAAATTCAAATTACTATTCAGAGAAGTTTAAGTTATGACTGGTTTGTATTTTCTTGTGATTCCTATGAAATACGGAAAAAATCCACTGTATCTACTTTAAAAAATTCCACAAGATGTGGAAGGCAAAATACTGGATACTATTCAGAATGACTTCAGCCCCAAGCCTTCTAAACCATTTGAACATTTCAGTACTTGATCAAGTTATCCCATCGAATAGTCTATGTGATAGAACCAAAACTTGAAATTAGATGCAACAAAGCAACAAAGTGAAAAATTTCTGCATTTTGGTGGAAGAGCTTGCCACTGCACTGCAGTCACAGCCATCACCAACAATAAGTTTGACTGGGCAATGTTCTTTTCCCCTAGTCCAAGCAAATGAGAATATTTCCAAAGAAATCACCCTGCCACAATCCATTAGGCACCTGTCAGCCTTGCTCTGCAGCCCCAACTACATAATGGCAGGAAGGGACCTGTTATGGCTTAACTCCAGACAGCAACCAAGCCCCCTGAAGTCACTCAGTCACTTCCCCTGGGTGGGATGGGAGAGAGAATTGGAAGAGTAAAAGTGAGACAGCTGGTGAGTTGAAATAAAGACATTTAATAAGGAAAGCAAAACAAGGAATTCATTCACTTCCCATGGGAAGGCAGGTGCTCCATCCACAGGAGAGGTGAGCTCCGTCACACCCACTGGTGACTGGGGAAGAAAAATGCTATCTCTCTGAAGATCCACTCCTTCCGTATTCTCCCTCCAGCTCTACAGGCTGGAGTATGGTGCCATGTGTATGGAATATCCCTTTGTTCAGCTGGGAACAGCTGTCTCAGCCTGCTCCCTCCCAGCTCCTTGTGTACCCCCAGCCTCCCCTCTGTTGGGGTGGGGTGAGAAGCAGAAAGGGCCTTAATGGTGCAAGCACTGCTCATCAGGAGCATAACTATCTCTATATTATTCTGAAAGAAATAGAAGCATTTACGTGCTTTTATACTATGCTACTCTCGTATACTTTTGCTCTCGGTGTAGAAATAAAAATACTCCAGGCAAACAAAATTAAGGAGATGATTATTTTGTTGTTTCAAGTTTCATGATTGCATCTCTACTGTAGAAGCCAAAATGTTTCAAGTCTCTTTGGATGCATGAAAGGCCTTAAGTAATTTCCCATGGAAGTCACACTATTTACCACAGATTTTCCATTACTTATAAAGAGTAAATGAAAATAGGAGATACATTTGTAATTTACCCTAGTTCGAAAAATGCAAGTATAAACTGGGGTATTTGAGCAAACACAATTGGAAACAATTGGAAAGACAGTGCACTTAAATTGTTCCTAAATGCCTTTTGAAAAACTATTCTTCTGAGGTAAGAAAACAGGAAATGGTAAGAATCAAATATTTTAGCCCTGCCCTTCTTGAGGTATTGCAGTAGTAATTAATGACATGGTATTACAGTATTATCCTGTAGTCAGCTAAGCAGCAACAACTAGAGCTGAATCATCACACCATGAGTTGCAGTAGGTTAACACTTTTACAAGCGACAATGCTCAGTTCAGGTGAACTCTTCAGTCCTGAAAATACCATTCACTGCTGTGTGACAATGCAGAATCAAAGCTCTATAAATATCTCTTACCATCCTTAATAGATCCCTGAACAGAGATGTTGAGAGTACCTCTGAGACAAATTCAGAAGAGTTTGAGTGCATCCTGAGATGCTGGCAGCCCTTATTATTAGTCCACCTGTAATTTGCTGCAGCTCTCACATGTATGCAAAGACACAAACAAATGTATAAGCGTGGTTTGACCATATAACAAAGAACAACCAAAGTCATGTGTGGACACACTTAGCCTAAGTCAGGTACCAGTAGCCAAACCACCACTGCAGCAAAGCTTGGAGTGAGCAGCAGAGCTCTGCCAGAAAACTCCAGCTGCTTTACAGAGGACAATACTGCTGTCACTAGATGACAGCCCCAGCTTGTCCTAGCTGGTATTCCTCCATGCAGCTAGATTGTGCAGAGACAGCTGGAATATCTTTGCATGTGCTTCTTTTTGCTGATGTTTTTTGCCTGCAGATGAGCAGTAAGGCAAGTATAAGCTGAGCAGAGGACTACCCACAGCTTGTATGTGTGGTTTCTCAGTTTTCAAGCAGATCAAGCATGCTGTTCCTATTTCCCATCAAAACTGACTGCAAGACAATCAGGACATGTAAAAGTTCTTTGTTCACTCTGATCCAGTTCTGAAAGTTGACCATGTGACAGTGACAGATTTTGTTCAAGATCTTAAAAACAAAAAGACCATTTTCTGCCTTGTGGTGATGATGAAGCTAAGTATAGGGATGGGGAGAAACTTGTACCTATATTTAGCAGGGCTAAAAAGGGGGTAAAGCTCTACCACTTGCAGGACTGACCTAGTGAACCACTGCAAAGGACCCCAATTCAGCATTTGGACCGTTTTTGTTACACAGCTCACCATCCTGGCATACCAGCTCTAATACCAAAACAGCCTGCAAACATANGCAGTGACAGATTTTGTTCAAGATCTTAAAAACAAAAAGACCATTTTCTGCCTTGTGGTGATGATGAAGCTAAGTATAGGGATGGGGAGAAACTTGTACCTATATTTAGCAGGGCTAAAAAGGGGGTAAAGCTCTACCACTTGCAGGACTGACCTAGTGAACCACTGCAAAGCATGCCAATTCAGCATTTGGACCGTTTTTGTTACACAGCTCACCATCCTGGCATACCAGCTCTAATACCAAAACAGCCTGCAAACATACAAATACCTTCCCCAAGACACCTTTGTCTCTCCAGGCCTTGTGAGAGTTCTTGCAGTATTTCTCACCCTCTGTCTTAGGCTTTAACTCACAGCAGTGCACTACTCCCTCACAGATTTGGTTCTTCTGACCTTGCCCCAGAATACATGTTTATGCTGAGGCTAGTGTGGATGGCACAAAGTGGCATCAGCAGAGAAGTAAGAAGGTATAGACAATGTCAAAAAAATGATAAATCCAGTTCCTAAAATCTGGCCATTTGAATTGTAAATATAGCAGATAGGTATCACACTTTGAGTGTTAAGAGTCAGTGTTGACATTGCTACACCTCAGAAAAAGGTAGAAAGTGGGAGTACATATATTTGTGTTGGAAAGAGAGACCACAAAGTTAAGGGAATGTATATAAGTACCAAGGCCTAGATAGGGACATATCACAGTAGGGAGTGAGGATGGTAGGAGATTTAACTATGAAATACACAGTTGATAAGATGACTTGCGTAGAAGCTTACCCATTCATTTGATTTAAGCATTCCTACAAAAAACCTAGAAATGTCATAAACTGATTTTAAACAGTGTAGGTACCTTCAGAGTTGTTTGGTGACTGCACAAAGCAGCTGTACAAGTGATGGAAATTTATTCTCTTTTTCAAACACTTTTAAAAACCTGCCTTTCATATTAACATCTCCCTGGTTGCAAATGATGGGCAGATTACCAGAAGTGAGATTTTCAGGTTCTTGGCAAATTGCTAGGATTTATTCCTTTTATGATTCCTAGGCACACTCCAAACTTACAAGTAAGTACAAGTTTTAGTGATGAAAATGACAGCACGATTCCCTCACCTCAAATGTGTAAAACAACAACACAAGAAAAGATCTTCAGGAATGGGCAAGTATTTCAGTGGAAACCCATCTGACAGCTGGACACCTGTAGCTCCAATAAATTATTGTTTGACATACTGCTGTTGACTTTCATTAGCCAGCTATTCCCCCCAAGATATCATGCTAATTTAAAGATTCAGCCCATATTTCTGTCTTTAGTTTTTCCTGATACACTTCAAAATCATCAAAAAAATACTTTAGGACTGAACATTGATGAGGAAGCCACGGTTTTACATTCAAATGATGTACTTGCAAACCTTCTTCATTTGGAAACATCATAAATAGTTATATAAAATAAAATTAATTACTCCCAACAATTTATCATAAAGCAAGAAAAAATAGAAGTCTAAACAAAGCATTTTGGTGCTTTTTAACATGGATTGCTTGATTTTGCAGAGCTCCTTTACATGGGAATTTCTGAAAGCATTAAAAATTAGTATTATTATATATCATAGATGAGATACTTGGCATCATAGGAAGCTAACTATTCATCAACTCCATATTCCTCTAGGATGTATTGCACACCTACATGGTACATCTGACTGCTAGGCCTGATTTTTCTTTTTCAAGCTAGCAAATTAATAAAAAAAGCCCACGTAAATCCGACAACCCTCTGCTGGATAAATTTCTCATAGGTTTTTACAAAGGGAGTTTTATTCCCACTAAGAGCTGAAAGAAACACACACCTCATTAAATTTTTGCCAGATAAAGAGCCTGTCCTCTCTCCTGTCCCTCAGATTTATCATAGAGACAACTGCTGAGTCAGGCAGAAAATGATATTTCAAAAAAAATTATCCAGATTCACTAGAACAAAAAAGAAAAAGACTACAGAGACCTGCAGTATATAGCAAAAGAGTGCATAGCTTTGAATTTGAGTGTCTTGCTCAGTAGCACTAGGGAAAGTTTCTAAATATGGAGAAATAAAACACATTACCTATACTGTCCTTCTGGAAGCATATACACGTAGGTCTGGTCAGAGGTTGGTATTTCTAGCTCCTTATTATTATGTTTGGGTATTTTTAAAGTCCATAAGGAGATTTTCACAAAAAATCAAATCACCATGGAAGGACAAAGCTGAGTAAAAACACTCCTGCATGGAGCTCTATGAAGTCATTGTCCACTCTGAGGAGCACTGCATGTGGCAAATTCCCTCAGATGGTTTTAAAGAGTTGCAAAGTGTTGGCTCAGTAATCACTTCTCAATAGTGATGCTTTAACCATCACTCTTCTTTGATCATCTTTTTACTAAAGGCTGTTGCCATGTGGAGATCACCAATTGGCTTTCATCTTGTTTCAAGACAGGGATGGGGCATAAAGAATCTGTTCTCTTTTGATTGATGATCTTCATCTGCAGAAGGGCAAATGTGCAATGAATGGACATGAATTTCAGCCTACCAGCCAGTTCTCTGAGACTGTCTCTTCTGGTTGAAATAGCCAGAAACCCAGAACAAGCTCAAGAGCACAAACCTCTCTCACTGTGGGGTTGGCTTGCCATGCCCATGGGGCTTCTTTCAGGAGGGAGAACACAGCTGCCCTGACCCTTTTCTCAAAAGGTAGAACAGGTTGGGATTTTCCTAATGAAACCACGTTCATGTCAGGAAAAACTCTCTACTAACACCAAGGCTACTGACCAAATGCAGTGCCTGTCAGCCCCCCACAGCCACCCTGTTTCATGGGCAGCCTCCAGCTCCTCCAGGATGAGACATTTCACCTGGCAGCCTACACTGTCCGTGCTTCTCCTTGCACCATGGGCACCCAGGAGGTGCCAGCCTGAGGCCTCATGCAACCTGCCATCCCCATGCCCATGCCATGCTCTGCCCCCATGATGATTGGACACTTGGGACATGCTGCCACAGCCAGCCAACCTTATGCTGCTCGCCCACTCCAAGCACCTCAGTGTGGCTTCTGAAAAGGCTGGTCCTTGAATGATCTTGCCAATTGTTTACTTATTAATTTTTTAAAAAATGAAACATTATGATCCTGATGTGGGGTGGAAGCATTCTGACACTGCGGAAAGGTGGTTGGTTCAGGTCTGTCGCACACACCCTCCCAGACTGCATGTCCCATTCCCCCTTCACTTCAGCCCTGTTTTCATTTCATAGCTAAACCATCTCTTCTCCTGATGCCTGGACAGAATGTAAATATAAGAAATAATTATAATACTTACTGACTCTGCAGTTAGTGCCAAGAAAACAACCCGCCATAGTGGCATTTGTCCTACTTTAGGCAGGACATACCAGCCATTGTTATTTAATGTTGTGGAATGTTTGATGTTTCCATGTTATGTGTTTCTCTGTCAGTCTTATCAATTTGAGAAAATTAGAATTTATTATTTTTGTACCCAAAACACAATTTCTGCCCACTATCTGTAGGATGACACAAGAATACATCAGAAGGTGAGGAGGACAGAGTCACTCAGTGACAAAATAAACCAAAGATATATAAATGCAACTGAATGTGAATTTTTGCACCTGTAAGCATCCTTTAGGATAAGTTAAATATGCTAGATGTGATTGACAATTTTCATCAGTCCTAAAGACTGAATAATTTAAATGCAGGGCTTCTTCTCATCTAATACAAAATGCTGAGTACAGAATCCTAAACAAACACTGTTGAATTTAAATCTGGTTGGCACAAAATCTGAAATGGAAGAAACCATTTAACCCCATGTGAGCCTGCATGTTCTGTGACTACAGTACCATCTGGTTACTGGGATAGTGGAAGGAAAATCTGCTCCTACTGTGAGGAAAAAAAGGATAGAGTATGCTAAACACAACTGAAAAAAAGCAAAGAAAAACAAGATCCCAAACCCTGTAACTGTGCTAGTGTTAGATGATGACTTTTTTTGTCTCATCTCTCTTTACAGCTAATGTTAGTAGGAGACAAATCCAGAACCCTGTGCATCCCAATAGTCACCATGTACCTGAAAATTTGAGTAAGAGCCTGATGGACTGTACTGTCATTTACATAAAGCCTCAGAAGGGCTTCAGAGCTACAGGAAAATAGCAGAGCAAATCCTTTAACTTGTGAAGAAACATACATGCACATGCTAGGTCAGCTATGTCCAGGAATTGGTTGGTGCTGAGGAAGCCAAGGGAGATCTTCCTCCATTGTCACAGACCACCCTATGCTATGTGAGCTCTGTCAGTCACTTCTTTCCAAAAGCCCACACAGAAGTCAATATTTTCATCTCCATTTCCCAGCAATATTTGCAGAAATGAATTTTTATAATTTTATCAGATAATTAATCCTAGGGGTGCCTTATATAGGCATTTTTAACATCATAATCACTGTCATCAATGAGTAACATACTAACTCTGGTGGTGGCAAGCTGTGAGAGTTGGTCATCTCATTCTGTTTTACTACAAAACTGGAAAAAACTGCTGAGATTTCAGGTTATTGGGAGTTTATATTTTTCCTTCTCCATCTTTTCTCATATCTGCAAGACTCTTGCAAAACTGACATGCTTTTCTCAGAGTCAAAATGCCTTAGCCTTCATTCTTCCACTTTGCACAGACAGTGATAAAACTTGATTTTATTAGCCTTGTGCTGTGTTTTAACACAAAACACAGACTGATATGCCACATTTAAAAAAAAAAATAAGAACCTTAGTAGTGAGCAAGCCAACTACTTTTTATATTAGGATTACTCTTTTAGTTTTAACTTTATGACAGCTTGCTTAAACACGACCTGTATTTTTTGCAGCTTTACACAAAAATGCATCTAGTACAGGCAGCTACCACTTCTATGAATGACAAAGGTGAGAAATATGCTGTTCTGGGCAAGCTGTCCAAATAACCCTAATTGCTTTTTTGCCAGATGTCATTTCGCAGAATTAACTCTGACAGTCCCATTCCTGCCCCTTTCTTTCCTCACCTCCATCAAACTGACATTCCTTATAATCTAGCTATGATTAGCTAGAAATAGCTAATTTCCACAGCTATGCTTTTGACAAATGTTCAGGAGAAGGTGTTGGCAATCATACAGTTTCTCCTAGGTTATCATTCAATTTGCAACCATAAAAGTGCTCTCTATTCTTGGTGAGAAACAGGAGTGCTGATCAGACTCCTTTTAGGAAAGAGAATCAATTTCAGCCAACTTAACCACCTAAATAAAGATATGAACTTTTATTTTCTGATTTTCTGTCCAGACTACTAATGTAGGCCTAAAGAACACTCAGTTTTTCTTCTAGGTGAGGCAAAAAGGCCACTGTTCAATTAAAATCATACTGCTCTAGGATGTTGCATCAATCTCTTCTTAAGATATGATCACAAACAAAACTATTTTGTGTTTATGACTTCCAGATAAAATAATCTGTTCTTCCATCCTGATTTTCATATAAACGCATCAAAAAGCATGACATTCTTATGAGGATCAGAAGATTTCTAAACAGGAAAATAGACTCATGAACATCTCTAAAACTTGAAATGTCTCCAGCAACATTAACTTTAAAGCACATATTTAATGAATACAATTACTGCTTGAATAATTGTTATATCCAAAGTATGAAACATTTATCTGATTATGAGATTTCACTCAATCCAATAAAGCCTGTCCTTTTCTTTTCACAGTGTGTCACTACATTTTTCTTCAGTTTTTAATCCAGATGCAATCTGGCATGAAAAAAACTGCTGGCTTCCCAGACACAGTCTGATAAGCCAAATTCCATGCTGATTCAAATCCTGCTTCAGTGGGAGCGTGTGGGTTTCAAAGGCAGCATACAACAGTTGTTGCTGTTGAGAAACTTCTGAAGAGACATGAATCACCACAGCCAAAATAAAATTGAAGGTATCTGGGATTTCTTTTATGGATCAAGGTTCTTGCCCATTTCCATCTTTGCATTAATCTACTGCATATGTTCTTCTGTTTGCTTTCTTTCTGACAGTACATGAATTCACAGTGATCAGTCCCTGCTGTATCCAAACAATTTCATTTCCCTGCATACAGCAAGTTCCACTGGAAAACAAATAAGCAGACAAGCAGACAAACAAGAACTCTCCAAAATCACACAGACAGTTTTTCTTCTGTATAATCCTAAATGGAACCAATGCTTTCTACTCCTGCCTTCTCCCATTGCTATCAATGAACTTTGTGTGGTTTTTTGGGGGGTGGGTTTGTGTTTTTTTGGGTTTTTTTAAAATGAAATTAACATTTCTATTTTTGCCGCTATAATCTGGACTAAAGTTCTTTTCTCTATTACAAATAAAACACAACAGTAAAACAGATCATGGTGCATAGCCTTTGTGTCTCTATTTCGACTGTGAATCTGATATGCATTCCCACTGACACAAACAAAATTACACAGATTCAGACATACAAGGATAAAAGACAGAATAATCTAAATATAAATTTGCACCAAAAATGAGGCTTACCTTTGCATAAAAGCTTCTGATAGTATTGCAATTTTCAAAGCACATCTAGCTAAATATGCATGGGTACAGATAAATATGTATATAGGCTATTCTTGTAGCTGCAAAAATGCGAATAGAAATGAAACCTATTTAACTCTGTAAGAGAAAGCAAGTGGGAAAATCAAATTGGAATCAGGAATGCTTCCACAAAAATATTCTTTTGCATCAAAAAACAGCCTTTTATAGACAGACCCTCATGTAGGCAGACTTACTGAAATCTAGATAATATTGCTTCTGTCAGCACCTGATGCAATAGCAACATGTGCCTGTTTATCAAGGAAGATTATTTTCCCCAGTAAGTTAATGTCCTCAATTATAGTTTATAATAAAACACTGTTGTTAATATTTACTCTGAGTAGAAGAATAGCTCTGATTATGTCTTCATCCATTTGATTTTTCTCTGCACACATGGTCCACATTGTGCTTTGCTGCCGATTAAGAGAGAACGAGTCTTGGAGATAGCAGTCTATTTTAAGCATATGTTTTTGAGCAACTGAACCTTTCAGAAAAAAAA
>VWYP01030977.1:35136-45940 GCA_013400435.1 Pycnonotus jocosus | reverse complement strand
AAAAAAAAAAAAAAGCCAAAACTGTGGTATTTCCAGTATTTATAGCAGAAGATCCCAACAATGCATGCAGAATCTTCAAATTCTCTGTCCTGGAGTCATGTTGCTCAGTTTAATTCCTAAATACCAGTGCAGGCAAAAGACAAGGGTGAGGTGTAAAGCACCATATTGTGAGAGGCTGAGAGAGAAGGTGAGAAAAGGACACAATCCTCTGAAGTTATATCCAACATCTACTCAGATGAAGCAGATAATAGGACAGCAGCTGACACAGTTAGTGAGCAAACAACCCCTTGGATAACCCCTCTTGTCTTCCACCCTTCTTCTATCATTTTGAGGAGCAATATGTTCTAGTGACATTGAGAAGGAATCACCAACCCATCATTTTTCCAGTGGTCTGGGGGGGACACATAGCAGGAAGAAAACTCTTACTAATCTCAGGAGGGTAAGCAGTAGCAGAGGGCATAAAATATGTCCTGGGTGCACTTTATACCAGCCTGAGAAGAATACAGTGGCAAAACCTTAAATTTTTCTTCCTTGTGGTCTTGTCTGACTATTGCTAGGTATACATGTGTATGCTGGGAATTGAGAAGAGAAAGGAAACTTGTTCAAAAGCATGTAGGGGGAAGAAGAAAACTGACAGAAATGTAAAGCCTGGCTGCACTATGAGCCTTTAAGACTATGCCTAAGAACACCATACAACTAAAAAAAAAAAAAAACCCAAAAAAACACTCCATGCCGCTCTCAAATGATAGTTCCTCTAAATTCAGAGGCTCATCATTCTAGTTGGATACAGTTCAGCTGGATACTAGACGTATATCTCCATTCTTCTTTCTATGTAAACTATTCCATTTAAATATGCTGATACCATATTATGTAGCACCCTTTGTACCTAATTTTTCAAAACAATTTCAAAAGCACTCTTTTCAACTCAAACACAAGAAACGCAGGGGAAAAAAGCACCATTAAGTGATCTGTCCAACACAGCTTCTCAAACTCCACCTGCTCTCAGTACAAGCCAGTCAAAGCTGGGCACATCCACGTGTGACAGAAAGTCAGATGCAGATAGCCAAGGTAGACTTGAATGTGCCAGCAGCATATAAAGTTATCAGCACAACACTCAAGCCTATGCTGAGAAACAGGGAATAGCAGCCCCCAGAGCATCACTCTAACATAACCATGCTGGGAAAACATGCAAGCGCCTTTAGCTGTGGGAATGGTGCTCACATTAACCCACACGCTCAGGCACGGCATTGATTTGACTGTAGGTGGAGCTCAAGAATGCCTATCCAGTGCTGCATTCCGTGGGATGAACGCCGGCTACTCTCATTCCCTCTCTAGAACCTTCACTAGCCTTACATCCAAAGCTAGCACAGCAGTTTTTAACTGAAATGGCTGCAAAGGGTCGAAGCCACTGAGGAGTATATTCAGAATAATGCACACCTGACTGAAAAGATGGACTATTCTCACTCCAAGTGACATAAGAGTACTTGTAACTACCCATCCTGGTAATCTGCTCACAGAAGCAACTGTATCTCCCAGGAGCTCCTTTCTTTCCTTGCCCCCACCTAGATTTAGTCTATTTCCTGCAAACCATGGGGAAACATTACCAGGATTTCCCTACCTCAAGACCAAACAACACAAGCACTACTGACCAAGTCTCCAATTTCATTTATCTTAACTTTATAGCAGCAATACTGTGTTCTTTAGGAGGCCGTATACCATGAGCAGAACTAGATAAGCAGCCCCTGCATTTGTTTCATTCACTGATATCAGATAGGAGTAAAGCCATTGGAAAGATTAGTTTCATCAAATATGCTCTCTCATTGAGAAGTGAGGTTTTTAGTAGCTCACTTTATTGTTAATTGCTAATATTTAACTTCTCAAATCTGAACAGGTTTTAAAATAATTATTATTTTATTTTTTATACATGAGAAAAAAAATCCATGAAGCCTACAGATAATTTGTTAAATATTTCAAATGGCATTTATTAAAGTAAGTATCTCGGTCTTAGTTATAGGACAGTACATCTCAGGGTCTGCTCCAGATTATACCCCTTGTTCTCTCTCAAGAATGGCTCCAAATATCGATACAAGTTACTCCTCTACATTGCTTTCTGAGCACAGCTGGGAGCAAAATTTAGTAAATGAGCTAAAAATGCAACTTCACAAGGTATGTAAGCTGGGATCATATTTTCAAAGGCAGGATGAGCCTGCTACAACCTAAAGGAATGTTGCACATTGTCAGTTTTGAAGTTCATATGGCCAGAAAATATGGCCAGAGTGTTCCCACCTGAGGAAACTGAGCACTTGCGAAATTCCTGTTAATCTAGTAGCACCATTTAAGATGTAAAGTGAACATGCAACTGGCCCAGTCCTGATTCCATTTAAAAACAGAGTTAATCTATATTAAAGCCAGTAATGGATATAAGGGATTCTGGATTTACACTAACACAAATAGGAGCAGGGTACGTCTCTTGGTGAGGATTTTGAAGTGCAGATGACTGCACTACTTATTTTTATTTTAACTGAGTGTCTGAAATTGTTCACAAAGCTTGTATCCCACTAGGGATTAGTGGACACATGCGTGATCCCATTTTGATGGTGCAGATGTTCAGAGATGTTATTCTAAGAAGTTCTTAGGAAAATTATGAACTACACAAAAAGTAAAAACTTGGAACTTATGTAAGTAAAACAGAAACAGTGATGGCCAGGGAAATCAGAACAGCAAGTGCAACAGAAGCCTGCAGAGAACAAGAATCAAGTTAATGGTTTCTCATTTCTTACATACTTCTGAAAACTTTCTAACCATTTCACAGAAGTTGCAGCATCATCTGTGACAAAAGCAATGAATGAATGCCCGCATGGGCATAAGAACAGAACCAGCAGCAGAAGAGAAAGGATCACCGGCAATCCATTGAACACTGGCCAGTGCAAAGGGGGAAAGCCACACTGAAGGAACGAGAACTGCAGGATGCTTGCTGAGCAGACTGCTTGATTAGCTCTGTAGCAGAGTGGGAAAGCCAATGCCACAAAAAAAGGTTAAAAAAACATGGGAACACTACCATGGTAGCTGGGAAGTGAAAAGGTGAGAGTCCTGGAGGTTCCACATGGAGTCTCAAATTTAAAAACAAAACTGTGACATTCAAAACTGAAATTACAAAACTGCCTTCAGAGAGTAGCATCCCTCAAGCTGTTCTCCCACAATTTAGCATCCAATCTTGTTGTTGCTGTTATTTTTTAACAGGATTTTTCTGCATGCAGTTAAAATTTATTTAAACATTACTGGCTCAAATAAAGACATACAGTGCCTTTTAAAAACATGTAAGGACCAGATTACAAGTTTCTCCTTTTGTCTACCTGTACAGCATTTACAACAGAAACACATTTTACAACAGAGCTCTGTTTTGCATAGTAATCATCTGATTTTGAAACTCTCAACTTTATAGAAGTTGACCCAATAGCTAGAAATGCAGAACTTAGTGTAGAAAAAGTCCTTAAAAGTACACCAACTCATAACATGGTTTGAGAATATTAAAGAAGAAGATAAACCCCTCCAGTTCAGCAATGGATCCAAGACTCATATTTAAAAATATTAAATTTTGAGCACTCTGCAGTATCACTCTTTTTCCCATTTCTTAGTGGCAATGATTCCAGGGACTCCAGCAATTTTTATGAGCCAATAGAATAAGCCTATTTTCTAGTTTCTGCATGCCAGTACCAGCACAAGGTAACCAAGAGCAAGGAAGGCCAAGGAATGGGCTTAGACCATAGTCACTAGCAATAAAAGTCTCTAAAGCCTTCCCTCATATACCAAGAGGGGAAATGGGAGAACAAACCAAGAACAGGAATGGGAATTGGCAGGAAATGAGCCTGGCACATTAGCTGAAATGCTATCCCCTATGTAATGCTAAATGGAGCACTTATCTCTGCAACCCTTCCAGTCTTGCTTTTCCCACTACACAACAGTAGCAGCAGGACTTCCATTAGCACAGGACTGGATCCTCCTTAACAACCTTCTCAAAATTAGAAACACATACTCATCATTCTGCATTTTTGTCATGCAAGATTAAGTTTTCATGAGTCAAAATGGAGAGACTCAAATCCCAGACAAGTTGCCAGTAACGGAATTAACAAAGCATGAGTTGGCTCAAAATAAACAGCACTTCCCTCACTGTCTGCAAAAATCCCTGTTCAGCATTCATTCCATTGTAGTCTGTTTGCAACTATTTTTATGCATTTTTCTCTCTACTGCCAACTTTAGGCACTAAGATTGATCTGTACAGTCTGTTAAATATGTGCTAACTCATCAAACTCAACATGTTTCATGCAAACATTTTGAGAATGGAACACAATCCATTTTGAGAATGCTTTCAGTGAAATTTTTAGGAACAAGAAGAGCAAACTAAGACAAATATGGAAACTAAGACTAGGAAGTGGGAAGCCCAGGTTGAAGTGACTGAGCTCTGTCTCAGTGAATGATACAGGATGCAAAATTATTTTGAATTGAGCAGAAAGAAAACCTGAGGTGAGGTACCCCATATCCTACCAAACAACCCCTTACTGCACAGACCAAGCTTCTTTTCCCTAAACTGAGTCGCATGCTTTCTATTTGAAAAGAGAAATGCGGCAACATTCAGACAAAAAAAAAAAAGAGAAAAATCTCAAAAGTGTTTGATTTTCTTTATGGTAACTAAGAGAGATGGAAATTAGAAGCCTTGGGGAATGAGGTAAAATAGCAGCAGCATCCCCCAACCAGCCAGTGCCTACCCTTAAATTGCCAGCAGTGCAGCTGCACAGAGCCTGACTGACTCATGCTGCTTTGCCTGTCCCATGTTATGCCAAAACACTCAGATGTGAGATGGAAAAAAGGAAACAAAACCAAAAAGATAAATCCTTGGGTTTGGAACTGCTGATGAAGATCTATCTTTTCACCAGGGTCAAGAGAAAAGAGCATTTAAAATGAATTTTCAGAGTATTCCTCAATAACTAACTGAACTAGAGCTGGAAATTCTAGCTGAGTTCATTGAAGACAATGAATACATTTTCACATTGTTTAAAATGCTAAGGGGAGCTGTAATTGTCCCTCAAGGCATCCTGACAATGAAACACAATAAATCAAGTTAAATATACCAAGGGAGCTGCAGTATTGGGGGTATTGTTTTAATATCTACTGTAAACATAACTTAAATGACAGGAACAACTGATCAGAAAAAAAAAAGTGGAGTTGAACAATCTTTAAAATAGTATTTAACTTATCAACCACTGACATATCACAGCCATCATTTCTATTTCATCCACTGTTCAACAGCAACAGGTTGGACAGACAGAATAAGAGAAAAATAAACAAGGGAAAATTCAAATTTTATGCGCTTGTGTTCCCAGTTTTGCAGAAGTCAGTTGCACTAGGCAATACATCACATTTTGTTTTCTTCAGGGTGCCTAGTTTTTTGTCTAAATTGAATCAAATCAGTAAAATTAGTATAACTTATTAGGCATCTAGATACTCCACACGTCAAAATCATAATTTTTCTATTGTAAGAGTTCTGTATCAAAACATGATGCAAAAGGCCAGTTTGCTAAGACTAAAAAGAGGAAGATATGATCCACAAAGGACCTCCTCCTGCTCTGAGTTTTGACAGAAAAAAGCTCAAAAAGACAAAATCAATTTTGCCTTTTTTTTTTTAAGATACTAAGATCTACCATTGATATCTAAGGGTAGAACTGAAGGGATAAAGAAATGGATTGGAATTCACAGCTTGCATTTTTTAAAGAAGAAAAAAGAGGAAAAATAAATATTTGGTAAGGATCCTATTCTTGATAATTCTAAAGATAAAGGTCACTAGCTTTGTTAGATTCTTCAGTTTACAACATTTATCTGATAAATACTCAGATACTCCAACACAAGTCCTTTATAGGAGCTACTTGCACCAGTAACTGTCACTTACTTAAAAACAGGAAATGAGGAGGAAAAAGAGCATTTACTAACCATATAAAAAAGACAGCACATTTAATACTTTTAAAAAACAAAGTCACAAAACAATTGAAAACAAAATATGTTTCTTACACCAGCATGCCTACTCACGAGGGCAAAAGCCATACAGGAATTAAATCTGAATCTGGTACCTGGTCCACAAGGTTTGCTTCAAGACCTACTTAATGCTGTAAGAACACTCACCAACTTCGATGGGAATTGTGGTTCTAAGCACTACTGAACATTAAGCTATTTTTAATTAGTAATAATTTATGAAAGTGCAGTTTGCAAGAGTTTGAGTCCCTCAAATAAACTCGAGCTGAATTCAAAGTGCATCAGATATGGGAGCAGCAGGTACCACTATCATGCATAATTTATCATAATGGGACTTCTCCAGCATCCAACAGCACTGCTCTGCAGGCTGCTCCTGCAGGCAGCTGAAAGAGCTGCTGAACAAGTGGCCTCTTAGAAGGTTTTTGGGTATCACAGTTCCCCTGAGCTAAAAGCTCACTGCACAGCTGGTGAGGACAGCAGAGGGGCTTTTCATTCCTGTTTGATGTCATTTTGGCCTCTGAATTAAAGACAGAATCTGTCGTGTGGGTGTCATATGAATCCCCTTTGAACTCAGAGTTGAAGTAAGAAAAGGAGTAATTTAAGTAATTCCCTGGGAACATAAACCACTTTCTGCATGAGTTATTAAGACTTTTCAAGTCACTTGTAGAACCCAGCTGGAAGTAAAATCTGTTCTTCTGGGAGATCTTTTTATTGCTAGTGATGCTAAAAAAGACACTGAAACCTTCTGGGAAAACCAAAAGTAAAAGTCTACTGGGAAAGCCAACATGTAACAGGAAAAAAAAGCACCTCATGACAACAGTCATTGGCAGCTACAGATAACATTTGTGAACAAAAAACACCGAGTCAAATGTTGCAGCACAAAGCATAGATTATTTTCATCTTTTTCACACCAGTTTGGATACAAATTTTGTCTTGGGATAGAGTAAAATGCATAGAAAGAAACAGAGCAAAGATTCACTAGCTTTAATTAAAAAGATATTAATTAAACCAATTTTGCCTTGAGATGGTTTCTTCCAGTACTACTTTCTCCTGCAGTAATTGCACTCTTTGAGCCAAATCAAAGTACGGGGTAATTAGTCCTGTAAACTAGAGACCTTATTCAGCATCACTTGCACAGTCAAAACTCCTGCTGAAACCCCAAGGAATTCTGCATAATTAAGGTGCAAAGAGAGCAGCTCTCAAGTTGCATCTGAAGAAATCTGGCTAGAGATGGGCTCTCTTGAATTATGGTAGCTGGTTCAGAAATATTACCAGCACCCATCACAAGGATATGCTGCAAATCAGAATGTAAGGTTTGGTAGATCAAGCTAACAGGACAAGCAGTAGGTAAAAGAGGACATCACAAATGGTAAGGGTCTCTTTCGAGAGAGATCAATCCTTTCCAAGTAGGATGGAATCTTCTGAGTTCAATAGGAAATGGTGTAGTTCCAAGAAGTATAGACCAACCCACCTGCCAGCATCCTCATCCCTGCATCCTCACCACTGGCCAGTGCTTGGACAGTTTACCTCAATAAGTTGGCAAGAAACAATTTTTGGTTTGGTTTTTGAGGCAAGAATAAAAGCCATCATTGCCTGTTTTGCTGGCAAAGCATGCTGGCTGAACAGTAAGTAGCAGTGTCAAAGAGAAGGCAATACCAGACAGCCAGTTTGGGATAGAAGAGTAAACAGGATTACCAGCTTAGATGACAGCCAGCTGTTGGATTAGATCAGTAAGTTTTTGCAACCTGAGAAGCTACTTCAAACAGGAGGGTCTGCTTCTTGAGTGTCACTGTTGAAATGTCACCCAGAAAAGGTTAGGAAGCTGGCTTAACCTCTGCAGGACAAGCAAAGACATGGTGATCTCTTGACCCCTCTGTGCACTTTTAAAGAACGTGTCTCCTGCTGATTTGTCTTTCATTTAAAAATTGCATAGGAAAAAAAATATTCTTTTCAATAATATCCTTTTAATTTGAAGAGTTTTCTTTTTAAGTCTGGACACAGAACAAGTTAGAAACATAAAATTAATTTCAGATTAGGCACACTTCAATCCAACACAGATAGAAATGAGAAAAATAAAGGGCACCTTTTGACTAGCTTGTAAAAACAGGCTTATTCTTATATCTGTAAAGAGTAAACCTGGACATAAATGGAAGAGAGATGTCAAGCCTGTTCAAACGCTCTCACAAGACATCTAAATATATATATATATATATAAAAGCCCTGCCAAAATCCAAACATCCCTGAAATGGAGAACTTCTCTATCCAATTAATTTTCAAAAGTATGAAACACATAAACAATATCAGATATTTCAGAATTTTAAATCATTGAAACAGGTGAAAGACTGAATTTAAACTGTAAGTTTAAAATTGAGTTTTCCATTTGCAGGAGAAAGACCTGCAAAATTTGGCCGTGAATAAGAAAAATGTACAAAGGCAATTGAAAAGTGAAGAAAGGTTTAAAGTTGTCAGCATAGTCCTTCAGTTGTCTAAACACATTCTAATGGAATGAAGTCATGTCAGGTAAGGTTCAAATGGGACATTTGGAAAGGTTTTTCACTGAGAGGATGGTTGACCACTGGAACAGGCTCCCCAAGAAGGTGGTCACAGCCCGAATCCAAACAGAGTTCAAGAGATGTCTGAATGATGAGCTTAGATGGTTTACCTTTAGGCAGTCCTGTGACGAGCAGGGAGTTGAAATTTCTGATCCTTATGGGTCTCTTTCAACATGAGATATTTTATGACTATATACTTGTATCAACAAAGTTCTTGTGTAGAATTTTCATTATTGTCTCTAATACAGATATGCTGAAAACACAGAGAAATTAATGAAGAAGTAATTTTGATATTCAAAAAGTTGAACACAAGAGTGACATATAAGAATTTTAGTTACCAAAGACAATAAAAACAGTGTGAAGAAAAAAACACATCACAGTACTTCTAATGTAAAAGACACACTCAAGAGGAAATTTGTATCACAAAAGAGTATGAGAGAAATTCAGAAGTTTTAACTACAATCTTCAACTAATCCCAAATTTTTGAGTATAAGAAAGTTTTCTATAGATCTCACTAGACAAAAGAAATAATCAGACTGATTAAAGTAACAACAATTTTTATAGGATTTTTCATAGATCCTTTTCAATTGCAACTTGCTATATGTCAATTTAAAATATCAGTGACCATATTTTATTTTAAAATTACAACAAAGTGTGTACATATGTATGCACACACACTTCTGGAAAACCTACAAGACACAATAGTGAGTACTTGAGATAGAAACATCTCAGAGTGGAAGAAGAGGGTTACTGGTAATTACCAGTTTTATCATGCCTGATTACACTTACATAATAAATCACAATCAGCTAGTGAAAGGCAGGTGGCAAAAATTCCTGGTGCTGAGGCTAGAAAATACAAAGGGCAAGGGAAAAACAAAGTATTTGTAGCAGTTTTATGAAAAATAATGCTTCCCAAGATGTGCTTAGTGACAACTAAAGTAGTATATAGATAAGAAAGGGCTATGGAACACAGAGAAATGGAAGGGACTCTAACCACATTAGAAATGTGTCTAGAAACTCCACCCCTGTGCTATTTTATTCTAAAAGGCAAGGTTCCTGTCCTGCTGCCAGCTGATGCACAGAATCAGAGGCACATTGCCTTTGAAGTTAATTATAGCTGTGCACTTCACAATAGCTAGTGTTCTGCTGATGATTCTCATATCAGTTTCCAAGAGCCATCATTTTTCTCTAGTTTACTCCTTTGAAAGAGAACAAGGTTTGAAATATTGACACAAATAGTTGACTTCTGCTGTTTGTAAATGCAATCCAGGCATTTTCCTTCCTTTCCTCATAGAGCAGATCATCCTCTCAGTCTAATGCTAACAAACCTCCTGGTTGCTTTTCAAATATACTAGTTTTGGTCTACTGCCATGTTCTGGTGTGAAACATTCCTATTTAGACTGTGGTATATATAACCTGTTGCACGTCAAACTCAGCACACCCAAAAAGTATCTATCAGGAAGGGAGGCATTCTCCTAAATGTGCAGATTGATTTGTGCCTCTTCATATTAAAATGCCATGCATCTCAAACAGGGCAGAAGCTGCATACCTACAGTGTTTATGGAAATGATATGTTTATTTTGCATGAGTAGATAGCAGGTATTTGCCAGGAATTCTGCATAAGCAAGTGCTTCTGCTGCTTATTTTTGGGTAAGGGAGTATACGTAGACTGACTCCACATCCAAAATTCCTACCCCACTTAACGACAAAGTGATCACATTGACAAATAGCTGAAGCTGTAGACCCAGGAACACAACTGTGCTGAGCCATGTTACTGGGGTATGTATTTATTAACAAAAAAAAATTAAAAATCTGGATTCCTTAACTGACATTAACCAAGCAAGTGACTTATCCAGGATGATTGATACAATATGCTAATCAAAACCAGCATGTCAGTGAGTGACCATTAATTAGAGACTCTAAACTTTAGAGTAAAAAAACTCAAAATAAAAGGTTTAGATGATATTCCTATTTTCATTGGGATAGCAGGTACAGGTGCCAGTTGGAAATACCTGCTTTATTGAGTGAGTGACTGTACTGTATGCAAGTAAGAAAAAAACCCAAAAACCCCTTTCTTACCCAAAGATCTTTATATTACTGTCTGAAAAATGAAAACAAATTAATCAGAGCTCCTAAGAATAAAAATGGTAATGCAACGGCACAGATTTTTCCTTTGTTCAAACAGAAAACAATAGAACAAAAATTTGATTGGAGGATAATTTGGAATTGGC
>VWYP01030977.1:0-35049 GCA_013400435.1 Pycnonotus jocosus | reverse complement strand
AAAAAAAAAAAAAAAAGTGGTGCCCTAATGTTGCTGCTTCTGTGGAAATAAAAAGAACCCCAGCAACTTCACCCCTCCTTGTATGTCCTTGTTGTCCATTTTCTCTGACTATACCAAAGAGAGTCACCAAATGCGTAATGTTCATGCATTCTCCTCAGTGTTAAAGACACCTAAAAGTTCTCTCTGGTTTTATGCATGAATTTCAGTTCATCCTGGAACTGGTGAACCCCTGCATCTCCTCAGGACTACTTTCTGCTCCCATTCCCTGCAGGAATAGTCTGAAGCAATTTATTTTCCCTCTGAACCCTGCAAGAGAGAAGCACAGCCACAGCAGACCCCCTAAAGTTTTACTAGAGGTTACTTTGAGCTCTCATGCAATCCAAAAAGCTCCACCCTGGAGCACAGGGCATGGAGCACAGGCAGCAATGCAGAGCAGCCACGGTGGGACAGCAACCCTGCACGGTGCTCAATGGTGACAACTGCTCCTACTTAACAGCTGCAAGAACAAAACACCTCAACTGTGTTAGTAACATATTAAGCCCTGGACAGTGCTGACCAATGTCTTGTAGCACTCCTAACCAACCTAGGAAAAGAGGTCACTAACCTGTGAGGGACTGCCTTCCTCAGAGCAGAGATATCTCAGAGGACAGCCACCAGCCATCATGTTGTGCTCATGTACACTGAAAGCAGCAGTTTTCTCTGGACCATGGGGACAGGGACATTGCAGGGCCTAGGAACTGGATGTAAGGACCACTGAGCTCTCTCTGACAGAAAGCTGCCACCAGACAGACATCAGAAAAAAGGCACTGTGGGCAGTTAAGACTGTAACTATTACAACTTCTCCAGCTATATCATTTGTCAAGAAAAAGCCATTTGTTCATCATCAGAGGAATCACCTGAGCATCAAATGCTATTCACTAACAAAGTCCCTCCAAGAAGCTCATCTTAAGAAATGATGAACATTAATGTAAAAATGATTTGGTTCCTTCTACTGTATCAAAAATGGCCATAGATATTATGCATATTAGAAAAAAAAAATAGTGTTCCAGCAACAGAAGAAACTGAACTAAAAAAGACTATTATGGAGGACTCCCAAATACAGTGTTTGAGAGAAGTATGGCTCTTTGGGGACAGGAAAAAAAATCAATTTATACATTATGTTTTATTGTTGTGCAGCAGGTGCAATCCAATATTGATTTTATTGAAATTGTTGAGGTACAGGAAGACATAGTCAGAATCAAGCACTAGGACCTAAATTTAGCAAAAAAATCTTTTTTATGTGGTGTGACAAACTTACTTTCGAAAGCATAACAACTCACCTGGTTTCAGTTTCTATTCCCTTAGCATTAAACTTGGTACCCAGACCAATACCAATGAAGGCATCCAGGAAAAGTTATTTTGGGTAGCTTTTGGCATAAAATAAAAGAACACTTCTGGTTTTTCAAGTCTGAGTCTTATCCTTGATGACTTAAACAAGAACAGCAAGATACTGCTCTCTAATCTGATGGGGGGAAAAAACATGCAGTAAGATTACAGAAGAGGGAATGAAAATTAAGAAGCCCAGGACAACACAGAACACACTAAAAACTACAGTATACAGGTTTTGGTATTTTCCCTTGATATGAACTTAAAAAAAAAAATCAATCAGACAACAGACAAATTTAAATACTGTTACTTTGAAGTGGCTGAGTCATACCCCATATTCTGCAATGCCAAACTCACATTTAGCAATATTCGAAAACATATGTTTAGAATGAAGAAGAACTACTAGAACACTTAAAAGCCTTGAGCATTATTTCAGCATCAAATAAGATTTTTTTCTGGTAAGCTGAAATGGTGGTGTCCCCTGCATTTAACTTGGGGGCTGGAAATACTGAGAAACAATTTTAAAAAAACCCAAATAATTTGTGGAAAAAAAATCTTTTAATACCACTTTTTAGTTTAAAAAGAAAGTAGCAATGAGTCACAGAACAAATGACACATTGCTACAGGTGTCTCTCAGCCCTTGCCACTGAAGTCCCATGGAAAGTGGAAATGGGACAGGATTCAAACAGGCTGTTTTCCTGCTGTCTGCCCCAATTCTGGTAATCTCTCAGTCCAATGACTAAAAATCAAACCAGCCTTTAGATACAGGCATCTGCTGGATCTGAGGTTCCTCTGCTTACACCATTCCTGAGGTGTTAGAGAAGGCTATTTCCTAAGTCACCTTTGCCTAGACACATCCTTTGGCTCATCCAGAACCTTTGAATTTCTACCTAATCCTCTCTAAGGTCTACGATGGCCAAGCATGTGTCTTATGCTCAGCAGCTCTTCAATTTTAAAATTGCAAGGCATATGAAAACAGTTTTCTTTTGCAAATCAAAAAGTATATATTTTGTCAAAATTATCCCAAAGCCATAACACAAACCCTCAAGATCCAAACCCTCTTTGAAAGTCACAAGGAAAATTACCAAATGCCACAAATAATTTTAAAGATAGGTGGTCTGCTAGTCCAACTTTGTCTAAATTGCAAACACAGTTTTCACTGATCCTTGCTCATATGTGAACAAAATAAGTGGCTTTTCAACATTATAATCACTTATCAAGTTTGCTGATCGTGTTAAAACTGACTTCCTTAGAGGATCACAAACACTCCTAATTACTGAGACAGTCAAAATTACCATCAGATAAAAATCTTTGTATGTTAGCTCTATCTGTCCTCTACAAGTCTTAATATAAATCTCAATGACTTCCATCCTAAAATAATGCCATTGTATATACGACACACTAGTCATGACATCTCTCTCCTCTGAACGGGTAGAAATAAAGGCAAAAAATAATCCTGCCAGGAGTTTTTTATGCTCTATTTACACTTCTTTACTGTCTTCTCAGAGCTGCTGTGGTGTGAAATGCCCCAAGTCTGAGAGTAGTTGTGTCTGTGCGAGAGTTAGGCATGTAACCACGCCAGAGGAGCGAAGGCAGGGTGTCAGCTAAATGTGCTGTGGCAAATACTTCGCTCTTTCTTGACAGGCATTGCAACAGAAAATGAAGGTACCGGGCACAGGAAAGGTAAATGCTGAGCATATGTAAAGGAGAAAAACAATGTAGAGGATATTATTTTTACAGGTGACAACTACATGATGGTTTGACACCTTTTTACCCTTCATAGTCTGTTACATACTTTTCTCCTTTAAATTCCTGGTACAGTTTCATCTGTGCAGCAAAATGCTGCAAACAAAACATTACAGAAATAAATCAATTTACCCTAAAGCCAAGAAATTCTTGCTATCCACACTATATACACAAGGGAACTGAGAGCATAAGGATTAAGAATCTCAAAATAACGCTGATAACAGAAGTAAGAAATGAACCTTGACTTAAAGTCACCCTGTTGTGTCATGATTACTGAATCATCCTACTCTACTCCTAACAAATCTGAATGCTAATAAGGGATCAGGGGACTGTTAGATCTTTCTAAAAGAAAGTAAATAAAATCAGAAGCTCATTCTTCACTCCTTGTTCAATATATTATAGTCTTAACTTCACATTGCACAGTTCATGTAGCAAATAAAAAATCCCAAACCCACAAGGCAATGGAAATCAGTCTGCACCATTACTGTATGTTAAACCCGTTAGTGAAATCACTCCCCATGAAAGCAACAGGATGATGATTCTAACCAAACTAGAAAATGTGTGTGCAGTGGGTACAATACAAAGCTCAGATTGCAGAAGGATGATGGCATGATCTCATTTTTACTCAGAGTTACTGATGTAAGGCTACAGGGTTCAGTGGAGACCTCTTCGTTTAATACTCCCAGTCAATCAAAACAGAGTTCCAGTTGCTAATAACATCAGTGCTCAGAATTGCTTTTAAGCTGTTTATGAGCCTGCAGGGCATCAGCAAAAAGGTTTATTTTGGGTTGTAAAAATAAGCATATTTTCATGCAGGCTTACAGAATTTTAAAAACAAAATATTAAAGCAAATCTTCAGTTGGAACAAGTTGTTCATTCATTTCAGTAGAGCTGCCTCTTCATATTTACATGTTTTCAATTGACCCTGTCAGCGATGTTGGCAGCTATTGCTTTTAAAAGACAAGCACCTCAACCTGATTTTATATTAAAAAGAGCCCTACCCTTCCCAACCACTAGCCCTCAACAACAAAATAGCAAACAATCAAAATACAAAGAAAGCAAAAGCTTCTATATAACCCCCAAACCTCATAATATAGAGAAAATACTAGTGTAAACCAGAATAGTTGATGTTAAATTAAATATTTTGTGAATACATTTTTAGGTCACATATATTGCTAATTATCCTTCCATGACAATTGTGGAAAGAAGGGGACAAGGAGGACTGGCAGACAAATATAAATTTGAATTCACCTGATGAATAAATGAGTTAAGGTAAGCTTCCTTTTTAAGGGAAAATGCCCTCCCTCTGAGGGCATCAGAGCCTGCAGATTGTTTTTTAAAAATCTGTGTCCCATTTTTCAGTCATGCCCATTCTAGCATAAATTTAGAATTGACCAGACACAAACAAAATCCTGTTTTTCTCTGTCACATCCAAAGCCCATAGGAAGTGCAGCAGTTTCATTCTGGGAAGGATAAGCTTCTAATTTTGCTGGCTTGGTGAAACTTCATTACACAAATGTCTTGCTGTACCACCTGAAGAGGCTCAGTCTGATCTTTTCACTACTGTAAGCCAGTTCTTACTTAAGTTGCACAAAAGCTTAAGAGATCATGGTTCAAATACTTTAAATTGACTATAGCAGGCAACAGCGACATTCAATATCCCTAGGAAAGCAAAAATCCTTAATGGAACTTCTACTAAATATTATTTTGTCTATTTTCCTCTTGGAGCTTCCTGATCTCTTCTGGCCCCAGACTTACATGAAGGGGCACTACTCAAAAAAACTTCCTCTGACAGCTGGGAGTCTCTGGCCCATTCCAGAACTGCATGGCCAGTGAGCTTGTCCTGCCCAACCTACATGTTCTCTAGAAAGATATGTTGTAGTCCAAGGATAATGATGCTTTGGGACTGGGAGAGGAATTTGAGATACCAAAGTCATTGTTTCTGCTGTTAATTACTGGGGGGATTTACATATTTTTTAAAAGATAGCAATTAAAAAAAAATAAAATTACTATGATACATTTAAAACAAATGAATTAATAAATAATTCATTAGTGTATGGATGGTGTAAAAACATACTTGCACTTAAAGCAGATTAACTACTATCTGAAATAAATTATTACAAAAAAATGCTAATGAGTTTTCCACTGCAAAAATATTTTATCCACGGTTGTTTGAAATTTATAGCTGTGTTCAATGTAGAGCAATAAATATCTTTATGAAAACAAAGGAATCGAGATGAATTCCATGCTGCTTAAGTGGACTTTAGGCTGTCTTCTAGACATATATATGCAATTTTTAAAAAAGCACTTCTCTCTGAAAAAAGAAAAAGCAAACTTGACAGGAGAAGATAAATGTCTTCATTTTCAGTTTTTCACAGGAACCTTGTCTTTGTGATGCCTACAGATAGTCTGCTAGATATAAAACTAAACAAGTTCCTGAAATTGGCTGTAAGGCATAAAGTTTTACAATATTGGAGATATGTTATTTTGAAGAGATATAAAGGCCCCCAAAACCAAAATAAAACCCCCACGAAGACAAACAGGATTTCTACTCTGAAGATTACTCTTTCCTCCACTCCAAATTTCACTAGCTTTAATGAAAATGTGATTTCTAAAATGGTTCACATCTTCCATAAAACATGACCCAATTATCAGGCAATAAAACCAAAATTTTTGCCGTTTTCTTTTAACAGATTATAAAATAAAGACATGGGTTACTTTTATTGATCTCAAATATCTCAATTCACCCACAAAAACGCACATCCATTTTACATTTCCTTCTCTCTTTTCTAAAACTTCAGCATCTGAAGCTTCCCCTCCTTCCCAGTTCAGAGCCAGGGAAAAGTGTCCCTTCAGCTAAATGATCTTGTGCAAGCCTATGTACACAATCAGGTCAACGTGGATGTTCAGTAAAAGATCTAACACAAACCCCTCATCACAGAGGGAGGGTCCTTTGGTCTCTCCAATATGCCGCAAACTGATCTCTCTTTATATCTGTGACTGTTTCTCTCAGCCTCCCTATGCCCACCTGCACCTTCCTTCCCCAAAATTTAAACGGAATTTATTGTAGCAGGCACAGATATGAGCCAGTCTGCTCTGGTGTACCTGAAAACTCAAACCCTTGCCTTTCATCATCACCTACAATTAATTCCATGGAGGATGATATCTCAAGAGTAATAAAAACCCCCAAACCTGTTGAGACCTCATTATATAATGTTAGTAAGGATTTTCAGTAGCATTCAAGAGACATACCTTCAGGAAACAGATTCAATGCTTGGTTTATATATGAAATTTCTATTTCTCTTCAATTTTTTTTTTCATGGTCCCACAGCATATTTGGCTAATTCCTGAAAATGTAAGTTAAGCTTTGCACTTCCCATGTTTCCAGTGTTCCTTCGTCATGTTGACTGAAAACATAACTTGTAGAAAAAATTTCTCACCATAGTAAATCTGAAATGAGGTTTACTTGATGCTATAATGTATATTTTCAATATAAGTTTTGACATAAATTATATCATTATTTCATGTGTATAAAAGCGTGTTTTGTTTTCTTTTGATGATTTATTTAATTTTTTAATATAGTCAAGTATTTGATCCTACACACAAAGAATCTGTTAGACTGCATGAGGGCTCACACAGAATCAAAATAATTTTTGTCCCTTTCAGACTGTAGTCAAATAGATACTTTAAGAACACATGCAAAGCTTCAGGGAAATTAAACAAGTTTATGGAAATTATCTTACCCTGAACAAGTTCTTGCCATCTGAGTTCTGAAGTGGGGAGTTCACAGAAATTCAATAAGGGAAGAAAACCCATGACCCTCAGAAATAGAAGAACTTACCTTTAGCCAAGAGAGCAGATTTAACCCATCTCCTTTCCCAAAAGGACAGTAAAGTAAGAGGATATTTGTTATAGTGGAGAGACAAGGACTTTTAGCCTTTCTGCCTACTGTCCTACTTTCACTTTGTGCTCTTGGCTCAAGAGCTGGACTTTGAATGAACTTGAAATTAAAACATCTGCTATCGCTAATTGTATTCAAAATATATAGGAAGTTTCTGTGCTGGACTGAATACCTTTGCCTTAGAAAGAATAATAAAGAAAAGCTTTTTTTCATGAATGGTGTTCTATTTAGAGCAGTAGTACAAAAGCTCATTGACATTTGCCTCTGTTCTGTGTCAAGAACATGTGGCTTGTAGTGTTGGTAGCAGAAGAAATGGCATCTTTAAGGCTGAGTGAAAACCTAAAATCTCTGTCAAAGCCTTCATAAGACAGCAGCCTGTGATCCAATAGGTGAAGATATTAACAGGACCAATGGCATTGTACAAAAAAGACATGCCTCCAACTCTCAAGCGTGAAACAAATTAATGTATACACTACAGTATAGTATGGAAAACTACCATTAAACTGTAACGCAAAACAAAAAGCCTCTTACAATACCATCTACAGAAAGAAGAAACTCATTGTACCACTGAAATTATCTAGTCACCATTTCTTAATATAATATCTGAGAAAGTTACTTCCTAATTGTTTTCCTCAACCTTAATACCCTTAACAAGAGTTCCTTTTGAATAAAAAGATATAATTGAACTGAAAGTATCTTTCCCAAAACCATCTGACATTGACCTAAAGAGATGCCAAGAATTTAGAAGTGCTGAATTACTCACAGACTTCTGCATTCTACTTGGAGTCTACCCTCACTATTGAGAAATTATGCTGCATTCCCAGTCTGAAGTTTCCTCAGCTTCCAGATGCCAGACCTTGCTTTTTCCTGATGATGCAGAGCTTGTTCTCAAGTACCACCTCTTTGTGCAGCTACTCAGAAGTTTAATTTAAAAGCAATTTCCAAAGTGAATCCAGTATCAAAGCACCATTTCACTTAGAGTTACCAGTGCAAGATCTTTTAAGCAGCATTACCTATAAAGAACCATGACATCCCACAGGCCATGCAAGCATCACTGCTCCAGGCATTCTCAATATAATTTTATCTTTTCAGTTGCAAATAAGCTTGTGAACAATAATATGGAAGGAGTTAGTGTAGGCATATTTCCTTCACTTGTCTTCAAGGGCATTTCTGCATAGCAAAAATAAACACATTTCCATACACTTGCCAGATAGGAGTCTGCAAAATATCTTTGTCTATTTATTTGGTTTCAACAATAATCAAAATTATTTCAGCATTTTTCAGAAATCCAGATATCTGTTAAGTATCAAGAGAGATGTCCTAAAAACCTACATAATTCCAGATTTTATTTTTCTGTGCAGAAGCGAAGCATTCTATATTAATGTGCATCAACATCAGAATCCCAGGGACTTTGCATATACATAAATTGAACAGTCATCTGTTAAATATTGACAGTAATCAAATCCCCAACTTCCACAACCCTAGAGCTGTGAAAATTTTCCGCTCCATCCTAGGACACCAACTTTAGCACGTATCAGTTGTTACTGTTCTTGGACACAGACACACAATCTGCACTTCAAGACCACTGTTTCTCAACTGAGTTAGAAACTGGAAGATGAAAGAACTTGAAAGATTTGTCATTGAAATCTCAGAATTCTCATGACTTCCTGATAGTTGATTTTTGCCAAATATTTCTTGTCCCTTACAGAAGTTGTATCATCCTATGTATGGCTTCCCTGTATAAATAATTATTGAGAAAATACATATCTAAAAGAAAAGGCAAATTGTACTGTAACTCTACAGCAAAACCCCCCAAAATTTGCAATGGAAACAGGTTTAATCAATGGCCTAGGATAAGGCAGTAACAAGTGCTAGTCATCACTCTCCTTCCCAAATCTGTAGAGTGTTTGAATCAGGCCTAGTTTTATACACCAACAAAAATGAAAGATATTTGCCTTTTCTGCTCTCGAAGAAACAAAAGCACAACACACCCCCCACCCCCCTCAAACAAACAAACAAAAAAGAAAGAAAAAAAGAAAGAAAGAAAGGAAGGAAGGAAGGAAGGAAGGAAGGAAGGAAGGAAGGAAGGAAGGAAGGAAGGAAGGAAGGAAGGAAGGAAGGAAGGAAGGAAGGAAGGAAGGAAGGAAGGAAGGAAGGAAGGAAGGAAGGAAGGAAGGAAGGAAGGAAGGAAGGAAGGAAGGAAGGAAGGAAGGGATTGAGGAAGAGTTTTATTGTGCAGATGTGAAGCCTGACTACAGTTGTCACATCTACATAGATCCTTTGGAAGTGATACCTTCTAAGCTTTGATAACCTCCTTTAATTAAAGTTTCCCTTGAAGCCTGTAAACAAATGCTAGTGAATGAAGCAGTGTAAACTCCTCTGGGGATTCCATTGGGGAATAGACATATTACAATCAAAATGTTAAACCAGTCTCATGAAACAGAAATAAGGCTTCCTAATTTATGTATAACTTACTTTATATTTCCTGTTCATGTTATGATAAACTTGTTTGTTGCTTTTTTTTTTTTTGTTTTAAGCAAAACAAGAAAAGGAAATTATCACCTAGATATTCTTCAAACCACATGCATGATGCAGGGCACAATGAAAAAGCTCAGTGATCAAACAACATGCTACGAGCCCAGAAAAAATGTCAAAAATACATGAGCCACACGCTTCTGACTTACAGAAGATATTTCTCTAGTTGGAGTTTGTTGTTTTGAATGCTACTATTTCTGGCAATCTTTTCTCTGAATATCGTTCCCCCAAGTGTTTTTATTTTCTCCCAGAAGCTTAATTAAAAGACAAAATCAAAGAGAAGAAAATCCCTAATATTTTGAAACCATTTTTTTCCTCACTTCAAGGAAATCTGAATACAGGTTTCATTCATAATTACACATAGTAGACATTTGTTGCAGTTACCACAATTTAATTATTTTCTGCCTTTAATTTCCACAAATGGATGGCATTATGGCTAAAAAGATCTAGCTTAGATGAAAACTGAAAATTAATCTGTACAATACATTTTTTTCTCTCAGAACTGGGGGCTTGCTTTCAATAGACAGCAAATAACATTTTCTGGACTTTAACATAACTGTTCAGTAAGTCTTGTAGCTCTACCAGCCTTGTTCTCATATCCCTCGGTCTGTGTAGTTAAAAATGTTCCTGACTTACGCTGCAATTTTGAGATAATAACAACATTTGTGATAGGAATATACATTAGAGGAAGTGGAATGCAGCTGAGCCCCTGAAGTCCACTAATCAAAGTGACAACACGCCCATAACAGCGACACGGCATCGCTGCCACCAGCTGGGAACACGATAATGAGGCACTGGGTGTCCCATAACCCAGAAAAATCAAAATATTTCAGAGATGTGTAAAAACTCAGCTTTACAGAAAGAAAATCTTGTAGTTCAAATTGAACAACAACAGCCTTGCACATGCCATTACTGCTCGCACCAAAATGCTGCTTGCTGCAATATTTCCAAGCAGGGAGCAGAACCTGGCTCAGAGTAAGTCTGTCTGAGCATCCCATATTCAGGCTGCAGTTTCACTATGCTCTAGAGGGCTGAAAAGCTATTCTCTGCCTGTTTCTCATCAATCCACAAACACAGAAAGAAAGAATATTATTATTTAAAAAAAAAAAAGGAAGAGGAAAGGGAATGGGATTAAAACTGCACCTAAATGGAGAAGAGTCTGTTCCCTTTAAAAGCTTAAAGCACCTGCCCCCAGTCGATCTCTGTAGCAGAAAAGGAATTGTTTAAATAAACCTGGCTGAGGACTCACACAATGGAGAGGCTAACAACTTACAAGCAAACAAAAAACCCCCACCAACAGAGTTCATTTTAAAGTATGGTTACTTAGAGATTAAGACAGGTGTTAAAAGAAATAAACCAAATATTTTAATTTTGAAGCTTTAAAATTTTTCCTGAAAGAGGATTTTTTTTTTTCTCTCAGTGGGTGTCTAGAAGGGTCTGGCAAGTGTCCACCTGTTGTGAGAGCTGGCGGCACTCAACTCTGTACTTAGAAAAAACACTACAAAAAGAGAGAATAGGCAATTGAGATAACTGCCTCTATTTGCCTGTGCTTTATATTGTTAGAATTTCCTCTCTTCCCCTGATCAATCTTGAAGAGTCTTACAGAAACCAACATCACACAGGGCATTTATGTTGTCCAATTCTACACAGCATGGTATCTTCAGATACCACAGATAAACATCTTTAAATGGTTAAATGTCTCACTTGATCATTGATAACTCTATTGCAGATATTTCACCTCCATAAATATTTTGCAAAACCTATAAATAGTCTAAATAGCTTACGAGGAAAAGAGAAACATCTCTCAGAATTTAATGCTTATTGTTGGGGGTGTGTTTGTCAAAATACTGCTGTTTCTTTTATTTCAGCATTCTAGTGCACTGTCTAAATCTAACCTGGAATAGCAAAAGTATCAGTATCATCGTAAATAGCCAAGGAATAATATTCTAAACAGTACTATCCTGTCTGTAAAGAATTGCTTCCTGGGCAGTATCATCCTTGCAGAATCATTCTCACGTGTTCCCTCTCATTATTTTATTTTTGTGACTGTTAACAGCTCACACACCAGAGCTGTCTGCCAGCAGAATCTCACAAGTGCATACACATACACCCAGATGCTGCAGATACATCTAAAAAACAAGTTCAGCCAAATCCATACATAGGCAAACTAAACTTAGAGGGAACTTTTTTTAGGATTAAGTTTGCTCTCATTTTTTCTGATGTCAATTGCATCAACTTCCAATTGTCTGTTGCTGTGAATAGAGCTGGTACAACAGAGAAGGAATTTTGCCTGATTTAGCTATGGATGAGAAACAAATAGGATTCTGCTTCTGACACTGAAAGTATTTTAAATAGTGTGAATGTGAAAATGTTTCCAGTGGATTTGTAAGTTCTCCCCCACAGTTTTCATAATTAATTGTGGGACTCACCCACACTGGGGGCACAGCTACAGTTGACCAGCACTGCCTGGCAATCCCATCCCGTTACCCTGAGGGTGCCACTTTCAGCTCTGCCACCAGGTATTTTCATCCATGTACATTAACAGGGGGAAAGTAGATTTACCAGTGGATTTTATAGCTTGATTTACAATGCTACTCTGGGAGAAAAAGCTGAAAATTTGCACAAACTGTTAGGAGAGTGTTAATTGCAATACATTACAATAAGCTTATTAAATAGAAGCCTGTGATTGAAGGTGATTGCACAGCTTCTGTTGTCTAGGTAATTAACAACAGTGCATGGAGGGACCTGCTTGCAATACATTTTAAGATTTTAAATACTCACAAAGTATTCCCCTTCTTCTTACCTGCCCAGACCTAATCAGTTGTTATTGCTGTTCTTTATTACTTGTTAAGCACCTTCCCTGTGCTTGGCGCCTGCAGGATCTTTCCTAGCAGAGTGAAAACAGTATTTGAATTTTAAGGAGTGTAGAGGGGATTCTTTATTCAGGCTGTGGGAGTCACAGAGCCTCTCATCTCCCAGCTCCTTCAGCACAGCTCTTTCTGCTTCATATCACCAGGCACGGCCTCCACCATGCATGGTCTGACCCTTACACTCCTGGAACTGGTGGAGGACCATACTGTGCTGGCTGTCCATCAGCAACAGGACATCAAAAGCAGACACAACCTCCCCTCTGACCCAGCCAGGCCACAGCTGCAATGCCCTGTCCTTGTGAGTATGTCCTGGTAGGTGCAGCCTCACCAGAACAGATGAATTTGGAGTTTAGCAGACAGTTATCCCCAAAGGGATGTTCACCTCACATGCATTACAGTCCTACATATTCAGATTTTCTCTTTTCCACTTCATTACCAACATGGGTGACAAAATATTTCTAATTGGCAAACGCAGTTTAAAAAAACCCCTTATTTTCATTCAGAGATTCACAAAATCAATTAGGTTAGAAAAGACCTCCAAGATAATCAAGTCCAACCTTTGACTGAACACCTCCATGTCAACTAAACCACGTCACATCCAGTCTTTCCTTAAACATCTCCAGGGATGGTGACTCCACCATCTCCCTGGGCAACCCATTCCAGGATTTAATCACTCTTTCTGTGAATAAACTCCTCCTAATGTCCATCCTGAAACTCCCCTGGCACAGCTTGGGCCCATTTCCTCTCTTCCTGTCACTTCTTATGTAAGAGAAGAAGCTGACCCTCACCCTCACCTTGCTAAAACCTCATTTCAATAAAGATATTAAGCAGGACTGCATCCCACACTGATCCCTGGGGGTCACCACCAGTGACTGGCTCCAGATGGAGGTAGAATCATTCCCCACCTTCCGCCATCCAGCCAGTTCCTAACCCAGCCCCTGTCCAAGCCATGGGCTGCCAGCTTTTCCAGGAATGCTGTGGGAGACAGTGTCAAAGGCTTTGCTGAAGTCCAGGCAGACACATCCACAGCCTGTCCCTCATCCACCAGGTGGGTCAGCTGCTCATAAAGGGAGATCAGGTTGGTCAGGCAGGACCTGCCTTTCCTGAACCTGGGCTGGCTGGGTCTCTTTCCTTGCTTGTCCTGTAAATGCTGTGTGATCACAGCCAAGGTGATCTGTTCCATAACTTTGCTGGGCACCAAGGTCAGGCTGACAGGCCTGCAGTTCCCTGGATCCTCCTGCTGGCCCTTCTCCTGGATGGTGTCACATTGGCCAACCTCCAGTCATCTGGGATGTCTACAGGACTGATGGCAAATGATGGAGAGCAGCTTGGAGAGTCCTTCCACCAGCTCCCTTATCCCCCTGGGATGGATCCCAGCTGGTCCCATGGACCTGTGCATATCTAAGTGGCTCAGCAGATCACTCACTGCTTCCTCCTGGATTACAGGGGGTCCTTTCCTCTTCCTGTCTGGGTCTACCAGCTCAGGAAGCCCGTGGTCCTGGGGATAACAGGTCTTACTGCTCAGGACTGAGGCAAAGAAGGTGTTAAGTATCTCAACCTTCTTCTCATCTTTGGTGACTATATTCCCCTGCCCCACATTCAATAAAGAATGGGGGTTTTCCTTGGCCCTCCTTTTGTTACAAAGGGTATTTATAAACCCTGGGTTTTTTTTAAATTGTCTTTTATAGTCATGGCCAGATTAAGTTCTAACTGAGCATTCATCTTTCTAATTTTCTTTCTACATGATCTAATGACATCTTTGTACATTTCCTCATTTGCCTACCCCTTTTTCCAAAGATGATACACTCTGGGTTTTTTTTTCCCTTAATTCCCGTGAAAGCTCCCCACTCAGCCAGGCCAGTCTTCTTCTCTATCGGATTGTCCTTCTGCACATTTCAAATCTTTCTGTTCTTTCAGGCATTTTTTCTGGACATATATATTTCAGCCCAAAAGTTTGTTAGCTTGAACAACTTCATTTTCCAAGAGAAGAAAGGTTTGTGGGCTTTCATAAACTCCAGTGCTCCTGGGATGGTCTTTGGTCCAAGATAGAAATAGATTACTTAATTTGCTCAAATAAATAATCAAATAATCAGACATTGCTAGAGATTCTAGATTTGAATATTCCACAAAAGGGCTATTTCAAATTTTTTTATTTCTATCTCTAAATCATAGAATTATATGGAAATATATTTGCAGAAAAAACATTTGAACAACCCTTTATTTTTGAAGTTGATTAAGGCAACATCTAAGAAGCTTTAGTTTTGAAGCAGGAGGAATAGAACACTCCATCAGACAACACTGTAGGAACACAGCACCAGTTTGTGGGCAATGCTGATCAGGCGAGTGGTGTTAGGGTCAGAGCCTTTGGTGAAGGAAGCAGTAGAAAATATTCAGGTAGGTAGCAGAGGAGGGTTGCCTTTGTTTTAGAAAGAAGGATATTT
The DNA here is from genome assembly GCA_013400435.1 of Pycnonotus jocosus. NCBI lineage: Eukaryota > Metazoa > Chordata > Aves > Passeriformes > Pycnonotidae > Pycnonotus > Pycnonotus jocosus. The sequence continues at coordinate 20,191 of VWYP01030977.1, read as the reverse complement.
GCTTCCTTTACTCAGAGGCAGAGCTCAGTTTCAGTGTATGATTGTGTTCTTGCATCCAAGGGTGAACACTGAGTCTAAGGTGGCTCAAATAAATAACTTGCCTAGACGAGGTTTTTCCTTGCTCAGGTGTTAATTGAAAAGAGGAAAAACATCTGTCAAAAATCTAATCACTGCAAAGAGATGGATGTCACAATAAATTAACTAGTACTTAACAAAGTACTCATTCTTTGACAGTCTGTCACACACCAGTACAGGATACACACTTGACTGCCATAGGCTGAAAAATGCAAACCTAAAATTTTCCTTTGACACAAGAAATTTCCTAGGATTTTCATTTTTCCAATTTTCTCAGCATAATGGAAAGGGAAATAACAAATCTGTATTACAACTTCATTAGAAGAATAAACAATCTGCTTTGTCACAACCCAGGAACAATAGACCCATGCTGTTCCTGTTTTTGTCATATGTTGATAAAGACACAAATGTAAAACAAGCAAAAAAAAAATTAGAAGGGATAGAACATACTCTTTTTTTTTTTTCAGAATACTCATCTTCAGAACCCTTCAAAGACTCTTTCCTTTTCTCCATCATCTTCTGCTCCCTTTTAAAATGCCTGGTCCTCTTCCCTCCTGTAACACATGCCTCATCTCGGCCTTAGGAAAAGTCTTCAATAAACCCTCTAACCTGTCACACATCAGAGTTTGGACGCTCTTTTCCTTCCTTACCTCTTCCCTCCATAACTATTTCCCATGAAAGAAGCTGCTGTCAAACCGATACTATTTATAGGGGTACCAGTTGTGAAGAGGGAGACAGCAGACAGCATTTGTCCAAAGACCAGTTGTCTTTGGAGGAGATGCTGAGACTCTCACCTATCTCCTCTTTGCTAAATGACATCTCTGAGACTATTCCCAGCCCTGGACATAAAACAAAAGACACATTTCTGGTAGGTCTGGAGGGACAGTAGATTAGTTATTAAAAGTATTACTCAGTACGTTTACCACATGCCGTTCAAAAATAGCTGCATGAAACACCTGATGTTTGTGACTGCTACCCTGAGACATACTTCTTGCAAATGGCTTTTCAAATAGGATTTTATCAATGCCTTCTTTTCTAAAAAAAGTTTCAAGTCTCTCACATAAGTTTCTGAGAGTAGGCACTATCTACACCTAGCTATTTGTCTGTGACCTCAAGATCCCCTCCAAATGCCCTTGAACAAGCAATCACACCTAAACTCCATGAAATTTTAGATTGAAATTCCAGAGAACCTACAGGATTCTCCATAAAACTTCACTATATTGAACATCAGAATAAAGTTCATCTGTCTCCAACTGGAATGTTCTCAAGTTGTGTCCAATCTCTACGCGTTGCATTTTTATTCTCTTTTTTTCCTTGTAGCTTGACATATTACGCAGCTTCTTTTTCTGGAAAGGATTGACACCAACAATCAAGTATGACAACTGTCCCACTGTTCCTACTGTCATAGGCATTCTGCTATTACCATACATACCCTGCTCTTTACCACCAAACCTTCCTGAATGTTTCATGCATCTTTCAGTGCAGTTCAATAAAATCATCTCTGAACAGGGAGTGTGAAACAAGTTCTGCAATGTTCTGCTTCTCTACATTGACAGAAGTTGCTCATAGGCCTCAGTTGTTATAAATCTTATGTTCAATTTATTTCTGTCTGAAGATCAGTGCAGCCATACGGCTTCCATTAATTATATCCAGAAAACAAAGCATATACCCCTATACTTGCCCTGCTTCCGTGCCCAATTGAGTTAGAGGATTTCAGCAACCCATACACTTTAGCAGTCTTGGCTTCATGTACAACACAGATCCCAGCAATTCCTCCTTTCCTTTTTAAAGCACTGGAACAAACTGCAATGCTAGGGCTTATTTGCTTCTCTGTTTGTAAAAACAATAGTAGTACACAATGGTCTACTTTAAAAAACATGGAGCTCTGTCTCTACATTGCTGTGTAAGTTGGATTGAAGCATATCCATATTTGAAGACAATAAACAAAGAACAAAGCAACAACATGTGAAACAAAACAACATATCTGGCCCAAGTGCTAACCTGAATAGCATTAATGCCAGCAATACATCAGAAAACATTCAAAAGCAGTTTGTTGTTGCTCAAGTGTCGCTGTTCTATTGTGGCAAGGATCAATAAGTCTCCAAATGGCTTGACAGCTGCACAGAAGAGACAAGCACGGGAGTTAGTTTCACTTGAAAGAAGACCACAGAAGATTAATTTGCACCAGGGACTCCTGTGCACCTTCACGTTTCAGAACAAGTGCCTAAACATAGAGTAGAGAGCAGAAAAAGTATTCCCCTTCAACAGAGAATAGGAATTTCATCAAGGTAGATAAACTTACCTGACCTACAGCCAACATTACTTGTCTGAGAGGTAACAGATGCATCAATTAAACATGTTGAGGCACTATTTTAGATGGCAGCTGTGACGCCAGTACACAAACTACCTGGGTAATTTCCTTAGTTCTTCATTAGGATCTCTCTTCTGATTAGCAAAAAGTGTGCATTGTGTCTAGCTGGGGTCTCAGATGCAAAGTTACAGAGCTAGAATGCAATTAACTAGCTTGGAAACTACTTCCTTATAGCTCACCTCTTCATCTAAGGGATTTTGAGGGGGATTTTTTGTGTTTTTAAAGCAAAAATAAAGTATGAAAAATTTTACAGGTTTAGGGTACCTGTCCCCGAGCAAAATCCAAAAACAAAGAAACAAAAACCCCCTAAACACCAAACTTTTGACAAACAAATAAGCATTCAGCTTAAAAAATACATAAAGGGCAAAAATCAAGCCATAACACTTTATTTAACTGGGTCCAAACTAGGAGGAAATTTCAAAATGTTATTTCAACTCTTTATCCCTGAAGATATATCACTTTTATCAGGTGAAGAATTTAGTTACGTAATAGTTAAATTACGGGTAGACACATCAAAATTTGCAAAGCTGATCTCTGTTGATTTTTTCTGCCTGTAATTGTTATCATTTCACAGCAGAAATCTTCCTTCTCTTTCTGTGTGCCTCTAAACGGATGTTCAGCCATTGTGTTCTAAAAGCTTGCTCTCAGTAAGAATACCAGCAATTCTCACACAGCAGCAAGTCCATGGAGAAAGGATCCAATTCTCTGTGTCCAGCCTTCCATTTTCCCTGAGAAAATGTCTTCCATGAGATTTCTGACCCCATCACCTCAGTCCTTCCAGCTACTGGACCAGTTAGAAACATCTAACAACCATTCCTGCTTGAGCATGGAAGGGAGTTACAGGCTGTTTCAAATTCCAGAGAAGGAAAGTCCTACCAGTCCTTCCAACACAAAGTACTGGACAGTAACTGAGTCCTCAAACATCTCACCTTCAATTTCTCCATGCAGTAAACTTCCTCAGGACCCTTCTCTGTTTCTTTCAGGACTTGACAGGAGCTCTAAACAGACTCCACATAACACAATGCACAAACACAAAGTGTGTACGGGGTCCAAAGCAAGCAGTTTTACTGTAACCGAGTCTTGTGCTATAGCAGGACTGAGTGTGAATAATGCACTCAATTCCACAGCACCTCTGGGCAATGACTCTCTAGGGGAGAGAGAAAGAGTAGAAACTGCTGGGTTTCACCTTTACTGTAGATTAAATTTGTGACAAAATAGATGCTTTATGGCTGCTTGTGTATTGTGCACATGGAAGAGATTATGTGGGCTTCACAGCAGTGCAGAATTCCATGTGATTGCAGAGGACTGGATGGGGACTGATACGAATGTCGTGGTGAAAGGGTCTGCCTATGACTATCAGTATAAACAAGCCAAAGAAATAAAAGAATCCATGTGTTTTACAAGTTTTAATTTGTTGTGCATGGGTGGAACCAATGTGGTGGAGAACACAGACAGTAGCTGATTTATCCATGGAAGACTAGTGAGACCTACAGAGGATACCACACGTACACTTGGTTCAGAGGAAAAAGAAACAATGAAAAGTGCTGGTGTCATCATACCCTGCACCATTTTTTGACACTGGCAGGTGCATGCCATGCAGCATGTTAAATAAAATACATAGGCATGCCCTGCTTAAAGAAGGAGAAAACAATCCTTACAGATATTCCCTCTTCTACCGTGGTACAAACAGTGACCAAGACATTCTGGGAGAGAGAAACTGAACAAACCTGAAACTGGCAAAATGAAATATTTAAAACATTTTAAATTTAGAAGATAAAAGTATATATTCTTCCTCTCTCTCCTCCAAGCCAAAGAGACTATTTTGAAATATTGGGTACACTGTGTCTTAGAAAATTAGGGTATTAATTTTGGATTCAGGATTTTCAAATTCTCTTGGTCAATTATTTACATTAGAACAGTTTGTCAAGCTTTTCTCTTTAATGGAAAGATCAACACTACCAAAAAGTCCCACTAGAAGTAAAATGCATCAGAAAATATTAGTATGTATTCAGAAGTACTAGAAATCACAAAGTAAAAAGTTTAGAGAGAAATCTAGTTCTCTGAGCAGGCAAATAAGCCCCAGTTCCAACCTCTTTCCTAACTGTGACATTTTCCTCTCTCTGGCAGAGAGCACTACATGCATCTGTTGTTACAAGTAAAAAAAATATTACCTTCCAGGCAAAGCCATGTTCCTTTATTTTAACATATGGCCATCAGACTTCAGTTTTGGAAAATGTACAGGAATACAGTATATATTGTACTGTCGGGTAGTATTTAAGTGCTGCTTTAGCACATTAAATATTTGAGTAATGCAGATATCATCATATTTTGTGCATGTTTTCACAGCAGACTGTTTGCTATCAAGCTTGAATTTTCCCAGAAGACAGTTGTCAAGTAGAGACACAAAACAAGTAAAAGGAAAATCTAGCAGACTTCAATGTCTACTCTGCTCTTTTTCCTCACACATGCATGTATTGCATATTACAGACCTACAGCCATGTGCAGTGGCTAATTGACTCCTTCCTTTTGCATCTACCAAGCTTGTCCTGCCTGGATACTTAAACAACAAGATACAGTGATATATTCAGTTGGAAGATCTATTTTTCGTGTGAAGTGGTCCAAGTGGAGACCAGCAAGAAGAAGTGTTTCTCAGGGGTTGATATTGGGACCATCAATGTTCAGCCTCTCTGCTGGGAACATGGACAGTGGGACCTAGTGTTCCCTCAGCAAGCTTGCATATGATACCAAGCTATGTGGTACAGTACAGGACTGGAGGGAAGGGATGCCATCCCAGAGAGACCTTGGGAGGTGGACCTCTGTGAACATCAGGAAGTTCAACAAGGCCTAGGGTAAGGGTCCACACCTGGGTCTGGGCAATCCCAAACACAAATACAGCCTGGGTAGAGAATGGATCAAAAGCAGCCTTGGAGAGAAGGACTTGGGCTTTAACAAGAAGCTCAGTGTGACCTGGCAATGTTCTCACAGTCCAGAAAGCCAAGAGTATCCCGGGCTGCAGCAAAGCAGCATGGCCAGCAGGTAAAGGGTGGTGATTCTGGCCCTCTGCTCTACTCCTACCTAGAGGATTGCATCCAGCTCTGAGGCTTGTAGCATAAGGACTTGGCCCTGTTGGAGCAAATCCAGAGGAGGGCCAAGAAGATTATCAGAGGGCTGGAGCACCTCTCCCTTGAAGTTGTGCTGAGAATAGGGACTGTTCAGCCTGGAAAAGAAAAGGCTGTGGGAAGATCTTATAGCAGCCTTCCAGCATCTAAATTAAAGGAAAGCTGGGGAGCAACCAAGGGCATATAATGGTAGGATAAGGGGTAATGGCTTCAACCTGAAAGCACAGCTTTAGATTAGATATTAGGATGAAATCCTGCACTGTGAGGGTGGTGAAGCACAGGAACAGGTTGCTCAGAGAATGTGGATGTCCTGTCTCTGGAAGTATTTGAGGCCAGGATGGATGGACTTCTGAGCAACTGGTTGAGTGAAAAGTGTCTCTGCCCCTAGAAGGAGGTTGGAGCTAGGTGATCTTTAAGGTCCCTTTCAACCTGAATCATTCTAGGATTCTGTGAAGAATTATCATTACATTGCCAAATAATGATCAAGTCCCCTATTTACTGCTACATCCTTCAGATACTCTCCATCTGTTGACACTCTTGCCCTGTACAGGCACATGTGGTATCTGGTGTTCTGCTGTCTCTTGAAGAACTGTCCCCCACCCTGACCTCGCAATCATCATCAGTCCAGCTCTCTGCCTGCAAGATAAAAATTCCTCCAGATTCAGCCCCAAGGTGGACAAGTCCTTGCTTAAATTACGTATCTATATTGTATGTATATTCTCTTATACTAGAAGATTAGCTAGACCTTTGATATAAAATTAGTAATGCCATATTCCAAACCTGCCACTTTTCCAAAAGAGACATGGTTCTCTCTCTTCTCTTTATTTGAAAAACATTAATATTAACATAATAATTCCATTAGAATAAAAGCTCTTTTTGGTGAGATATTGGTCAGTCAGTGGACACCCTATCCTTTGTAAAAGGCAAACTGTTATACTCTGATCCCTAAAAAATGTGGCTTTTCCCCCCCTCACCGGTGTACACAAAGCAGATGGAAGTTAAAAAGGGGACACATTTAGATAAAAAGTATATATCAGTGCCTCTTACAAGGACTTAACAATCAATTAATATTTTATGGCTTGGGACCATTTTCCAGCATGATTCACTTTTTTAATAGCTTGTATTTGCAAACAGAACTTTAAACATTAAACTGCCTCGTGTACATATTCTATTCCTTTGCTTCTTTCTATAGACCGAATATATTCTTTATTGGCTACAGGCTGCAATTAAAGCCATACCTATAGCTAATTAGGCAGTTGCCACAGTTCCCTAAATGGATCCTTATCTGGAAGCTACTCTTCAGTAATTTTAGCTCTGCATACAAATGAAGTGATTATATTCACTTTGGCCAAACTGTGTTCTGTCTACAACAGAGTTGTGAAGCACGTGCTTACACTTGGGCTATGAAGGGGGACCTACTGTGCTTGTTTTGCTAATCTTGACCTAAATGGGTGATATACTACAGCATACAGCCACACAATAAGTGACATGAGTTATGTATCATAAAACTGGACCCATGATGAGTACCAGCCTACCTGAAAAGAAATAAAAAGTCTGCCACTTACGTGACGTCTCTTCGGGTTCAAGCCTCAAATGACTTTGGGGGTTACAGCCCTGGCCGCTGTTTAAACTTTTGTTAACTGGTCTTTGAAGGCAAGAAAACAAATCCCAAGGGTATGACAGCTACATATTCCCCATGCTATGGCCAAGAAATAGATCCTTTTCTAAAAGTATATAATCTTATTATTTTCCCTTTACTATGAGCCTTATTCTCTCCATGCTGGAGCCAGGTAACTCCGGGGGCTGCAGCAGATGCTGTCAGAGAGCAGGGAAAGATACATGTCCCTTTTATGGGAAACTCATCAGGACTGTACAAACTGCTTAAAGAAGAATCAAACCCAGACTATTTGCTGTTACACATCATCCTCCCTGGGCTACTGAAAAACTGTCACTCCTATGTATTTTCAAAAGACACATGACTGCCGAGGTGACATGTCATAGCTGAAAAGCTTATGGTATGCCTTTCATTTCTCTTTGAGGCATGCTATACAATGCAGTAACCCCAACTGCAAAATACCATCACAGATCCCATACATTGATCAAGCATATAGTGTTACTGGGCTACTTACAATTGCAGCAGCCATGAAAAGGCTGAGAAACTGGGGGAGGGAAGAATATCCATATGTCTCTACTTTTTAGGTCACACATATGGTAGATTAGCTCTGTTTGGCATGTGAACTTTCAGCAGAAGGTTGCTTATTTCACACTAGCTGTTATGTTAAGCACAGTTTTTTTCTTATGCCTACTGAAGAATTGTTTAAAAATCCTCCTCCTGATTAGGCAGGCAAACTGAGACACATGAAACCAGAGAGCTTTTATAGAAATTTTGATATCAAGAGCACTCAGGTGGGCTGCACAAGCTAAGTACAAAGACAGAGAACAATGGCAAAGTCAGATCTCTCTTTAGAGCCACATAGAAAATCCTGGACTTGGCAAGTCAGTGATGAAACTCCTGTTAGGATCACTGATGCTTTAGATGTGTTTGTGCATGGCCTAAGCTGATGTATCCCTAGCACCCAACAGGGAATGCCCTACTGCTATTAGTAAATCCTGGCACAATTCTCCACAAAACACGGCATTTAGCCAACACAATTATCTGGGGTAACAGAATAGGATGCTTCCAAAAACTGAAAAGCGGCCCACCACCCACATGACAGCACAAAACACAGCTAGTTAGGCGTAGGACATGCTTAATACATTCACATTTGGAATTAGCCAGTTCTAGCCATCTGTAAAGAACAAAAGAAACATCAAGTGCAACCAGGCAAAGGAAGACTTGATGCACGCTGTGTTCCAAAAAGTGAGCAACACAGCACTGCAGCTGGTGCTTCTGGGGCAAGGCTTAATGAATTCCTAACATGAGAGGTAACAGAAAGCTGGCTAGTTGTGTTAGACTTTATCCCCACTGTACAGCTCTCTTCATCCACAGCTGGCCTGCTGTGGAAGCCCCTCCTGGGTTTCTGCCAACATCACTTCCCATATGGGTACTTTTTGCTGTATCCAAGTCCTCCCAGGAAAGGAGAAGGGAAAAGAAGAAGGCAAGGTGAGAAGATTTGTAAGCCCTGAGCAAAGTGGTTGCTGCAAGGAGTTTTGTAGGCAAGGAATCATACCCAGCTCAAACTGGAACCAGTTTTTACAGTGTGCCCTATTCTACAGTCTAAAACAAAAGGAGCCAAAATGTTTTCATGGTCCTGACCCTGAAGGAGCCATTTATAAGGCCAATACAAATAAGAAAAGCTTTGCCTCTCACTCCTATGACATTCATATTAGAATGGGAGCACATACCAGATTCATCTGTCTCACATACAGATGCCACATCCTCAAAAGTAAACAGCAGCTGGCAGACAACCAGTGGATGAAGTGATATAAACACTTTGACACATAAACCCAAACTTTTTGCAAAAATCTTATTTTCATATTGAAAACCAACTGCTGTTAGTATGGTGTACAAAAGCTTTAGATGACTTGCATCCTCCTTGCACAGAAAATCTTCCAATAAAATACTGACAGAAGTGGCAGCAACCCTGTGTTCTCAAACAACGCCCCCAGCCACTGCATCTTACCAAATACAACCACTGCACTATCACTGAGCACGTTTGGATGAATCACTGCAAAATGAAGAATTCCTTGCTCATGGAAAGAGTTCCACACTTTAAATGAAACAAGCCAAGTGCAAGACAGTACCATTGAATCCCAAAAACAGTATGCAAGCATACTGGAAGACTTTGCCAAAGTCTTCAAAACTGGGACAGGAAAGATGTTGAGACTTTTAAAGAACGCATATTCACATATTTCAAAACCTTCTGTATAAAATATTAATAAAATCCTCAACTCAAACTATTAGAGAGGAAATACCCCATCGCCCAGCAGCCCTGGGAAGCAGAATGCACCATCACTGCCTAGGAAAAAAAGGCATATGGCTCCTTTAGCTACAAGACAAAAATTATAATCCAAGTAATTTTTTTCTTCTAAGCTCCTCTTAAAAATATTATAATAAATATATTCTTTGAATCACAACTCTTCCCAAATATTTTCAGAGGAGATAAAAAAACCCAACAGAAAACTACTATATATTTTTACCCTTATGAATAAATATACATGACTACTTATTTTTCTGTAATGGTACAAATTATGTATACAGGAATCTTGTGGAGTCCACACATGCTCTTTCAACCTTAGGAAAACATTAATGAAGAAAAGATCAAAAGCATCTCATGCTTTACTTAAACTTTGCAGTCTTTCAGCTACTGTTCCTAACCTACAAAAGCAGTGCTACAACTACAAAAATTGAGAGATTATTATATTAAATTTAAGGATTCTAACCCACAGACACAACAATTTTGAAAATTAATCAAAGTAGACATAGGCCAATGCAAAAGAAACACAGGGTGCTCTTTTTTTGGGATAACAAAAGGACCAGTGTGTCCCCTTGCAGGAGAGAGCCTGCCACCAAGGCAGGCAGGGAAAGGCAAGATCCCAGGAGTCTGGTCATCCACTTTGACAAGCTGTGAAGTGCCACTCAGAAGCACAGCGACAGACCCACAAAATTTCTGCTGTTCGGTGCAGCACTCCTGTTTCTTCTTGCTCTATTGCAGCAAGGATACAGATCCTACAGACAGCACTGTAGGGACCAGACCCACCCATAATCATTATCTGTGATGCAATAGGGATGTAAATGTAAGCCCCACTGAAGAAATAGAAATGTGTGGATGCAATAATGCTTCTCAGTTTAATTTTATGTCCAAGTATCACTGACTGTGACAGCAAAGAATGAGTTTTACAGGCTGTAGTATAACATATTAAAACCAGAGCCACACTCTCCCATAAGTCTCAAGCATGAATTTAACTGTCCTATCCCAAGCCTGAATTATTCATATGAACTCTAGATCAGATTGAAAATATCCTTGAACAGAATTCTAAACATCATTAGGTATACTACTACTGCCATGCCTTTTTTTTTTTTTTTTTTTNTTTTTTTTTTTTTTTGGTCAAGGAAAACCCCCCACATTTCTTAAACTAGAAAAAGCATGTAGTTCAGAGCAAAATGATCAAGGGAATGTAAACTTTTTATATTTTCTTGTATGATGTAAAAGGTGCAGAAAGCAAGTGTTACAAGTACTCCAGTTTTAAATTAACTGGACCACCCATCTGAAAATATTGTTACCAGAATTAAAAAGCAACAACATAATGCAACCTGTGATGTGATTAATAAATGAGGTTGCCAGTAAAAGACAGCTAAAAAACAACTAAGGCTGGACTTCTAGGACTGAATCAAATCATAGAATAGTTTGGGTTGGAGTGAGCCTGTGAAAGTCATGCAGTCCAACCCTTCTGCAAAGAGTAGGGACATCTTTAAGTAGATCAGGTTGCTCAGAGCCTCATCCAACCGTGACCTTGAATGTTTTCTGGTTTGTGGCATCTACCACTTCTCTGGGTCACCTGTTCCAGTGTCTCGCTACCCTCACTGCAAAAAATCTCTTCAGTATGTCTAATCTAAACAAATCCTCTTTCAGCATGAAGCCCTCCCTCCTCATCCTCACACTACACCCCCTTGTAAAAATCCCCCTCCAGCTGTTTTGTAGCCCCCTTTAGGCACTGGAAGGTCTCCTTGAAGCCTTCTCCTGTTTAGGCTGAACAAACCCAGATTTCTCAGCCCTAAACTATTAGGGCTTTTTCCATATAGGTGTCTCATAGTTGGTGCTTCAATAGTTTATGTTTTCGTAATAATTTTTTTCTAGTTTTTCAAGGGTACATTTCCAATAAACAGAAACAGTATTATTTACTTATAACTTCAGCAGCATAAAACACAGATGAAATTTTCAGCAATATATGGAAATAAAGGAGAACCAATGAGATTACTTTGATGAATTAATTTTAACTATGATATAAAAAAATATATCAGTTCTATAGATGGATTTATTAAACTTTCCTTGGAAAAGATCTATGAGCAGCTAGGAGCAATGCCAGGACACTGAATGTTACAGGCCACAAAACTGGTCTAAATGGTCATTCATAAATCCCTGTTAAAATTACTAGTTTTTATCTAAGAGAAATCTTACCTAAATCACTGCTCAAATGCATGTGACTTTAGGAGATTACTGGAAATTTAAATAGTTTTGGCAAAAATATGCTCTACACTTTAGCCTTTGCTACTTACAAATCTCACAGGTCATAAAGAGAAACCATGTTAAACTTTAAATAATTAATAGAGTAACCAAAATCGCACTTCACATACAATATTAGGAGCTGCACAGGACAACTGCAACAAGTTCTGTGTTAATTCTTAAACACAGCTTCACAGACAGAAACCATGATTATTGTCTTCTTTTCAGGTTTGCAAATCAGGAGCTCCAGCAAGTTCTGCAGCTTCACAGGGATACAAAAGTCAAGTAAGATTCTGACAACACATCTGGTATAAAAAAATCCATTGTAAATTAGTAATAGCTATTGTTTCTACATTTAAAATTCCTCCTCAGGACATATATTTCTTCCTTGGTTAAATTGTACATTGATAAACATCTGAAACACCCACCTTGCATCAGGTAGAAGAAATATAAGAACAAACTCTTTAGTTATAGGTGTTTGCATCTCACCAGTGAGGTACAGACCCCAAGGCATTGAACTACAGCATTTGGAAGTACATTTAGATCTCTTGTTAAATTCTGCAGTATCCTAAACAATAAGCTAGAGTTTCACACAATATGGAACCATCTATGTGACATTATCTATTACATTTCTAATATAAGACTATAAACACAAGGTATCCTTAAAACAACAGCTGGAGATTCTGGAGCAAACCCACATCATTTAGGACCATTTGCATTTATGGGTTGGGAAGAAACAAGGGCAAAAGGGGGACTTTCTTCAGCCCAGTTTTTTAATTCGCTCAGCAGAAAGAGAAGCAGCCTTTATTTTGGGCAATTCAGACCCTTTTGTCCTCTTTGTCCAGCATCAGAGCTGCAGCAGCTAACAGGGCCAGTTTTCCTGAAGCTCTAGGGCTGCTTTGATGTATCCCACCATGGATACATCTGGCATATACCAGAACAGTGTAGTTTCTTCCCATCTGCAAAATATTCTCCTCAAAGCCTCCTCTCCTTGCTTACCCCAGCACCAGAGAGACGCTGCTGTGTCTCATAGGTGCTTGCTGCTGCAAAGGCCTTTCAGAGCTCTCTGAATCCTCCCTCCAGCCATCTCTAATCTGTGTGACAGGAACAGTCTGGGACTGAGAAAGATGAGGAGCCACTAAGCACAAAATCACTTTGCACAAAACACCTCTCTCTAATCTGTTCTGAGCATTTGATCTGGTCTGCATCCATTTCTGCTCATCCTTTCACACTTTTTCAGTGCCCTACCAGCCTGTGGCACTTGAAGTGTACATATGCTTCTTACATAGCTGCAAAGTCTGTAATTTGATGTGCACTTCTTCTGAATAATCAATATAAATTCAGTCACCTAAGAAACTTTTCTGAATATATCCTTCTAATTATACATCAGACTGCGATTCCATGCTACTCTGACACAACACTGACAACATAATCCTCTCCATGGCAGCATATGGTATAATCACAGATACTGAAAATATTAAGAGCAGTCAATACTTAAGCAGATGCTTAAAAGCATACTGTACATCACAAGTATGTAAGTGATCCAGAAATAAAACATAATAAATTCCACAAGTGTGGAACTGAATATTACTACAAGATTAAATATTTCATACAACCACTCATTACAATGAGTGTCTGGAGTCATTCATCTGTCTTTCCTAACAAGGATAAATATTTCTTCACTGTTCAGGAAAACAGCATTCCACTAATAATTGATTTTTAAATAATTGGTATGATGTCCAAATTCATGTAATTAAATCTCCCTTTGTCAAGACATACCACTAGTAAATGATTCCTAAAAGGGAATTAGAAAAGACAACAACATCAAAACTTAACCTCTTAAAATCAGTGAACTAGAATATTCTCCACCACTAGGCCAGAGAGACATATTGCTTACAAATTCCCTCTTCCCTCATCCAGCCCTGATCATAAGTAGATAAGTCTGTTAGAGTCCACATAAAAATTATGTGAAACAAAGGCAAACAGAAATGTTGCCATCTAAATTCTATCCCAACTGGAATCAGTGGCAAGACTCTCATGAACTTCAAAGTCACCAGGATTTGGCAGGGGTTAAGCATTCCAAATGGCATGCAAACAACAGATGGATGTTTGCTACAGTTCAAAGGCACGAGACATAGCCTGTGCCTTACTTATGCTAAAATCTTACCCCAGCATGTATGTAATGGTGGAAAGGCCATTACTTCTACAAGTGAGGGAGAGACCACTGAGAGCATCATGCAAGCTACCATCCATCTGCTCCATAACTTTGGTGAAAGACAGCTTACTATGAGAAAAAAAAAAAACAAACAGTAAAAAAGGGTTGTAGTGGTCAGAGGATGCCTATGCTTGGCAGAAATCCAGCAGTTTGCAGCAGTTGCTGGTGAGCAGGGATGTATCCCCTCCATCCCACATTTCAGTTCACTTCAGTCAGGAATCTACATGGGATATTTAACACTACAGAAAGACACTCATGCTCACAGCCAATTCTTGCTTGGCCTTAGTTTGTCAGTAAAAGATTGCTTTTGTTTTGTTGAGTTTAGAAGACTTATCCAATTCTACTAAAATCATCTATGGAGATTTACATATTATTAATGACAATTTGATGAACAAGTATGTTTACATCCAAATAAAATGGGGAACTCAGAAATTTTTTAAAAAGCCATCAGTTCTTATTGGTCTCATTTACTCTCCTGGCATCTTTTGAATTTCTTTTATTCTACTAACTTTCCTGCACAATCTGAAAACCTTGCTCATGGGTTTGTTTCCTCAGCTTCCTTCAAATGGTTCTTATATGCAATCATGTCTATTCAAAACTGAAATATCAGTATATCACCATCCTGTAGAAAGCAATGCCATGGCACTCTTAGAAAAGCCACAAATTTTAATTCAAAGACAGGAAATCCTCTACCAAAGAGTAAGGGCTTTATAGGCTTGAGAGCGGGTTAAAACCACTCAGCTAAGGGCAAAAATATGATGCTAAAGGACCTAGTAAAGTTTGAAAATATACAGTTACATCAAACTCAGCCAGCTGAGTTTACCACAAGGCACAGGCAGAGCATTCAGGTGCTCAACTACACAGGCTACAGGCACAGAGGCATCCAGGCTGGCTCCAGGCATAGCCAGCTTGGACTCAGAACCCACAGAACCAGGCTCACATGCCCAGTATCCAACTGGCTCAAGTAAGCATTAGCCCTCCAACATCTCATCTCAGTTACACTTTTACTGTGCATCTTTATAGCATGATTTGCCTGTGTTCTGTATTATCTATATTTCCTTTCCACAGCCACCAGTGTCACTGTCCTTTTCTGCTCTGTCTCCTTCCCCCACATATAACTAGAAGACTCTTGCATCAGTTGAGTGGCAAATTGCAGAACTGTGGGGATATGGTTGAAGAAAGCTCTGTACCATCTCTATGAAACAAAAGTACTTAATTGAAATTGAGAACACCATTCAGTGAGCATAAATATGAACTTTAAACGGTTATTTGCTCCAATACTCACAATCAGCTTTGCTGTATCCTCTTTTGCAAGTCTATTTTCATACTCCCAATGCATGGAAGCCAGTTCAAAGATACTTCAGGCTTACAAAGTGTAGCCCAAACTGCTTGAGAATTACCATTCAACAGCTTCCCCAAAAAATAAACCAAAAGGGTCCTTTTGTTCTTGATGACTCTGACTGAGAAATTACTTGGATTTACCCATGCCGATATCTCAGTCTCTCTGAGCTTGCACAGCTTGGAAGCAAAATGCTCTAAAACCAGGCAAATTATTAAAGGCTCTTTGGCAAACTGACAAATTCTATGCAACAAGCCTTGACAGCAAAACATTTCACCAACAATTTGACAATTACACTTTGGAATTGAGAACTAAGGCAACTTCCCCTTCACAAAGAGTTACTCCAGGCATTTTCCCTATAACAGTATATTCTAAAATGTAAATTGAAGATTAGTGTTTACAGGTTTATCATGCAGTCATTTTCCCATCCTTGTAGGTAAAGTATCCCTTAGACAGAGAGTTCTAATTACATCTTTTTTTAAGATGTAATGAAATTATTGTTACTGTAAAGTTCATGACCTTGTGCTCAATATAGCATAGATCGAAGCCACTTTTTGTCCCACAAGCTGGATCCACACTAAAACAAAAACAAAGGATGTGTTACAGCAGCTTAAAATGTCTTGTAACTCTGGTGGTGAAAGACTGCAGTGAGAGAGCTCTCACATTTCCCCTGTATTTTGTGACTGTCCCTGCAAAGAAAGTCAAATGTAAGGCTGTATAGATAGCATTTCTTGGCTTGACCATTGGACAAAAGCAAGCATGAAAGTACAAGTCTCACAATGTTTTTGTTTGTATTCATTTCAAATGGGAGTTTCTAGCAAATCCAAAATTAACCAATACAGGTTTAAGCACTTAGAAAAATATAAAAGATGCACATAAATACAGAAGAAAGCACCCAACATTCCATTTTAGCCAATATCCTACTGCATATATCATTTCCTTAGTCACAGTTAAAGTTAAACCCATTACATCCCAGGAGAAATCTCACTGCTAGCACATCAGTCTTTCTAGAGTGGCATAAAACGTAAGACAGAGTTGCTAATTTTGCTATTTTACATGCACTGGAACAGATGTGTGAATCAAAATCTTCAATCTTTCAGACAATGTAAACACTTGCTTACTTGCTTGATAAATATCTCTGCTTTGTGTGACAGAGCTGCAGAACTGGAAAGCTATCTCATCCTTGCAGTCAGTAGACAGAAGACAGGGATTCACATCTTTCAGGGGAAAAACATAATTTCAGCTAATGTCTTATGCAGCTCAGAAGAAGGAAATGTTTTCATAATCCTGATATAATTTCTGAAAACCAACAAACATCAAGAAACCCTCCCTCCATGCTTCCAAATAGGAGTGTCCTGGAATTTTTTCTGAGTCAAAACTGAAACACATTCAGTCTGATTTTACAGGTAACACACAAACATTCAGCAAATATTCAGACTCCTGAACTGACTTTGCATCTATCAAGTCAAATATAAGCAATATGTTTCTTCTTCCCCTTCCCTCCAAGCATTGAGAGAGCAGGCAGCAGGGTATTCCACTTCTCTAAAGTTATAATATCACACAAAGTTAAAGCCTTGAAGTTCAGAGGTGAAGATGGAAATCACAGATCTACAAAGCCCGCGATGCCATAATTGCACATTTAATGTTTGTTCATAGAAGCGAATGAAAGCTGAAGATTTGCAAGAGCAGAGGCATTAGCAAGCAGCCATGAAAATGGATTTTTATACTGAGAACAATAAGTGTGATACTGGGGTTTCTGCAGAGGAACTGAAGAAGAAACTGCCCTGGTCCCAGCCAGGACAGGGTTCATTTTTACAGTAGCCAAGAGAGGGAATGGCTAGGACAGAGGTTACTCTGACCGCCTCACATCATTTTCTGGGGCAGTAGGAAGGGAATCTCTTCCAGGGAGAAGGTTTCCTTCCAGGTGAGTGTTGTGTGGCAGAGGAAGTGGTCAGATATTTTCTGGTTTTGTGGAGGGGATGTTCTGTATGAATCATTCACCTCTTGCACCCTCTGCCATTAGTATTGTTGCTGTTATGGTTTATTGTCTCTTCTCATTGCTGTTTCTCATTACTTAATTAAGAACAATTAAGTAAATTGTTCTTATCTCAACAATTGTGTTCTTAACCTTTTGTGCCTCCAATTCTCCTTTGTTTCTTCCACAGGGGAGGGGAAGGAGAGAGAGTGGTTTGGAGAGTCAGTGGGAGAACTGTATCAGGCAGGATCATCCCTAAACCACGAGGCAAGTCAGAGGCAAAACTGAGCAAACCAATTTCCATCTGTTGGTGGTTAAACCAAGTTTTAAGGCTCAGAAGAGAGTAAAGGTTAGTGTTTATGGCTTTACAGAGATACATACAGTACTTTTCCTATGCTAACTTCCTATTCTGTCCTCAGCAAGTGAGTGTTGGAGTGCTGAAACTTCCACATATCTACTTAGCCTCCTTCACTTGGACAAAACCTCAGTCCCAGAACACCAGTTACAGTTGCAATACAACAAAGTAAGGCATATTCTCCTATTCAATCCCTAATCTACAATTGTTCAAGCATCAGATCATCATTCAATGAGAAACAGTTTTCGCATAATTAAAACTGAACCCTCTTATGCCCTTTAGTTCTTTCAAACTGCCCTGGGGAACTGAAAGATAATTAGTATGACCAATATCAAGAGGAAAGCAAGCTATAAAATTCAGCTTTATACAAAGGCTTTAGCTCTTCTGTACATCACAGGCACATACAAGCTCAAATAACAATGACAGTACAAGGTACATAGCTGTAAAAATCAGTCTGCATTAACAGGTTAGTACCATTTGGCCATGCTAGAGCATGCATTGTGTCATACACGGGAGAAAAATAGGAAATTGTGTCTGCATTGAATGGTTTCTCTCTCCTTCAGATCTCAATATTTGACCTCATGCAGTCTCTGCCTGTTCCCTGAAGCTCTCTGGTGGTTAAGTCCTCCTTCTTCAAATCCTACCCACAGTGGGAATGAAATGGGCATGCTTTAATAGCAAACCCTCTGAACAGGAAAAAGTTTACCCATGTATGAGGTGACTCTATAACGGCCCTAAGGACTTCCTACTCCTCACAGAATATCATGAAACAAAACCAAAAAACAAATAAACGAACAAAAAGATTTGTACCAATGAAGAAACCCACTCATGATACTGTTCTAGACTTTGCTTAATTTCTCTTGCTCCTTCTTATCACGCATGACAAATGCTGGAACAGAGATTGTACTAACAAGGGCCAACACAGATCTACAAATAACTTATGAAATTTGAAAAAATGAGGGCAGAGAAAGAAATAAAAGATCTTAATGACCTGAAAAAGGCCTTATGCTGTCAGTAGTCATGTAGAATCTACTGTCAGTAGATTCAGCATGGCAGTGATCAGGAAAAATGCAGCTCTCTTCTCAACAGCAGTCAGACAGGTAGAAAAGAAATGTCAGAGTATTAGAGAAAAAGCAGCATTAATTAAATCTAATGATAACACTGCCTTACAGTGAAGGGGAGCAATTCTACAGCAACATCCATCCCTTGGGGCTAAACTGAACAATCTGCAACTCTTGGCAATAATCACCTGCTTATGAGGTGCTGTGTACACTCTGCTTGGACAGGGAAAAATCACAGAGCTGGACAGAGAAGAAGAGAATGCCAATGGAAACTCTCAGTGTTTCTTCCATTTCAGTAGAAATTTCAAGCTGAAAACAGACTCTTCTCACATAGAAACTATTTTTTCCTGAATTTCAGGTTAAAAATAAATGCATAAATAAATAAGTCTGGCTTCCACAGTTACTATGGATCTTATTTTGAAACATCAGATTATTGTTTTGTGTGATGCCTGTGAAACTTCTTTCCACAAAATGAGAATTTATGGCACTAGAGAAACACACCCACCTCCCATTAGAACCGGAATTTTATAGAATCATGGAAAGCCTGTACATAGGATCATTTTCAGATTATCTTCTGTATAATCAATATAAAAAAGAGATATTCCTTTTTCTGAATTACTTGCTTAATTTGGATCCACTTCCACTGAGTTGTTTGGCCAAAAGACATCTGCATAACAAGAGGAAGCTCTCCTCAGTGGAGGGACACCCTGCCCCTGGAAATGTGACATGAAACACCATGACTGCTGCTCAGGATATGTGAAAGTCACATGGCACTTTAGGAACCCTTAAAATACTTCTGACCTTGGCCACTCCACCAAAAGGCACGGCATCAGATGCAGCATGAAAAGAGTTCATGCAGCTGCATAGTTTGAACAGGTTGTCACCTTATTTATCCCTCACAACAGAAAAACACATACCCCTGCAGCCACAAAGAAAAGCTATTGTAATTCTCTCTGTATTGAGTTTCCTTACAGGGTTTTCCTGCCATGCACTGTAGGTGTGGCATGCCACCGGAGTGTTGGCCTCGGGGACAGAGCTGCAGTGATCACATTACAGCCACCCAGTATGCTACCCCACACTCAGGCCAAAAAAAGCCTTTTGAAGCAAGGCGTTGCTCAGATTTGTTCACCAGTGGTTGCAAAACTATATTTTCTTAAAATCCCCCATCCCATTCAAATTCCCCATTTGAATTGAAGTAACACTAAGTAATCGCCTCTCCAGGTAAGCAAGTACCTTCCCTGCAAGCAGCTCCGTGTGCCTTGGCAGGTCACAGCTGCCCTATTCACAACTCCTGCATGCTCAGCCAGCCCTTCAGTCTACAAACACTTCTGCCTTTCAAAGGATTTAACTTCAGCCTTTAGAGCTGTACCCTTTTTCCCTTTGGTCTCATGCCTGCAAAAACCCTTCTTGCAATGCTTACACATCCTCTGTTCTCTGAGGCCTCCTGCCCTCAGGACTTGGTTAAAGCAATTCTGTAGGTCTGTTTTAACTTGATGTGCCCTCCCTAAGTGAAGAAA
>VWYP01030976.1:122338-142912 GCA_013400435.1 Pycnonotus jocosus | reverse complement strand
AAGAAATCTTCCCTAATATCCAATGTGAACCTTCCCCTTCCTTCATTAACAGCTGAACTTTGTCAGCTCTGGAGCCCCCAGGGAGGTTTGTGAGAGCCCTTTTGGAGGCAGAAGGGATGGAGGTGAAGGAACTTGGCTGCAGCCACACAGAGCTCCCAGGGACAAAGTTTAACCAGGATCACTGACAGTGACAACATTCAATCAGGATCAGTCAGAGGATGTTAGAAAATGCAATGAATTTCACTGCATTTAGAGTTTTTTATGAATTTATGCATTTCCTGCCTTTGCAGGAGGCAGGGGCTGGAGGGGGATGCAGCAGGGAAGGAGAAACTTCTGGAAGATGTCACATGGAGAGGGTCAGGCTGGCAAGGGAGAGCTCCCTGCTCCTGCCTGGGAGCTCTAATGCTCCTCAAATGGATCTGTCACTGTCACCGTGGCCCTGTGGCTGACGGGGGGTTAATGGCTGGGGGATGGTGGGGATGGAGATCCTGCACCTCCTCCCCTCACATCACGAATAAAGATGCTCCTCTGCCTCCCTGACAGCTGGAAAACAGCTTTGATGCCTCTTTAAAGGCAGCACAGCCAACGTCAAGATTGGCTGGGGCACTGCTTTGATCATTTCCATGGCCAAATCCATCCTGCTGGGATGTGGACATCACACCGGGAAGTCACTGACCAACAAGGGATGGATTTGTCCAAAAAAATGCTTGAAGGGCATTAGAGGAAATTGCTCAGGCTGCAATCAGTTCCATCCCCCAGCTCCCAGGGAGAAGACAGGCTTGGTGCTGGGGATAAACGTGCTGGTGGCATCCACATGGGAGCTGAAGAGGGATTGCTGTGGGTCCAGGCTGAGGCAGCCATGGGAATTCCTGGCTCTGTGTCACCCCCCACCTTGGGGTGCAGACAGGTCCCTGCTGGGTTTCAGTGGCCCAGGATCAGGGGGACTCACACCCAGCTGGGGCAGATGGTCCTTCCCTGAGCTCTGAGGTGTGGGGGCAGAGGGAAACTCATCCCTGGATTCCCTGCAAGAGGGGACACAGCGGGTAAAATGTGCTGCCAAGAGTCCCAGAGGGTTAAGGAGGAGAAATTGGGGGATGAAGGCTCTGAGCACCTGCTGCAAGGTGGAGATGAACCCTGCTCTGAGGGAGGGGGACCTGATGTCCCAACACCACCCCTTCCTTCCAACCTTCCAACCCCTGCTCCGTGTGGCTCCTGCCTCTCCCTGCAGAATGAAGGAGATAATTTGGGAGATGGCTCCCACCTGGATCACTGCCCACTGCCAGGACACCACAAGGAACTTTTGGGCACTGGGGAAGTTTGTCAGAACCAGCAGCTTTGGAAGCATCCAAGCCTTGCTAGCTCTGGAGAAGGCGATGGCTCTGGGGATCCAGAGGCTGCCATCCATCCTCCCCCCTTCCCTGGGGGAAGTGTGAGAGCTGAATAACCCCACTGCAAACACCACAACACCACTGCAAAGGAGTGGATTTACTGCCTCCCAATCGTGGAGCTTTTAGGAATTTTGTGCCTATTTTCTAAGTGCTTATTATTTTAAGATTTTCTATTTTTGCTGTGATTTTCTATTTTTGCTGGGAATGGAGACGGGCTGTGAACTCCTGCTGACGCAGACAGGGAGCAGGATCAGTGTGGGGCCAGCACAAAGCCAAATTCCAGTGGATGAGCAGCTCCCTCCCGTGCCAGGAACAAAACAACGTTGCTCAGGTGCTTTTTGAGAGCAAATAAAGGTGTGACCAAGGTGAGCTGCGTCAGCTGCAGGCTCGTTATGGCTGAGAACATCAATTAAATGGCAGCAGCAGGGGGCTGTAGAGGTGACAAACCCTTTGATGTCACCTTACCCCGGCATATCCAGGACAGAACATATCCAAGTCATTTTTTGTCTGGCTTTTTTCTGAGCAGCTCTCCAAAGCCCCCAGGGGTGAGTCTCATCCCTATGATGCACCAGGCTGCTGCCACAACCCCTCTGAACCCCTGCTCTGCAGCTCCTCCGTGTTGCTTTGGCTTTTTCCAGCCCATTTATTCCCTCCTCTGCCAAGAAATGCGTTCCACAACATCACTAAGCCCCAGGACGAGACCAATGAGGAGCCAGAGAGAGAGAGAGAAAGAACCTGACTTTAAACATTTTATTAAGGCTTAAATGTCTATCAGCCAGCCAGGAGCTGGTCACACGACATAAACCGAGAGGGTGGGATGGGATGGCTTTTCTACAAGAGTCTGATGAGCAGGGTGAGATCACTGCCAGCTCCTCACGCCTCACACGGCCTCTCACTCTTGATTCCAGGATGAGAGACGCTCCCAGCAGGGAGGGGAGGGCGAGGTGGGGAAGGGGAGGAAGTCAGAGGGGGCTTTGTGTGTGTTGTCACTCACAAGGACTTTACCTGCTCCACAACCGGGTGGCTGCTGGTCAAACGTGGCGTGAACTCGCAGGGGAAGCTGAGCTGGTCCGAAAGGCACCTGTGCTAAACCTCTGAGCCTCGGGGGCAGTGCTGGAGACCAGTCCTGGATAAATACATATTCCTTGATAAAGAAGCTATGGCTTTTGTCATCCTCAGGCTCCGGGGCCGCGCTCTAACCCCCCCCACCCCCCACTGCTCTGTAAGCACAAGACCGAGTCCTCTCCACTCTCCGTCTCTCCCGGCGGCTCCTCTGGCGGCTCCGTGTGGACACGGGGCACAGCAGCAACTCCTTCTCGTCCTCCTGGCGGCCCCGGGGGTCAGAAGTGAACCCTCCTGACGTCCTGAGTGGCCGCCGCCCTCTTGCAGCTCCCGCAGTGGATGGGGGACGCCGGAGCCTTCTGGCGCTCGGCCAGGCAGGGCCGGCACACGAGGTGCCCGCAGGGGAGCTGGTACACGGGCTCTGCCTTGAAGTAGCAGGAGAAGGATTTGCCACAGGAAGCACATGCCTGGCTCTGGCCGCTCCTGCCGTGCTCTGCAAATCCAGAATGACAGAATCAGCAGGTTGGATAAAACTCCAGAGATCACTGAGGCCAGCCTGTGAC
This sequence comes from Pycnonotus jocosus, assembly GCA_013400435.1. Taxonomy (NCBI): domain Eukaryota; kingdom Metazoa; phylum Chordata; class Aves; order Passeriformes; family Pycnonotidae; genus Pycnonotus; species Pycnonotus jocosus. Next base: position 139,899 of record VWYP01030976.1, on the reverse strand, counting down.
CCAACACCACCGTGTCCAGTCGTTGCTGGTGATTCCACCACCTCCCTGGGCAGCCCCAATCAATGTCTGACCACCCTTTCTGGGAAGAAATCCCTCCTCATGTCCAGCCTAAACCTCCCCTGGCACAGCTGGAGAATATAAAACAAAGGGACAGGAGAAGTGGATTAGGCAGGGAGTGTGAGGAGTCCAGGCTGGGCCATCCCTTCTGTGCCAGTGCTGCCCAAAGCCGAGGGCCCCAGGTCCTGCAGACTCAGCCGTGACTCAGGGCTGTGCCACTTTTCTGTCATCACCACAAGGAAAAGGAACAGTCCAGCTCTCAGGGCAGGGCGTGCTCAGAAAGGGCTGGATCACATCAGCACTTGCACCATCAGGCTTTTAATTGAGGACAGATGACTGTAAAAAAGGGCTTTTCACTTCCACCGAGACTAAATCATCCTCGCTCCCGCTTTTCCGACCGCATTGAAAGCGGCGATTCCCAGGTGGAACGGCTGAGGCGTCACTTTGCATTCCTGTCACACACGACCCATCCAGGGCTACTCAGCTCTCAAGCAGCAGCAATTTTAGAGGGGATAGGAAAAAGCTTAAGAGCTGAATGTCACTGAAACAGCGAAAGCTGTTTTGGGAGGGGGAGAGAGGGAAAAACAGGCAGAGATGGACAGACAGACAAAGCCCTTCCTAGGGGCACTGGTCCCTCTGAAGCCTCATCTCAGCCAGGAGCAGGCAGAGCCTCACCCAGGGGAAGAGAAGCCAAGAGGGATGTGGAGGGATGCCTGAAGGTTCAATGCTTCCAAAAAATAATTTGGGGAATTTTTTCTCTTCCAAGAAATAATTTAGCCTCTACCAGGTTTTCTGCTTTAACCACCTGCAAATTCCGTGCAAGGCTTTCCCAGGCTGAGCTGTCTCTCCTCCCTGCAATTCCCTTGCTGTGGTTTGTTCTCTCCTACTCTTGCTTTCCTTCCCACCTCCCTGCTCGTGATGAGCCAGGACTCCCTGTGCCATCACCTCTGCACCCCAAAGAAATAATTTTGGGAATGCACACACAGCTGGGTGAGGGCTGGGCAGCAGGTGGGAGGCAAACAGCGAGGGCTTGGTAGCCTGGATTGTGTCCTGATGGGATTCTGGATGTCACATGGTATTTCAAAGAATCATGGAATGGTTTGGGTTGGAAGGATCATAAAGCCCATCCCATTCCACCCCCTGCCATGGGCAGGGACACCTGCCACTGGCCCAGGCTGCTCCAAGTCCCATCCAGCCTGGCCTTGGACACTTCCAGGGATTCAGGGGCAGTCACAGCTTCTCTGGGCACCCTGTGCCAGGCCTCAGCACCCTCACAGGGAAGGATTTCTTCCCAATATCCAATCTCACCCTACTCTTTTAGTTTACAAACATTCCTCCTTGTCTAGCCATTATCTGTCTGTATAAAAAGTAAGTCTTCCTCTTTTTTTCCAAGGCCCTTTTAAGCACTGGAATTTGCTGGATTTACACCTCTCCTGCAGCATCTCCACACCAGACTCATTCTCCACCCACGTGGCAGCTCCCCAGCTTGCTCCAAGCAGCTCAGAGGCAACACTGAACCACTCAGCCCAAAATTGCAGAGCTCTGAGAACAGTCTGAACTAAGCTGGAGCAGGCCGAGCACTGTGTCCAAGCAAAACACATCCCAGATCATCCTTGGGCAGCACAGACAGCCAAGAACATGGGAAAATCATGGGACTGGTGCCACAGCCTGCTCTGACCATGGGCATGGACAACATCCCACACCTTGTGGGGGTCAGCAAGGTCTAACCTGCCTCAGTGGGAGAATGAACCAGCAAAACTGCTGACATAGAGGCAAGGATTGTGGAGTTAAGCTTGCTGGGAGACAATGTAATATTTTTATATGGAATGTATAATACTCTGGGCTCTGAACAACACTCCCTGTTAACCCAGCCCCAGCTCCCAGAGGTGATCCCCTGTTGCTCACCAAGGATTGTGCCCACGCTCCAGGAACTGCTGCAGCCTCCCTCTCCTGGAGCCTGCTGCTGGCTCTTCATCAGCTTGGCCGTGAAGGAGGGCATGGAGCTGAGGGCCGAGGTCAGGGCAGTGTCCAAGCTCTCTGACAGCTTCTGCTCGTGGGACACCAGATCTGCAAAGGGAAACAAACACCAGATCTGCAAAGGGAAACAGAGAGAGCAGGTCTGCAAAGGGAAACACAAATACCTGGTCTGCAAAGGGAAAATCAGAGACCAGATCTGCAAAAGGAAACAGACACCAAGTCTGCAAAGGGAAACACAAACACCAGGTCTGAAAAGGGAAACACAGAAACCAGGTCTGAAAAGGGAAACACAGAAACCAGGTCTGCAAAGGGAAACAGAGAGACCTGGTCTGCAAAGAGAAACACAGAAATTAGGTCTACAAAGACAAGAAAAAGATGGAGAAGCAGATGCTGCGAAAAAGAATCTGTGATGCAAACCCTGCCTTGGCTCTGATCCTTGAAGGATTTTAGGAGCCCTGCCACTTGTTTTGTTGAGAGCTGTCTTTTCCCCACTGAAGGGCTGGGATTTGGCATGGAGTGCCTCATCTCCTTTGGGTCCTAGAGGTGGAATGCCCTATGGATTACCACCAGGCATTCACGTGGTGTCCCAGTGCCAACTTATACAGGATCAGAATCATTTAGGCTGGAGAAGTCTTCCAAGATCATCGAGTCCAACCCTTAACCCAGCACTGCCAAGGCCACCACTAAATTATGTCCCCAAGTGCCAAATCCACATGGCTTTTAAATACCTTCAGGGATGGGCAACCTGTGCCAGGGCTGGAGAATCCTTTCCATGAAGGAATTTTCCCTAATATCCACCCTAAACCTCTCCTGGCACACCCTGAGGTCATTTCCTCTTGTTCCCTGGGAACAGAGCCTGACCCCCACCTGGCTGCACCCTCATTTCATGGAGTTGTAGGAAGTCTGCAGGACTGAAGAGGGCAAAACTCCAAATAACCCAGGAAGTTGTTTTTCCCTGAAATCCCAGGCACTCCCTCAGCCAGCTCCTGATGATCCCAGCCCAGTGCTCCCAGCCTTGCTCCATGCAGCTCACGGAGAACATTTAAACCATTAATAAAATCTGTGGGACTTGTTTTTCCCTGTCTGTCCCAGTTCTGAGCCACAGGGCCAGGGCTGGACCCTCCCTGCAGGGCTGCCCTATGCGGCACCAATGGCGCTAATTAAGACGAAGCATTAAGAGAATGTTGTCTGCATCACTAATTCTGTTAAATTCATCTCCCAGAGGAAGAGCTCGCAATTGGTGCTGCACATTCGCTCCGCCAGTCAAGGCTGATGATCCAGTGAAGCACGAGCTCCGTGGGCTGAGCACTCTGCTTTTATTTATGTATGGACACGGCAGCTCCTGCTCCTGTGGGGCACATCCTGGTGGGTGCTGTCACACACCTCCACAGCCAAAATAACCAAAGATTCCTCCTAAAATCTCTAGGCTGAGGGATCAGAGCAGAAATGTGCAGTCTGACTTCTCTCTACTCTTCCTGGTACCACCTGGTATCAATTATATTCAGCCAAAGAATTTGTTTAAAATCAAACAAATTCTGAGCTTTGTCCTCAAAATATTTTTCAGGGAGATTGGGAGAAGGGTGAAGGCAGTGACAGGTCCCAGCAGCTCTGGGTCACCTTTTAACATGTCACAGAGCACTAGGTTAGAGCAGATCAGGAAACTGAGCTTACCTGCCTAGAGAGCCAACCATGAAATACCCACACACTTGGATTTGCACCCTTTGTCCCCAGGTGCCACATCCACACAGCTTTTAAATCCCTGCAGGGATGGGAACTCCACCACTGCCCTGGGCAGCTGTGCCAGGGCTGGACAACCCTTTCTGTGAAAGAATTGTTCCCAAAATCCCACCCGACCCTCCCCTGGTGTCATCCTTGTTCCCTCCTGTCCCTGTTCCCTGGGAGCAGAGCCGCCCCCCAGCTGGCTCCATCCTCCTTTCAGGGAGTTGTTGAGAATAAGGTCCCACCTGAGCCTCCTTTTCTCCAGATCTGCAGCACATTTTGCAGCACATTCCCAGCAGTGCTGCTACCACATCACTGGGAAAAGGATGGATGAAGGGAAACCAGCACCCACTCCCTTCCCCTGCAGCCACAATCACATTTCTTGTCTAATTTAGCCTCTACCAGGTTTTCTGCTTTAACCACCTGCAAGCTCTGTGCAAGTCTCTCTCAGGCTGAGCTGTCCCTCCTCCCTGCAATTCCTTTGCTGTGGTTTGTTCTGTGTCCCATTCCTGCTTTCCTTCCCACCTCCCTGCTCGTGATGAGCCAGGACTCCCTGTGCCATCACCACTGCACCATCAGACATTTCTTTCTCTGGTTTTGCAGGACACAATAAATCCCCCTGGATAAAGAAACTTCAAACCAGAACAGTGAAAAAAATATTGTCTCCACATGGAAGGAAGAGAAAGGAAATGCAAACTTAAAGGGGAATAGGGTGACCTGAGCAAACAAGGGCTGTGAAACACTGAACAGGGAACACAGGAGGTGGATGAAATGACGCAGCTCCACCACACCCATCAACAGCCTGGAAGCTTTCTAGGGGTGTGATGGGAACTCGAAGTGGGTTTGTCCTGATTTGAAACCCCAGCCTGGGGCTATCCCAGCACTCAAGGAACAGAGGTGACTTGGGGAGCCACCATACCTGTGGAACAGTCCATCTGGATCAAGTGGGAGTCACTGTCAGTTTTCATTTTTTTAGCACTGTTCTCTGAGGTAGCCGTGACAAGAAAGTTTGTAGCAGAAAAATAGGGCGGCTGCAGGGAGCCCTGATCCATGCAGTCCATCTTCCTTTTCAGAGAAGACATGGTGATGGAGGAGGGCACCAGGCTCTCTGAGGCATGAGCCCTGCCCAGCAGGTTGGTGCCAGGGATGCTGTGCTGCAGCAGGAAATGGTCTATCCTGGCCTTGAGGGTGGGGTGAGGTAGGGGCTGCGAGTGCTGGCTGAAGGCCACCCCCGTGAAGGGATCGCTGGGAACACGGCCCCAGGACGCCTCGCTCCGGTTGCATTTCTCCAGGGTGGTCTGGTCAATCACTTTCCCAGACGGCAGGAGCATGGGTAAAGTCATGATCTCCAGAGTGATGGGGTCCAGGAATTCTTCAGGGATGTCTTGGACGATGTCCACCAGCTTGTGCAGGGTCTGCTGCTCGTTGGCACTGAAGGGGACGCAGTCGCTCTCCATCGGTGTCCAGGGCTCTGGCTTGACGCTGCCGACGTCCTGGGCCAGGAACTGGGAGGCCACCTGGAAGACGCCCTCGATCACCTCCTGTGGGCAGGACTTGGCAGGTTGTCCCCACACCTCCAGCCTCTTGATGCTGGGCAGACCCCCCCCGGCCACGTGGGTGATGCAGATTCTCAGGTGGGACACGTTGCTGAGCGAGGCCGGCCCTTTGTTCCAGAGGTCTTGAGACACTGAGCCGGGGTAGGAGAAGACATTTTCCATCTGATGGAAGGGAGGCCTCGGCTTGAAGCCTCTGTGGCCAAAAGTCACTTTGCTCTGATTTTTTAAGACAGCTTTGCCCACCAAGGTGAAGGTGTCCTTGTCCGACACAGGCTGCCCGGCCAGACCTGAGCACTGCCCCTCAGGGCTCTGCCAAGAGGTTTTGTTGCATGAGGTAGAGGTGTAAACTTCCAGCCCAGAGAAGGTCTGGTAGCCCCCAGAGGAGATGTCGATGTTGATCCTGCAGATCTCGATGTTGAAGGGGAAGGAGATGGTGACGTGCACCGGGGGTTTGATGAAGTATTCGCTGCGGAAGCCGCGGTTCCTCCTGGCCAGGTCCTCGGAGATCAGGTTCTCCACCTCGTAGCCATCGGCAGAGATCTGCGTGCCAGCACAAAACTGGGCTCAGTTTGGAGCAAGGAAATACAGGGAAACCAATTTCACAAGCACTTCCAGGGATTCTCAGGATGGCATCAACCTCAGGAGCCAAGGTTGAGGTTTATGTGCAGCTCAGACCAGGCAGGAGATCCCTGCTTAAGGCAGAGCAGACCCACTCCCACCCTCCTCCAGCCACGTGCTCCCATCCCCTCCTCCTGCACCCTCTGTCACCATGTGCAGACCTGATTTAACTGCTGGGAGAGTGGAAAATTAGGGATAATTTGTGGTTTTGGCTGGCTCAGTGAAATAAGTCAAGGAGGAGAGGGTGGCTGGGAGCAGAGGATGAGCATGGGGGAGATGGAGTCTCCTTCTTTCAGTCTCCCTTCTCAGGTGGGAGCCTCCTGATTTTCTTTGTGCCTACTTATCCATGTGGAAATGCACTTGGAATCACAGTTCCAGGACCCCAGAGGAACTCTGGATGTGAATCAGCCTCTGGGAGCCACACCACCCATCCCTGAGGGAGANCCCCAAAAGAGGTGCGACAGGTCTGGTTTGGAACATCCAAACCCACCCTCTGCTCTGCTCCTGGGCAGACTGGTTCAACCCATTCCCTTTCCTGGAAGCCCCAGGACCCTGAGAAATCTGCAGCCCTTGCTGAATGGACTAAATAAAAATGAGAAAAAGCTATTTATTCCACCTGTTTAATATAGTCTTGATCACAACAATCACATCAAACCTCTGTGGCGTGGCTGGGTCTCTCCACTAAAAATTCCAGCACTGCTCCTTTTGCAGCATAGTATTTACAAAGTCAAAGCTGTCCTGGATTTTGGGGTGAGTTGGTGTGGAAACTTACAATTAAAAAATAGATGTGAATGAAAACTGAGTTTCTTAAAGAGATTCTGCTGTGCTGAGTGAAACCTGAAATTTTTGGAAAGCAACTTCAGCAAACATTATCAAGAGCTGTGTGTGTTTCAACGGGCAGAGGGAAAGCTGGAATATTGCAGGGAAAAAGGGATCTCAAGTCAAAGAATTTATACCTGGAAGCACATAATGCTGTCTGCTTATGAGATCCTGCAAAATTAGGGCTTTTCCCTGCAATATTTAGTGTGTGCCATGTCAGAGCAGTGATGCTGATTATCCCAGAGCAGCAGTGAACAAGCTCCCCCTCAGGATAATTCCACCTAATCCCTCCATCCTTCCCACCCCCCAAACCCCCCTCATCACTATTTTACCTTGTTGCAGTGAATTCTTGGCTTGAACTGTGGGAGACAGATGTTTATTACCATCTTGGCAGCTGGAGAAGGGTCACTGGCTGAGCATCAGAGTGAGCTTGGAAAAAAAAATTAAAGGAAGTGAATATCCATGAGCAATGAAAGGATCTCACTGGGTGAGTTACAGGTTTGGGAATTCCTAAAATGCAGCTCGGATCTGAGTCCAGGAGGTGAAGCCAATATAAACCCAAATGAATGTGGTGGAAAGATGAGATTGAGAGAAAAAAAACCCCACGTTAATATTAATTAGTGAACCTGTGGAGAAAAATCGAAGAGAAAATGCCTATTTTAACTAAAACCACCTATGAACAGACCAGCAATTAGATCTAAACGTTTATCAAAGATGCAGGAGTTTTGTAGGTGTAGAAAAGCACCAGCACAGCACAGGAGGCTGTCACAGTGAGTCCAGATTAACCACAAATATTAATAATTGGTGTTAAATAACTCCAAGGGAGCAGAGGGCACGGAATAGCTCTGAGGGAGATGTCTGGGATCTGAACACCAAATTCTTCTGCCAGCATTCATTAAAGAAACTCAAGTGAACACACCTTCTTTCCCATTGAAAAAAAAAAAAAAAAAGAAAGTGACTGGAATTGGCTCTCTCAGATCCCTTTTAATAATGAAATTATCTGCGAGGTGAGAGCTTTAACCTCATGTTAACCCCAGCTTTAAAATGTCACCGCCCTGGGCAACCTTGCAAATCAGGGACTCGCTGCCTCCTTCAAGAACAAGCAGCTCTTTAATGATTTTCCACTGATCTGTTGGTTCAGCCCAAATGAAATTGGCCTTCTGGGGGCATGTTGGAAAGGCAGAGTTAATGAGCTCCCTGTGCTGCATCTGCAAGGAGAAAGGTGGAATTCAAGGCAGAAATCCCACGGATAAAACCCAACCCAACAGGGAATTCACACCTGCAGATAGCAGAGCTTGGCTACAATGCCTTGAATGAACCAGGTGTGAACCTTACAAGAGGAACAGCCAGGTGAGCAGCACTTCTACCCCAAAATTTGGTCTGGCAGCCATCAGGAACAATTCCTGCTCCTCAAGGAGCAGGGCAAGCAAACACCATCTCCTCCATGACTTTCCTGACTTTTTGAGTCTGAGAGGTTTCCAGAACTGGGCTGCCAGTGGGGAACTCTTTAAACTGGTGTGACTTTTGGTACTCTTGTAGGAGACTGACAGTTCAACTACAGGCTGTGCCTCAAAACTGCTCTTTCTGGATCATTTTGAACCAAAATTAATTTAGTAAGTGGTAAATTCATTTGGCCCTCAGCACTCACGTTATGAAAAGTGGCAAACCAACTCTCCTTGCTCCCTTCCTTGGGAAAACTCACGATTCTCTGCCTGTTCTATCTCTCCTCTCTTTCCTGGGCTGAAGACTTCTCCAGCAACATGGGAGCTCTGTTTCTGACTGTGAGAGAAAGAACTCAGGTTAATTTTTCCAGTCTCAATACCTCAGTAAGAAAATGGATTATTCTGCATTTCCAAGCCACTGCACTCCTTTCTGCTGAAAGACTCTGCTACAAAAGTTGAGTCACTGAGTTGCTTTTACCCCTGGCTGGGGTTTTTTTCCCTCTCCCTTCAGTGTTTGCCTTTGCCAAGGTGAACCAAGATCTTTGGACTGAGGCAGTGAAACACAGACCTGAAAAAAATCCTCAGTGGTTTTGGAAAAGGAATTTTAAACCAGACTGTCTGGAGTTCACCACCACAACTTTTCCTGGCGCCCTATGTAGGACTACAGAGCTGCTGCCATAAGGAATGTGCATGGTGGACACCAAATAAAGTCATTGGAGCATGAAATGAGTGTCCTGAGGTCAGAGCACCCCAACCCTCAGTGCCACCCAGCATCCACATTCCATCCTAAAGGAGAAACTCAGGCCGGGTTTGTCCTGCCAGCCCCATGGGGATGGAAACATGAGGAAGCAGCTGGGTGTGTTCCTGGCACCCAGCTCAGCCTCATGAGTAAATATCCTCTGTTCCTGCTCTCACAGAGGCACCAAATCCAACCACTCTCGTTTAGGGTGGAGAAAGAAGCAATCACAGAGAAAAATGAATCATCAGTAGGTTTTATTTATGATGGAAGCATCTGAGGATCCAGGTACAAAAGGACAGCACGGGAAGTACAGATGTCACCAGAGCAGAAACAGCCACACAGAGCACCTGCCAAAAACTGAGCCCAACACCCAGAGACCATTTCACCCAGCACCCAGCCACTGGGAGACGCACTGGGGAGGCTCTGGGCAAGTCCTTGCCCCCAACTAGCCAGCCCTGGTGAGCAGTGCTGGGCAGAACACTTTGTAGTGGAGGTAGCTGAGCTTCTCGGAGCGAGAGCGCTTGAGCAGAGGGAACCATTCCCAGAAGGGAATCTCCACCACCACGTAGCCCAGCAGCCGCAGCTGCCGCCGCTTCAGGCAGTGCAGCCCCAGCAGCCGCTTGGAGCCGTAGCAGAAGTGGTTCCTGTTGGACACCTGCAGTGCCAGCCTCACTTCCCCAGGCTGCCAACACCCTGGTTTAGGCTCAGCCTGTGATGTGGCACCTGCAGGAAGGGCTCCACCCAAGCACGGTGTTCCTGCAGCGTCTCTTTGCTCCTGTCCGGCAATCCTGGCTTCATTTCCCACTTCCATGGGACTCTGGTTAGGAGCTCTCCCCTGTATGAGCTGAGACATTAAATCATCTGTCAGACTAACTCCCACGCCTTTCAGCTTCTTGGCTGCCACAGGATCCTTGAAGTTGAAAGGGATGGGATGTCCATCCGTGGCCAAACGCACCTCCAGGTCGCTGGACCTGGTGTGGGGCAGGATCATGTGGTTCCTCACATACTCAGGGCCTCCCAACACGCTCTCGAGGAGGGAAGTGGCTTCCACGATTTCAGGCCTGACGTAGATTTCCCGCTCTGCAAAGCTTGAAGCCATCTCAGTGAACTCCTGACAAAGCTGAGGTGAGAGGCGGCTGCCTTGGTAGGTCGGGCACTCAATTTCAACGCTCTTACCAAGGGTGAACAGGTCCTTGTTGAGCTCATATTTGCTACCTCTGGTTTTCTGGACAAACTCTTCCCTCAAAGCAAAGTCTATCAGCTCCTCTGGGAAGCGTTTGACAAATGCCAGGCCAAGCAGAGCAGTAAGGAGATGCTCTGGAAACTTGCTAAACTCATGGAGTTTTGCATGCAATTGGTTTATCAGGCTGGAGTAAAACTCCTCCTCGTTGGGAGGTTCATAGTCCAGGCACCCAAACGACCACAGGAATTTGGCAGCATCCTTGCTCCGGCAGTAGGACACCTTGGAAGGCAACGAGGTGGCTACAGCAGCCAAAACATCCTCGTCAAAGAAGTGCAGGGCTGAATAGCTGAGAGTGATGTGCATGATGCCCTGGATGTTTGTGGCAGGAATCCGAGCAGGAATCACCTTCCCGAGCTCCCTCATGAGGGGCAGGTGGTCCATGCGGGTGTAGCGCAGCATCTTGAGCACGTTCACCAAGGCGTAGGTGCTCATGTCCTCCATCTGCAGGGCCACCCTGTCTGCAATCCTCCTCATGACGTGGTCAGAAATCCCACTGAGGGACTTGAAGAGCCCCAAGCAGATGGCACCCAGCTCCTCCAAGGTGAAGGCATTCAAGTGCTTCAGGATGGTGCTCTCCACCTTCTGCGCCAAGTCCCTGGGCGACCTCCGGCCTTCCCCGATGATGTAAAGGAGCTGCACAAACTGGGGCAAGGTGAGGTCCTGCCAGTGCAGGCTGGCATAGCTGAACAGAATGCCCAGGTAGGAGGGCACGCTGCGGTCCAGGCAGCGCCAGCAATCCGCCACCAGCAGCAGCTGCTCCAGGCCCATGTCCCACGCCCGCCGGCAGAACTCGGCCTCGCAGGCGTTGAGCAGGGGGTGGGAGGCTGGCACGGCCAAAGGGACACAAGCCTTTAAAATCTGGATGAGATCTGGGGTGCTGAAGAGCCTGATGGCCGTGACAGCACGGTGACACAGGGCAGTGAACCTGGGGTCGGACACCAGCATCGCTCGTCGCTCCACCGGTAAATGGCTCAGCTTGAGGAAATAATCCATGAGAATTCCTGGGCTGCCCTCACACCCGGCCACACTCTCTAAAATGGAGTCCCCTTCCTCTGCAGGGAGGGTCTGTGCTGGCTCAGCACTGTCACAGCTGAGAGATCTGTACTCAGGCCTCCCCTTCTGGAACATGCGGGGGTCCTCCTTGGAGTTGTGCAGTTCCTGTTTTTCCTTCTCTGCTTCCTCCTTGTACAGCATGGCCAGGGTGGTCTGCTCCAGGAGCGTGGGCTTGGGCAGGGCATTCCTGATGGGTGACAAAGCTTGGGAAGCAGTGCCAGGGCCGGTGAACGTGTCACCGAGGGCCTGGATTCTGTCCCTATCCACGTGCTGCTGGGAGCCAGCCCTGCCTTTGACATAGGCAGCTGGATTATACAACACTCTGTAGTCCTGTGGCTTCAGCAGCTGGATTGTAGCCCCGGATTCAGTCCCAGTCTTGGCTGCTCCTGGCTTATCTCGCTTTTCCTTCTTGCCTTTGCTGCTGCCACGCTCGGCCTTGCGCTTGGCTGTGGTCGAAAACGCTGTCACCCTGCTCAGCCTGGGCAATCTTCGGCACATTAGCACCGTAGCCATGGGTCTCAACTTACTGGGGCTCAGAGCTGCTTCCAGGTACTGAAAAAAGGGCAGACGGAGAGTGAGTGGCCTCCACCTCACAGGCAGCACGTTTTTAATCAATCCTTTACGCTACCCAAAGGGAGGCGGGGCCGGTGCCTCCCCTGGCCAGGGCAGCTGGGTCCCTGCAAAGCCACTATGAAAATGTCACCTCATGCAAAGACAGCTCAGGATGAGCACCTGGGGATGGAGCAGAAAGCAGCCAGGCATGACCTGCTACTCAGCAGACACAAGAAACCTGGCACGGACTAGGAGAGTTGAGAAAAAAAAAATTACTCGTTTTTCATTTTCAAGAGACCCAAGCTGCTTTTCTTTCATTCTGAACAATGAAAACAAAAAATGTTTTTGCAGAAGAGCTGCAGCTTCAAGAGGCTTTATGTGTTCAGAGAGAGCATTCTGCTGCTTTGGTCATTGTAGTCTGAATCACTGACCATCACCTGAGAAGTTGTCCAAATATCCAGGGTACCACAATACCCTTTGCACCTGGAGACAGCATGTGGAGCAAAATCTCCACAGAACCAGTGCAGAGAGTGAAAACTGGCCCAGAACCTGCAGATGGAGGTTGGAGGAATGAAGAAATGTGGCCAGAGCGAAGTGGGGGAAGAGCAGGGGAGAAGTAACACAAATCGTTACGTGATGCTGCATTTCGGACTGAGAACCAGGGGGAACACAGCTTTAAGCTTCAGATTTGAGAGCATTTCCCAGAATTTTAGGATACAGGAGGCTTAAAAATGGCTGGTGCCTTCCTAACTCCTGCCTGAAGCAGCTACAGCTCGGAGGGTGAGGATGAGAAATCCGTAGGAGTCCAGCTGGGTGCTGCCAGCCTGCACTGGCTGCCAAACCAGCCCTGTTTACCACGATTCAGATGCTGATTAAAAAAATATAAAGCACCAGGTCAGATTTTTCTCTCAAATCCTTATCCCACCCAAATATCCATCACACAGGTGTTATCCACTTCCTTAAAACCCGTCAGTACCACAGGGAGCTGGGCAGTCAGGAAAGCCAAAGCCTGGCAGAGATGCTGCCACTGCAACACACTCTGTGCTCCCCACATGGGGAAATAAATCCTCATGGACAACCCTGGGAGCTCTGGTTGTGTCCACGGCTTCCTGATCAGGGATGGAGCAAGAAGGGGGGTCAGGGCAGGCAAATTCAGTTTTGCAGCAGTGAAATGGGCACTTTGGGGCAGGAAAGGTGGGTTTGGGGTGTGTGAGCAGGACAGTGGGATAGGGGTTCATGTGCAACTCTTGCTGAGCATAAACTGGATTTTTTTGGTGTATAAGGATCCCCACATCTCCCATGATCCAGGGACACCTTCCACAATCCCAGGGTTCTCCTGTTCAGCCTGGCCTTGGGACAGTTCCAGGGATGGGACATCTACTGCTTCTCTGGGCAACCCATTCCATTGAAGCAGATGAGGACATCTTGCATCCTCTGCTCCATGGACAGAGCTTGGAGGCAGCAAGCACCAGCCAAAGAGGGAGGAGAAGCTGCTGGAGCAGAAACCACCCCAGCAGAGAGGTGAAAACACCAACTGGGCTGGAGACCAAGAGGCTCTGGGGGAGGGTGGGGGGAAGGAAAGGCAAACTGAAATGTGGATTTGTGGGGCGAGCCGTGCAAGGAGGAGGGCACAAGAGAGGCCACTGTGTTTTCAGGATGATCAGTAAATATTGTGAGCTGTTCAACAGCCCAATGGACACCTTATCTGTATCTCCAAACACCCTGAGACAGTCCCAGGAGCAGATCAGGCTCTGTCCCACAGATCCCAGGCTGTTCCAAGGCCATGACTGTCCCATCCCAGCATGAGAAGTCAAATCGTGCCAGGCAGGAGAGACTCTGCCCCTTCCTGCTTGTCTGAGGAGCAGGGAAAGGAAAAGCCTCCTCAGAAGCTGGACAGGAAAACCTGAGCCATGAGCTGGATTTCAAAGCTCTCCTGTTCAGCTCAAAGGAATGCCTGATAAAATGATCATTGCTGGCTGTGATGTCCAGCCTGAAGTGGCTGCAAGTGACAGATGCTGGAGACAGGGGACAAGGCTCAGACTGCACCTGCCTGGGGGAAGGAGAAATCCCCTCCAACATCTCCTCCTCCAGCACCTCACAGACCTTAGACCATTAAGAGGAGCTGGATCAAGCTCCAAAAATCATCTTGAACAAGAGGAGCTTTATCCAGGCGAGGCTTTCCCAGTGATTTCTTTGTCTGACTCAACTTCTGAGTGTCTTTATCTATTTTTCTGCTAACAAAACCAGGTTATTTATATAAACCAACCTCTCTCTGCTGTGAACGGTGATAGTCCCCAGGAAATCCAGCACTGCTGCTCCCAGAACCCCTCCCAGCAACGACAGCCCCACTTCAAAGTCAGGGAATCAAAGCCCCGGCGAAGGCTCCGAAGGCGAGCGCCGCGTGCTGCTAAGAATATCCTGCACGGATTGACTGTGGAGCTGTGACACATTTGGGAATCCAGGCAGTGGAGAGATTGCTTCTCGCCTCCTTTGCTCCAAATCCAGCAAAAAAGAGGAGACCACGCACAGCAGAGCGAGGCTGGGATGGGACAAGACAGTTCCAAGCACCCTCAAGGGCAATGGGCTGCTCCAAGTGGGTTTTTTCCATGATTTCGCCCACCCCCGGCCCAAATTTTTGTGATCTTTCCAGTTTCCACCCCAGTTCTCTTCCAACTCCACCCACACCTTCCCTGGATTTGCCTCTCTTCACCTTGAGCAATTGGCCTTCCTTCCTTTCCCCTCCCACTTCACATCCCAACACAGCCAAACTCCTTCCCACCTCTGGGCAGGTCTCGCCAGAATTTTCACTTCCAGCAGCCTCAAAGAGCCCAGGAAGGTTTGGAGCTGGGCCCTGCAGGCTGGGAATGCCCTTTTGAGAAGCTGCTCAGGCATGGAATGCCTCTGTTTAGGTGTCACAGCTGAGCATCACTAAACACCTGGAAAAGAACATTCCCAGAGGGATCCCATCCACCCCAGGGGCTCAGCCCTGTGGAAGGGGATGTTGGTGCATCTCAAAATGCTGTCAGCGCTTTTGCTCCCTCTGGAACACTCAGAAGGGCTTTGGGAAACCCCTCACCTGTGCTTCCACAGACAGCCAAAGAGGAGAGGGAATCTCCTGGGGATGTGTGAGAATGAACAGGGTATGGAATGTTGGGGAGAAAAAAGCTCCTTTTGGCCAACAGCCTAAAACAAACTCCTGTGCCTGGGCTGGAGAGGAGAGCAAGAGAAAAGGGATTCTATTCCCCCAAGAAGTTATGATGTCAGGGTGCAAAACTGTCATTTTTTGAGTTGTCTGTGCTTTTACCTTCTTTTTTGAGATCATGGAATGGTTTGGGTGGGAAAGGATTTAAAATTTGCCTCATTCCACCCCCCTGCCATGGACAGGGACACCTTCCACCATCCCAGGCTGCTCCAAGCCCGATCCAACCTGGCCTTGGACACTTCCAGGGATCCAGGGACAGCCACAGCTTCTCAGGGCACCCTGTGCCAGGGCNGCGCGCGTGGCCGGCGGGTGGCGCCAGCGGCGCGCGCCGCACCACCTCAACCCCTTCCCCTCGCGGCCACGTGACACGAGGATCACGTGACAGCCCAGAGTCACGTGGGCGCAGCGGTTGCCGCCATGGCGGTCCCGGGGGTCCTGGCGGTGCCCCTGAAGCGTCGTGGCCGCCCCGCAGGATCCGAGCCGTGGGACCCGCCCGAGAAGCTGTGGCTGCCCCTGGATCCCTGGCCTTGGACGGGGCTTGGAGCAGCCTGGAATAGTGGAAGGGGTCCCTGCCCATGGCGGGGGGGGTGGGCTCGGTGGTCTTTGAGGTCCCTTCCAACCCAAAGCATTCCGTGGCTCTGTGAGTCTGTGGTTACAGGACATCGTTCTTGGGTACGTGCACACCCAGGGATGTCCTCTTTGTGTCCCAGGGAGGCACCAGCCCCCTCATTGTGTGGGTTGGGGTCGTGTGTGGTGTGTGTGGGAGGCTCGTGTNTGGAGCCCCTTCTAGGCACTGGGAGAGGCTCTGAGCTCTCCCTGGAGCCTTCTCGTCTCCAGGTGAACACCCACAGCTCTCCCGGCCTGGCTCCAGAGCAGAGGCGCTCCAGCCCTTGGAGCATTTCCGTGCAATTCCCTTCTCCCGGGGCTCCAGGGCAGCACCGGGAGCAGGGCTGGAAGCCCGAGTCCCGCTACTCACCCTTACGGCTTCACCTACATACACATCACATATAAATACAAATATGTACGCACAGACGTATATATCCGTATATATTCATATACGTATATGGGGCAATGCAGCCCAGGGCAGGGCGAGGGCAGCCCCGCCGGCTGAGGGGGTGGCCCGGGCAGGGGGCAGAGGATGAGGACAAGGGGAGAGAAAGGGGAACAGGGATGAGAAGAGGAAGGGAACGGGCACGGGAAGGGGCCGGGACTCACCGGGGCCGCTCNCTGAGCTGACACCTGTCACTGCAGCTGTCCCAAGAGATCGGGGGGGATTCAGGTGACTCTGGACCTGGGGAGGTCTGGCCTGAGCCCTTGCTCCACAGCCCCTTGGCCAGGGCTGTGTCCACACAGATTTTGAGTATTTCCAATAATCACGGCTCCACTGCTCCCAGGAATCTTTCTCCTGCCCACTGCAGGCTTTCAGCACTGGCAAAATATTTAAATATTGCCTTGAGCCTTTCATAGCACTTGTGTTCCTGATATTTTTGATATTCCTGATATTTCTACCAGGTTTACTTCCTATCCACCTCTTCCTTCAGATCAGGCTTTTATCCCTTGGCAAGTGAGGAGATCCCATTTTCAGGAGGCCTCAGGGGTTTGGAGGACAGCCACGCTGGCTGATGGCACCTCAGGTTTTAAACCTGAGGGAACTCATGGAATCCCCGACTCACTTTACCCTGGGAGGCACCAGCTTTGTCACCAGAGGGCAGGAGACCTCTCTAATAAAGCTGCTATCGGGAAAACTGCTGGAATTGCTGGGTTTTTTAAGAAAAACAACGTTCATCTGTTGCTTTTAGTGACACTGACTGAGTTGGGTGAGCTTCATTTGAGTAAAAACCCGCAGGAGGTTTTGGATGTGGTGTTTCCTCCCTGTTATGAGGGAAGGTGGATAGACCTCGGCCTGGGGGCTGCATGCAGACCCTCACCCCGAACATCTGGGATCCAACACAAATTGGCTGCATTTTGAGTGTTTTCCACTCCTTCAGCCACTTGAAGGGCTCGTGCTGGGGAAATCAGGGAACCCCCAGAGATGCTCCATGAGGGGATGTGGCTTTTCCAAGTGAAGGCTTGGTACAGGAGGGAAGGAGAATTGCCTTCCCTCCACTGCAGCTGGATTGGAGCGTGCTGATACACCCAGGGTGAAACTTTCCCCCCAGTTCCCCAGCCCAGCTGTGGATCCATTCCCCAAATCCCCCTGGTCCTCCCCCCTTCTCCCACCTGTGACACAGCCAAACAAACCACGCAGTCCTGTTTTTAAAACGGGGCCTTTCTCCATTTTATTTTGCCCAATAAAAATCCTTCACAGTCAGGTCGAGAGAGGAGAGCTGGAGATACGTATACATATAGATCTGCATGTCTATTTATATATATACATACCTCTGTACAGATATATTTATATATTCACCGTAGAAAATGGCAAAGGCAGTAGCTCTTCACATCTGGATAACCCAATGGGAACAGACAACAGACCAGCAGGGGATTGGGAAGTGTGGTGGAGTTTTAACAAGAACCTCTGAAACAGATACACCTTGTACAAAAAATCCCAGAATGCTGCGTGTTACCTCTTTTTTCCTTTTTTTCC
>VWYP01030976.1:75741-121500 GCA_013400435.1 Pycnonotus jocosus | reverse complement strand
GAGAGAGAGAGAGAAAAAAAGAGAGAGACACTGAGGCGTCAGGAAACGAGAGGGGAAAAAAGCACAAGGCTGGGGTTGAATTTACACTCGGAGAGGTCCGGAATGGGACGAGGGGTCTCACGCAGGAGGTCCTGCAGAGGGGCACGGCCCGGCGCCAGCTGAGCTCCTGTTATTGCTGGTGAAGTCGGACAGCAGCCTCGCCCCACCCGCCCTCGGGAGCTGGGGTTTGAGGGGACAGCCATGGATCTGCTGCAGAAGGGACGACTCAGCGACGTGCATCGGTTTGGGGTGGGGAAAACCTTCCCCAGCGTGGTGCCCGGAGCGAGGCAAAGGCCAGCGCGGCTCCTCTGGGCTCACAGCGATTACCAGGTCCTGGAGAGTGCAAACGAAGACACCTTGGAGGAGGAGCCCCGGCCCTGGGCTGCCTGGGAAGGGACTGCATAGACACATCAGCCGGGTGTGCAGCATTGGGGGGTGCTGGGACGCTCCTGCGCCGGTGCTGGAGCTCTGCCCGCATGTGTTCTGCTCCTTTCAGTCACGGAAAGGGGTGAAGAGAGGCTTTCTCCTCCGAGCCTGGCTCTCAGGAATGGCAGAGCCACAGTGTCCCACTGGTTGTCACCAAACGTGACTCTGTGAGCTCAGACACCCCAATGGCTCCCACAAGGAGAAGATCCGCTACAGGGACCCAGTGACAGCCATGGGATGGGCACCAGGAGGGAGTGGGTCACACCTCTTGGGTGTCCAGGGTGGTGGCCTGCTGGGTGTGGGAAGCTTTGGGCTCTCCTGATGAACAGGGCCACCAAGATCAGATCACTGTGGTTATTTAGAGCCAGACTGGGCCTTGCATCCCTTTCCAAAGGAGTTGAGGCCAGGGCTGGAGCTACCAAGGTATTCACAGGAATGTTGGCTTGCCTGCAGGTGTCAGAGTTGGGAAGAGTCCCTTTTAAATCTCCCTGGAAAGACCTATTGCTTTGGGACAGAAAGCAGAGACTTCCTGCCAGAGAAAACAGATTTGTGAAAGAGCTGTGGAGACACAGCCTGGTCCCAGGCTCCAGACCTGACACAATCCCTGTCACTGGGAGAACCAGGGAGAAGGATTATCCTGAAAATACAGGAGCTTGGTGCTGACGGCAGTTGCACTTCCAGCATGGAACAGCCTATTGGGAAGCCAACATCTGCAAACAGCTGGATGTGATCCCAACCCCTGGATACACTGAGGGGTCCTGTGTGCCCCTAAGGAGCTCATAGACCCCTCAGACCCCTGTTTTTTCCAGAGGGTGGAAAGGACCGGGGAGCTCCAGAGCTGGGTGGTGACAGTGAATCCCCATGCAGGCCCCACAGGATTGCAGGCCATGGGAATGTCCTTCAGCAGGAAGCCAGGTTGTCCTTGGAGGTAAAGCAGGGCTGATGGAACTGCCATGGGAATGTCAGAGAGGAGAGGATCAATGCTCTGGAAAGCTCCTGAGAGCAGGGTTGGGATAACCCATTCCCAGTGGAGGCTGCAGCTCCAGCTTGTCCAGATGTACCTGGGAGAGGCACTGAGTGCTCCAGTGGGATGGGGATGATCTAAAAGGAGGCAGGAGAGCCTGGAGAGTTGGAGCAGAGGAGCAGCAGGGCACAGGCAACACATGAACTGTTAGCGAGGGGTCTTGGTGAACAGTGACTTATATAAAGGGGTTTCAAGGCTTAAACTGAAGGTTTGGATTAAATTAACAGTGAGTTTGGCTCTCTCCCATCCCAGGGATGGAGTGGAGAAGGCTGAGAATGGCTGGGGAGCAGAGGCACAGTGAGAGGCATCTGCCCAAGGCCCAGACCCACCTGAACACCCACCTGCAGGAGCACAGATCTCCCACTGGCCTCCTGCCTTCAGGAGCCTTCATGGAGCAAAGGTGGGCAGAGACGCCTTCAGCACCCCAAGCAAGAGAAGCAAAGAACATGCTGCCTTCACCTTGGAATTTGGTTCCTTGGTAAGGAGGGTGTGAGGATGCCCTGGGGTGAGCTGTGGAGAGGACACCAAGAGGGCAGCCAGCAGGACCATCAGCTCTCAAGGATGTTCATTTTCCTGGACAATTCCCACTGGGCCAGAACAATTGACTGGACCCTGTAGTGGTGTCTGCTGCTAACCTAGAGCAGACCTATTGCTCTGAAGACCAGAAGCATGAAGCTGCCTGAAGACAAGAGGATGCATGGCTTGGTGTGCATCCTCTCTTCTCCTCAAGAAGAAAGGGAATGGTATCCATCCCAACTCCTAGGGACAGCCCCTGGTCCGTATTCTCCACAGGAAATGTGTGGAGTTAATTGGTATGGCTGTGGAGGACACTGGTGTCGCCAGCTGGGGACAATCACCTCACCCAGGAACTCCTTTCTATCCTGTCCTACCTTGCACAGGAAAGGCCTTTATGGACCTGCAAACATTCCCAGGTGGGACATGGGGAAATCCTGTCCCCTGCCAGCTCTCATTCCCCGTTCCCAGCCCTCACCAGCGTCATCTCTCTGCAGGAAAACCGGGACACAGCTCCAAGCAAGCAGCCCAATGCTCTCTGGAGATCTTTGGTCATGTTGCTCAGGAGCTCACTGCCTTGAGCGAGTTATAAAGTGCCACTGCAAGGGGCAGGAGGGGAGTAAGATGGTCCTTTCCATGGGCAGAGCTCAGGGGGACACCTCTGGGAGCCACTCTCTGCATGGAGTCTGGGTGTGACACCAGATGGGCAGAGGGGACTTCACCCTTAACCAGGGGGCAATTGCAAACCTGGCTCAGGGTGACAGCAGGTATCAAAGCAGGACAGAGTGACACTAGGCTGAGCTAATCCCAAGTGGATTGCTTTCCTGGGAAGTGCTGAAGCCCAGATTCCCACTGCAGCCAGGCACAGGTTGGGGTGCTGAGCACCCCGTGGGCAGCGCTTGGCCCCGCTCGCCAACAGAGAAGCCACAGAGCCTTCTTGTCTCCATTTAATCATCAACATACAGAGCTGGGCTCTTATTTACATCCAAGTACACTTCTCTCTGTACAACAGCATAAGAGCAACAATTCCATTCCTCTCTGGAGCGTGGAAACCTGGAGGTGGGTGACCACCACCAGTGACAGCAGGACTGGGGCCACCAGCTGCCAGCAGACAGTGGCAGGAGCTAAGTGGGGCTGTGTGAGGCACAACAATGTGCCCTGGTTGTGGTGTTCACCCTGGGGGTGAGAGGGGAGTGCTGCAATCAGCCCAGCTGGGTTGCTGGGACAGCAGTAGCAGCCAGCCTTGGTGGTGGAGCAAAGCAGCCCCACTCACAGCAGAGTAAAACCTTCCCTGGCACCAGGATAGCCTGCTCAGCCCACATCCTCATGGATGGAAGCCACTGGAGCTGATCAGTGTCCTCTGTTTGCTGTGTGGATGTGCCTGGAGCATGACTGGGCTCTGTACATGGGGGTCCTGTGACACCAGAGCTACTCCAGGACTGCCACCACTGGCCTGGCTCTCCCAAAAATCTTGGATCATATTGTCCAGCTGCATGTGTTGGGTATCCCAGAGCATCTCTAATGGTTGTGGACCCCTTGTGTGGGCAACTGAGCTGAGACCCTCATGGCCACAGCTTGTGGTGGTAGCAACTTAGAGAGGATTTAGGGAGCAGGGCTTGGAGAATGACATGTGAGCCAGGATGTCACGCTGAATTCCACTAGCTCCAAGGTGGAGACAGCTAGGGGATGGTCAAGCCCAAGTTCCACGGGACAGGAGCAATTCATCAGCCCTGCCTGAGCCTCCAAGAGACACGCTGCCAGCCTCCTTGGCCATTCCCAGGATATATCACCCAAAAACCAGCCTGGCACCCCTTGGCTGTCCTAATCCAGGGCTAAGACCCCAGAGCCTCATCGAAGCTTTTGATGAGAGACTTCATCAACTTGTGAAAGTGTAAAGATCTGGAAGGAGCCAGATGAGCTTCCACCTGGGCACAAACAGCAGGAATCCAGATGTCCCACCATCATTTTGCTCTGTCTCTGCTGAGCAAACGGCTGGCACAGGGGACTTGATGGGGAGCAGCACATCCAGCTGTGGGGAGGAATCCTGAAGCACAGGAATTCTTTGTGGCAGTTTGGCTCCCAAAACCATCTGTATTTTCCATAGCACTGGTGGGGTGGTTTTTGCAGGACAGCTGGATGCTTGGGGGATCCTGAGTGGGAGAATCCCAAGAGCAAAAACCAGCAAGAGAGTGTCTGAATGAGTGTCTGCAAGGCTCTGTCATCCAGGGAATGTCCACAGTTGAGGTCTCTCAGATCTGGATTGAAACTCTGGATCGATGTGATGCACTGAAGAAGGTGGAGGGAGTGGGCCTTTCCTCTGAGGTGAACAATCTTCACAAGAACAGACACCAAACACCTGCTTTGGGAGGGAGGACAACGTGGGCTTGTTTGATGTGAAAAGAAATCTGAGATGGTGCAAGACATCAGATCTCCAACCCTGACACTGTGGGATGTTTGACTCTGTCTGGAAGGCCTGGAGTATGACATGGAGGAAGCTCTAGGATTTGCCTGGCCAAGTAGATGTGGATGTCTCCCTGGGCATGGCAAAGTCTGCAGCTGTGTGGCACTGGCAGGCAGCTGCACTCTTTCCTTGCTGGAGTGCACAGGCTGACATCCAAGAGTGCTGGAGCATCTTCAGCATTCGCAGTAGGACTCTTCCCCACACCCATCAGGAGTCAGACCTGACCTAATCCCCTTTTTATGGCTGGTCCAGGGAAAGGGACTTAGCCTGAGCTGCCCCGGTGTTTTCCATGTGTTTTCTTCCTCCAGCTCCAAAGACATGGGCAGAAATGGTGGGAAAAGACAGGAACTGTCAACTGGGATCTTGAAATGCCCTGGTCTTGTTGCACTTTTCCATTTTCAATGGCTCCAGGGATCTCTGGCAGCCACCACCAGGTCCTGGCCAGTAGCACTGTCCAATGACTTGGGCTGGTGGGACTAACTGCAGCCTCCACTCTGCTCAGTCTGGAGCTCATCACAACAATATTTGTTCTCAAACTGAAGGTCAGGCCTAGTCATGAATAGGCAAGCTTTTGGGAGAAAGAACATGGAAAATGTGCTGCTTCAGGGCTTTTGTTTGGAAGGTCTTCAGCCCCCAAATGCCCTGAGGTTCTTCCTTACTATGCACATGAAATGTAATCTGGCCAAACTCACCCTGGAGTCACCTCACAGACATTTCAAGACATCCCAGTGCTAATTCTACCTTTTCTCTTCTAGCTGCTCCCCAGAGCAAAGAGCCAAAATCCCCACTCCTATTGATCCTTTGACCAGTGCAAACTCCACGTTTTTCTCCTGTTTATTGTGACTCATGGTAAAAAATTGTCCATGACAGGAAGAACCAAGCTCACTTTGCCCATGTTTTCAAGCAGAATGCCAGGTTTTGCTGCCTCAGTGACTGTGCACGTAGGATTTGGTTTATTATTCTGCCAGGGCATAAGCACTTGCGTGATCTTAAGCATTTTCCCCTCTTACGACTTCTTTCATGCTCAGAGTTAGTAGCTGAGTATTTTCTTGAGCTAGGCCTGCGAGTTATTGCCTCCATCCCTGGAGTGTGGGATGCCTGGTGGGATGGCTGTGGGCGCTGTTTGGAATGGCAGTACTGAAGGCTGACCATTGCAATCCAGCTGTGATGCTGCTGTGGCCCCCCTGCAACTCCTGAGTGAGGCTCAAGTGCTGTTTTTAAGCAGACCCTGGACCAAGAGAGTGCACCAAGGTGTCACTTATTTGGGGACAGGGTGGCACAATTGCCCGCTTTTGGGGCAGATCGCTAAAGCTTCAGTTTGCATAAACACCCCATGGGTTTGGAGGCTTCCCCAAACCTTGATTCCATTGACTTTGGGAAGTAAGAGGGCTGTTGGGAAGGGAAACTAGCTTGGATTTCCAAGCTTTTTTCTTGCTGTAGCCAGCTTGGGTATAGAGTAAGGGGACCAAGGCAGAGGTGAGAAGGTATTTCTGCTCCCGGGGTTGGTCGCAACCTGGGAGAGGAGTGGAACTGCAGGAGGAAACCACAAGGAAGTGAAAACGCAGCATATGTTGAGCTCTGCTGAACCTCCAGAGAGGCTCCTGCTGGGACATCATTCCTTGTTGGCTTCTGTTACCAGGACAGGCTCATCCTTCTCCTTAAGGATGTCCTAACCTCTTGCAACCAGGGCAAGAGGGAGTCGTCTGGCGGAGATATGTCTGGTTTCACTGAAATCAGTGGCCAAGCTCGCACTGACTTCACTAAGACCACCGTCTAGACAGGATACTTGATGCAGAACACTTGAGTTTGCTCATGATCCCGAGAGCTTTGCTCCATTAGCCAATGTGGCTAAAAACGTCCTGGAAAAAAAATAAACAACCCAAAAAAACAACAAACCTGCCACTTTGAACTGTTTCGCTGCACATAAATGCTTGGAAAACCAAAGAAACTGAATACAACCCTCCAAAACAACCAACCAAAGAAGGGTGAATTGTAGGAGAGGGGGTGGCAGCCTCTAGCAAAGTAACAGTCCGGGCAGATTACAAAAGAGCCAATTGACCCTCACCAGCTGTACTAGGAAAAAACCCAGACGAGATGTTGCATTATCGATAGAAAACCAACGCACATCCACAGTTATTTTACCTACAGAGCACAGAAGTGGAGAGTAAGGGTGATGAAGCCTGGTGGGAGCACACTCACACCGCTCCGATGGGAGCGCATTATCCTTCGGAAGATCACTGGCTTGAGTAGGTGGTACATGCACAGCAATAAAAAATTCCATTGTGCCGCCTCAGTCCCTCCTCAGATCTCGGTGGACTCTATTCGTTCGAGTCTGGAGGGAGTCCATGTCTTCTTCTCCTCGGTGTGTGGGGGGCTGGTGGCCTTTGTGTTCATCTCATTGACCTTGTGCTCCAGGAGCTGATTCTTCTGGTACATCTCCACGTAGTTCAGCTGCAGCTGCTTCTGGTATTTGATGACTTTCTCCTTCTCCTCCTGCCACGTGCGCCGCTCCTCCTCGAAGTCCATCACCTGCTGCTCCCGCTGCTGCCGCTCCAGCTTCAGCTCTGTCTGGAGCCGCTCCACCTCCCTCCTCAGGGTGTTCACGCTGTCCTCGCTCTGCCGCTGCATCTTGGCCTCGTCGCTCTCGCAGGCCAGCGGGTCCCGCAGCTTCTCCCCAAGGTCCCCACCAAAAGACCCCGCGGATCCCATGCTGGCAAGTGTCCGCTTCAGGCCGGAGACCTCCAGCTCACAGTGGTTCAGTTTTTCCCTCAGCACCTGGACCTCGCTCATCTTCCTCTGCAGCTCGCCCTCGCAGATCTCCAGGTTGACGCTTTTGGAGCTGTAGGAGTCCTTCAGGGTGAGGATCTGCTCCTCTTTCTCCCGTAGGAAGTTCTTACCTTCCTTGAGCTGCGACCGCAGTCCCACGATCTCATTCAGCTTCTGGGAGACGTCAGCTTGAGAGTCCTTCAGCTGCTGCTTGAGCAGGGAAATCTCCCCTGCCTTCTGGCAGACCTGTGGGGAGAGCACTCATGAGTCTGGTGGATGGCAGTGAGGACCTGCTTGTCCCCTGCACTGCCTGTGAAAGGACCCTGCTCAAGGACCCAGCCTTCACCAGGACCCAGACCATGCCACAGACCTAGAGGTTGTCCCCACCTCTGTGTTTTTTCCTGTCTCTCAGGGACCTGATGGTGTTCCCAGCTGGCATTGCCCAAACAGCCAAGCTCAGTTCTGCAGTCCCCACCAGCAATGCTTTGCTCCTGCCTTCATCTTACTCTCCCACCCACAAACCCGTGGGGCTCAAGCCCAAACCTTCTGCTGAATGTCTGCAAATGCCACATTTCAGAGCCTAATTAATCCCAGCTTCATTGACTTTCCATCAGGATTAGCAGAATAAGGTCAACTTGATTCTGGAGCTGTGTTTTGCCTCTACACTCTTAATAAATTTAAAGTTTCTAGGCTGTGCATGGAAGGATTAAAATTCTTCACATGATCAAGCTGAAAAAAAGGTACGTTAGCACTGGCTATACAAACAAACCTTGATAAAATGTTCTAAAAATAGGAACAGTTGGAAAAAGTTATGTAGGACTCAACAGGAGAACTAGAAAGAGGAATTTGTTTTTCAGCCTTTTAAGAAAAACAAACTTATTAAATGTGTTACAATGGAAAGCATGAGGTAGATGTGCCTATGAATGTCACTCTTAGCTCAGTTGCTTTTATATCTTCAATTTTTAAAAAGTCAAATATCTGAAAAGTGGTTTCAAGGTTTGCCCAAGTGCAAATGGTAAAAGAATTTAATTAAAATAGACTTAAGCCCATTTTTGGCAGCCACCAAAGTACCTGTGTGGAAAGACCTGTGTTCCTTGAAACTGGATTTGAATGTCACAACTTGGAGTGACCAGACTGTGAAGTCAAATTATTAACCAGCACAGGGGATGTGCACAAAAAGTTGTGCTTATTTTAGCTTAATTGAAATTAACAGGCGTGGGACTCAGACAAATGAGGTGACAAGTACCACCTGTTACCTGGAGGTCACCAACCCATGGCTGTTATCTATGGGCTCCACTTAGGGCATGTGGGAGATACTTAGGGCCACCAGATCCCATGATGGAAACCTCATTCATGCCCTGTTACAACAATGCTCTTACCTCCCACTTGGTCTCTTCAATCTTGGGGAGAAACTCAGCCTGCTCCTTCTTGAAAGCCACAAATTTCTTCTCCAGCTCCTCTCGTTGCTGGAGGAGTTGTCCCATGTCATCCTGGAGTTTTTTTTTCTCCTGCTGGAGCTTGAAAATTTGGAGCTGCAGAGCCTGCTGAGCCCGCTGCGCCTTTTTGGAGACCTGCTGCAACTTGTTGGCATAGTTCTGCCTCAGGTCCTCCATTTCCCTCTCCCAGATCTTCTGCTTCTCCTCAAACACCTGGAAGATGGCCGCCTCGCTCTTGTCCAAGTTCCTCCGCATCTGGAGCACCTCCTGCTCCTTCTCCCACAGCCGGTCCTCCAGGTCCTGGATGATGTCGTCGGTCGAGGGCGAGTGGAAAGGCATCGTTTCATTGAGATGGTTCAGCCTGCTGAAGGACGAGGTGCTCTTGCTGGAGGACCGCCCGCTGTCTGAGGTAGATATCCCGTTGTATCCCACGATGTTCTTCTCCACGTAGGTGGTCCCGATGCGGTTGATGTGGCTGGTGGAGGCGCTCATGGGGCCCACGTGCTGGCTGTAGCCCGTCCCGTAGGTGGGCAGGCTCGTCAGCGAGTTACGGCCCGAATCCGAGAGCCCCCCGCCTTGGTTTGTAGTCCTGTTAAGGCTGCTCTTGTCGAGTCCACCCTTGGGTGCGGACGGGCTATTGCTGTTGGCATGGTTCAAGCTCTTTCTGTTCTCTGCCATCCCGTTGCTCTGCGGCGGGCAGAGGTTCTGCATGGAATGGAAGTTTTTAGGAACTACTGGTTTAAAGGCTGAGGGTCTAACTAAGGGCTCATTGCTCTGCAAAAAGGAAAAAGGACCACGCGTCAAACACGGCAGGATGCTCGGTAACAACACACAAAAGACACATCAGTACAGGTTTGGGGCTGATGCAGTTTAGGCTGGCTCCTTATCCCACCCTGTTACACCCTGGACTGTCTGGGGTTGCACATGAGGGACCTGTGGTCACTCAAAGGGCAACACTGCAGCCACCAAACCCCCAGCTGAAAGGAAACCACCTTGACTCACCCCAAACCTGCATGATTTTTCCCTAGAATACTCCTTGGGTTCTCTTAGTGCTTTTCACAAGGAGGGCTGCGCATTGCTTACCAGACTTGACCAAAATAACTCTAATTTTTGCTGATTGTATTTCTAGCCTTGAAGTTGCATTGCCCTTTTTCTGAGAGCTGAATTGAACCCTTGGATTAGGAGCCCTTTTGCCTCAGGAGCATCACATCTCCCTCCTGCCAGCAGTGACCTGTGCCTGTGGGGACCTCATGTTCTGCTTGTCCTCAGACAGGAGCAGGTAGGAGCTGTGACAGCAATGACACCAGGCAAGGAACACACTGGAGCTGCTCTTCATTTGAAATTTGTGTTTTCTGTGGCATAAGCAATGCTGAGGGACAATAGACCACAGCTGTAAGGGATTTAGAAAGCATTTTAAAGCCTTGTACATTACTCACTCCATCAATGCACATTAGAAACAAAATTTTCCTCAAAATGGGATTGAGCCTCCCCTACTGCAGGTTGGATTTTAGGTGAAAATTAAACTGGAGAAAGTAAAGGTATTTTGAAAATGCCTTTTAGGAGAAACAGAATAAGCCCCACTAAACACGTTGGAGGTTGGAGACCAAGTGTGAGACTGAGATGGTCTGCAGGGGCTGTTGGATTAACAGCATTGGAGAAAAGGCCACCAAATGCTGCAGAACTGGACACAAATTATGGAAGTCATTGGAGCAGAGCACCAGGCTACATAAAACTGGCTCTGGGGCTCTGTTCCTCCAGGCCTGGGAGATTTTGCACCTGAAGCCAATATGAGCCATGAGGACTGGGCTGGGCTGGGAGATAAACGTTCACAGGGGTAGTTCCCAAGCCTTTTCCCTCACAAGGGGGACTGAGATTCTGAACAGATGCTCGTGGCTGCTTTCAGGCAACAGCTTTAGGTGGTAGTGGGTGGTTGAAAACTGCCTATGAAAGGCACACAAAACACACGTGAGACTCGGATGCTGGACTACTGAAACAGGAACCAACTCCAGCTCCCTCCCCATCCTTCAGGGAGGTAGGCACAACATCTCAGAGAAGTTGGAATAGCCAGTGACTTAAATGAGCTGTATATGGAAGACTTGTGGTCATGCTCTTGGGTTTCTCAAGAGCTAACAACCCCCCCAAAAGTCGTAATAATTATATCACCTGTACATAAAAAATGTACAAAATAAAAACAAGACCATCAAGATTGCATTAAGGCCTCCTCCTCGGTGCTTCCAGAGAAGCGCCACGGCCACCCAGCTGCTCCAGGAGGTTCTCACCTGGTCTAGCTTGCCGGAGATCGGCAAAATCTTTGGTGGGTTACCGGGCTCTCGGTACTGGGGCGGCGGCGGCGGCAGGTTCTTCTCGTTGTTGGCGGTCACGTTGCCGCAGATGTCCACCTTCACCTTCTCGCTCTTGCGCAGGTCGCCGTTGATGTAGAGGGAGTTGGAGACTTTCTCCGACTTGTAGGTCTTCTCCTCGCCGGAGTAGCGGTTGGAGATCTCCCGCCCGGAGTAGCCGTTGCGGGGCCCCTCCGTCTGCCGGCCGCTGCTCTGCGTGCGGGTGCCCACGCTCTTCATGGCGAACTCCTGGTCGTTGGCCACTCCGCTGCCCACGCTCCCCATGGCGCTCTTGGGGATGGTCTGGGAGTAGCGGGGGGCGAAGCCGTGGAAGTTCTCCGGGCTGGGGTAGGCCGGGTCACTGAGGACGGGCAGCGTCTCTAGCGTGGCCATGGCAGCGTAGGGGTGAGGTGGAGGCACAGCGCAGTGGCACTGGGAGAAGGAGGGGGAAAAGGGTTGTTAAAGAGAGGCTTTTTGTCTGCCGTGCCCTATGATCTGGAAATCATGGCCCAGTGGCAGGGTTCTCCTCTTCTATGGGACCCTTAGATTTTTTGGAGGAGCAGAATTCCACAAATCTCACCTACTGTTATCAAAAAAAGCTCCTAATCTTCTCAATCCAAGGGTTGTGGTTCCCAAGGGATTGACTTGGATGGATTTTAATAGCACAGCTCTACGGCATTGCTGAGACACAACCATTTGCTGTGTCCTACCTTGAATTATTTCTGTCGCTTTTCCCAGGTTTGAACAAGTTTGTGTTCCCATGGGGATGGAAGGTCTCCATCCCTGGTCCTGGCTCATACAAGTGCTCCCTCCAGCACATCCCTTAGGGATGACACCACAGGGTTTAAGCAACACAATTTCCATCTCTTTCTTGGGATTGTGGCTCTCCTGAACTTGAGCTTTTAAAAAGGTGCAGGTGTCATCCTAAATTTTCTTTTAAATCTTTATTCCCCTTCTCCATTTGATTCTTATTCAGGCTGAGCCTTGGATTGGTCAAAACTAGACCATAGGACATGGATAATATGCAAATAATTGTTTCAAAAGTTGTCTTTCACTAGGGTTGTCCTGGGACCAATTATCCTTGGGACCAATTCTCACATGTCCAGATGCTCTTCATCAGCTTTTACAAAAAGGTGTAAAATCCTATTTAAGAAAATAAAAGACCCATAACAAGTTTTTTGTTGTTGTTGCCTAATTGAATACTGGAGAATTTGAACCTGTACAAGCCAAGGATCTCATTACCTGAAGGAAGGGAGAAGGTGCATTGCAAATTTTGAGTGACTGAACCAAACCTGGAGGAGCAGGGTCAGGAGCATGGTCAGTGGCTCGTGGACAGCTGTGGCCACTCAGCTGGCCATTGTCCACCCAGCCCTACTGAGTTCATTGACTCAATCCCCATGGGCCAGAATGGATGCTTTTCCTTTTGTCTCAGGCACCCTCAGATCCAGGTTTTCCAGGATAAACCATCCTGGCAGCATGGGCACTAAAGCAGGACTTAAGGGCAGCAGAAGGTGCAGTTTTCCCTGTGGATGAGATAAAAACAGTGATGCCCTTTGGAGAAAGGTTCAGGGATGGCAGCAGTCCGGCAAGACCAGCAGGAAGGTGAGATGGAGAAAATCCCCATTTCAGTGGGGTTTTCCCTCTCTTTGGGGTAGGGATGTTCATTCAGGCCTCCCTGAGTAAAGCAGAACTGGGTTTATTTCCCTGGAGAACAAGCTGAGGTCTGGAGCTCAGCTCCCGTGTGGTGTCTCACTTGCTTGCTATTTGCACTAATAATGGAATGGAAAAAGAATTAAAAAGGTTAAAGCAGGGTCTGTGCTGCTCAACTTTGCTTTTATTAAACTGCACTTCTGGTGGCTTCTCCTCCCCCTTTCCCAGCATCCTGCCCTGTCCAAAGTACAGCCCAAGAGGCAGATGTGGCAGGTGCTGTGCCACAGGGAGAGGACACAGAGCTGCTGAGATGGGATTAAGGTCTCTTCTAACCCAACCCAACCCAACCCATTGTGGTATTTTATGATGAACAAGCATGAAGTGAACACTTTGTGTTCCCTGCTGAGGACATCCTGCAGGTTGCACCTCTGTCCCCAGCAGATGATCTCATGTCATTCCCTGATGAAAGTCTAAAGGCCAGGCAGTAAAGGAGGATCACATGAGCACATGTGGGGTTCCACTACAACCAAAACACGGGTGTTGATTAGTCATAGGTGACAAAACCTCTGCCAGCAGCAAGAAGTGACAGGGTCTGGTCACGTACCCGGCATGTGACATTTGGACACGTGCTGTGAGCAGCACTCAAAGGCTCATGATCCCGTCACACCCTAATGGTACTTCCCAGAGAACATCACCACTGACAGATCATCAATGCACAATGTCCAGGGGGTTAATCCAGGTGCTTGCTGAGCACCTGGGGACTTGGCTGGGCTGTGGAGTGATGAGGAAAGATGGAGAACACCCACCTGAAGCCACACTTAACCAACTGCGCCTTTGGATTTTAGACTTTCTGTCCTCCTAATTTAGGAATAACCTGCTTTTCAGTGACTTTGGGAATCTTTATAGGCTGTGACTTCTTTTTATGGGACATAAGGCACCACGGGAGGGATGTGCTGGAAAGTCTCAGCTCCAGACAAGGAAGTGGCATTGTCTCCTTGCAGTGCTCCCCAGCCAGCAAGGGAGAAATCCAGGTTACTTTCCCTCACTGGGTAAATTTCACGGTGACATTTGCACATTTGCATTGACTCTCTGAGGGCAGGATGAGGTCACTGGAAAGTTTGATCCTTCCAAAAGGAAAAAAAAAAAAAAGGCCAACACAACAACAAGCGTTTTCTTTTAACTGGGAATCATCCAAGAAAATATTCTGAAAAAACCCCCCTTGTTCTTAGCTTATGTTTACTGCAAAGCCGGGATATGATAAACAGAGCATACAGACAAGTGTTACAAATATGTTATTAAGGAGATTCCAGAAGTGCCAACAGATTCCTGACAGTACAGCTTTCTTTGCCAAAAAGGGCCATTTTTTTTTCTTTCCGAGAACAACAACGCTTGGGTTTGTATCTTCTGACCAGCCCCGGTTCCCAGTCAGGTTTTACACTGGTTGTTCCTCAGCCGAACTGTGAAATCAAATTTTGAGCACAGGAATAATGCTCTGGCATAGAGCAGGAGAGTCTTTTTTTTTCTCCTTCCAGGTTTGGGGGAATGTGTGACTAAAAGCTTTCCCAGGACATTTCTTCTCCTTAAATCTCATCATCTCTGAGGCAAGAAGATAAGAGGGAATGGCTTCAAACTGACAGGGAAGGGTTAGATGGGGTGTTGGGAAGAAATTCTTGACTGAGGGTGGTGAGGCCCTGGCACTCATCAGCCCAGGGAAATTGTGGCTGCCAATGGATCCTTGGAAGTGTCCAAGGCCAGACTGGATGGGGCTTGGAGCAAACTGGGACAGTGGAAATGTCCTTGCCCATGGCAGGGGGTTGGAACTGGACATCTTTAAAGTCCCTTCCAAACCAAACTATTCCATGATTCCATGATAACAGCCTCCCTCCCATGGGAACACGAACTGAAAGTGAGTGATTCCCAAGGGTGCTGGGCCTGTCCATGGGCACAGGGAGGCTGAGGGAAGACAAGTGGTTTGCCTTTAGCAGCATTTCATTCCCAGGCTGGTCCTTTAGAAGGAAAGAAGAGTCACCCTTGAGCATGGCTGGGCGACCTTCTCTGACCAGGAACACCGAGGATCCACAACTCCACATTGCACCAGGCCATCCCATCCAACTGCAGTGGCCTCTTGGCCTTTCCTGCAGCAGCCTTGCCTCGGAGACAGCAATATTTTGATGCCTGATGCAGAAAATCTGGGGTGAAATGTCCTTTTCCCCAGCTGTGACAGGCAAACTCTGCATGTCCACCTTTTACCAAGGTTTCCTGCCATGCCTGCAGCTCCAGGACACTGCTAGATGTTATTGTAAATACAGTAATTTGTAAAATAACAACTGCGCCTTCGCACTTGCTTCTACCCAGACCATTCAGTGAATGCCTTCCATTAAAAAGAAGAAAAATTGCTCTGAGATAAGCAGCTAAATGGTTAACTAAGACTAAATTATGGAGGCCTGGCTCTGTTTCTGCCTGAGGAGGTTAATTGTTAACACTCTCCTAACAAAGGCCTTAGGGAGACAGGCATACCTGGGCACCGTGCCACGGGGAGAAGTGGATCAATCATCGTCCTGGGGCTGGAGAGCTCCAGCAAAGAGCCCCAGAGCAAGGCAGGGCTTTGGCACACGCACCATCCCAGGCATGTGGCACTGGCAGCATGGGCAAAAAAGGCATCTGAAGGTCAAAAATTCCCCCCCCTTGCCAAGTGTGGTAACAGGTGTGTGCCCCTGACCTTCATTAGTCAGGTTTGTTTGCGTTGGCTTTAAGGAAGGAGCAATTATTGACACCATAAACCCCGTGTTCTGTTCTGTTGTTTTTACAGGGGCAGGGCCTACACCTGCCTTGTGTTTACAGCGTGGGTTGGCTCTGCCAGTTTGTTGGCAGTGCTGCCAAGGGGTTGGTTTGGCTGGAGGAAGAAAAAGTCAGCGTGTCCTGGGGTGGTGGAACAGGTTAGAAATGGTGGACAAAGAATGGCTGTGGTAATTTCAGCTTCATCCAGGAAGATGTGTGGAGTGGGAAGGGAAGGACAGGAATGGGTTAGCAATAAAGACACAGGAGCAAAACCACCTGTGTCCAGTGAGGCATTAACAAGCTCTGAGGAAAAACCACCACTGAAACCCAAGACTTGCAATTGCACTTGTAGAACAGTAGAATAATTATCCAAATTGGAAAAAACCCTCTAAGGCCATGGGGTCCAACCATTCCCCCATCAGTGCCAATCCCACCACTGACACATGTCCCCAAGTGCTACATCCACGCTATTTTTAAATCCCTCCAGGGATGGGATTGCACCACTCCCCAGGGCAGCTGTGCCAGGGCTGGACACCCCTTCCTTGGAGAAATTTTCCATGAAGAAATTTTGCATGAAGAAATTTTCCCTAATATCCAGTCTAAACCTCTCCTGTTTAGAGGCTGTTCCCTCTTGTCCCCTTAGTTTCAGGTGCAGCTTTCAGTCACATCCCTCTTCCTCTCCCTCACCTTTTCTTGTACATCACATTCTCTAAAAGGGCCACTCAGCTACTGCTCTGCCTCCTGTGTGTCACAGGCCATCACCTGCCACCTCCTTATGGCTGTGCTGGACCCAAACCTGGCTGAGAGCTCCTCCACTGGGATTGATTCAAGAGGCAGGGACACCACAGCTCCCCTCGCACCTGGCTCCAGTGCCCCTGTTCTCCTGCACCCTTCTCAAGTTGCTCAGTCTGAAGAGGGGAACAGAATGAGCTTTTCTTGTCTCTCGCAGGCATTTTTTTTCCCAGCCCTCAAGTAACTCTTGTGGCTCTTTTCTGCACCTCCTCCTCCTCCTTTCCCCCCATCCTGGCTTGGTGGCTGCCAGGTTTTCCTCCACCACTGGAATACAGCATGAACACACTTGAACCTGTCTGCAAAACATGCAGATCTCGAGCTTTTCAACCACAAGCTTTTTCCATAACCAAAAGCCAAATGAAGTCAGAAGAACAACTGCTGCTCCTTCCCCAGGACACAGATCTCTCTTTTTCCCATTTATCCCTGCACTGCAGATATTTTTCTCCCCATTCAGAGCTAAAAAGCAAACTCGGGAAAGCAGGTTGGAGGGTCAAGTAGTGGCAAATTCCTGCAGCTACCCTCAGACACCTCTTGGGCTGTGGGGCTGCTGTGTATCTGCACATTTTCCATCCTTCTGTGCAAAGGATTTATGACTGAATTTACAATCTTGAGTAATGTGCCCCAGGGCACCCTGCTGGAGCAGGGAGGTTGGACTCAGACTGCCCAGCATGGTAGGAACATCCAGTTTGGGAATGTGGGGACCATCCTGTCCCTCTGTGACCCCCCCACTTTCCAGCTACGCCTGTCCCAGCACCTGAGAGCACTGAGGGGTCTGCACAGGGACCTGCAGCATCCTCTGGATAACTGGGCCCAGTTCAAAGCCTTCAGTCCTCCCAGTACAAACCCATTGCTGAGACAGGAGGATCACACTTTGCTTTTCTCTCCTGAAAACGTGGCAGCATCAGGGGCAGGCAGGTCCCGGTTTTGGGGGCTGCGCTTCCTCGGGCTGCTGTGGGAAATAAAAGTGAGCCGGCTTAGAAACATTTCCTTCTCCTTTCCGCCTGCTAATGAGATAATTACAGCCTTTTGTATTCTGGGAAACTACTTTCTCATTATGGGGGCCGCATCAGCTATTTACATAATAAGCCTGAAACAAAAGAGATGAGATGAAAAGACCCAGGCGGGCTCTTCGGGGGAGCTCTTGTTGAGCTGCCAAGGGACAGCCCCGCAGGATGACAGATTCCTGCATCCCCAAAGCTCCTCTGGTCTGGGGTGGGTGGCAGCACTCCATTCAGGATGTCCCCAGCACAAGATGTTCCTCACTCTCAGCTGTGAGGGTCCCCAGGATCCTCAGAACCAGCTCTTTCTTAAACCACTCACTGCAATCCCTGATGCCAAAGGATTTGGGAGGGTGGCCATGAATCCAGACCCACATCAAGGGGTCATGTCAGCATCTGTGGGGCTCACAGTGGCACCTGGGGATGAGTCCCACCACCAGAGGATGTTTGGTACCAAACTGGCCCATCCCTTGTCCCATCTGCCATGCTGCAATTTCCTCCAGCTATGGTCAAGGGACATTTTGGGTACCAACCTGTCCCATACCCCATACCCCATATCCCATATCCCATTTTCCATATCCCATATCCAATATTCCATACCCCATATCCCATATCCCATATCCCTGTTCCTTGTTTCACTTTCTGACCAAAGGACACGATGGGTACCAACCTGTCCCATCCCATTTCCCATTTCCATTTTCCATTTCCCGTTTCCCATTTCCCATTTCCATTTCCGTTTCCCATTTCCCATTTCCCATTTCTCCATCCCCCCAGCTGGCCAGTGTGTCCCAACCTGTCCCACCCCATGTCCCTGCCCCCACAGCTGGCTAGGGGGACACTGGGTACCAAGCTGTCCCATCCCACAGGCCAGTGCCCCGTCCCTGAGCTGGCCAAGGAACTCTCTGTGTACCAAACTGTCCCTGCCAGCCTCGCCACCTCCATTCCCCAATAAAGGCCCCATTGTTCTCCCCTACAAAGCCTGAGCACTGACTGCAGCCTGCTCCACCTTCCCTGGCCAATCCTCCCACTCTGCTATCAGTTTTCCTCCCTCAGCTGGTCGCTGTGTTTAAGGGACACAGTTCACTGCCACGCTGTCCCCATCCCCCAGGACGTGGCAGGAGGGGGGATCATGGCGAAGCACAGCCACAATCTGCACTGTGGAGCCCACGGCCTTGGCTCTGTGCCCTCCTGCTTGTCCCTCCTTCCCTCTCAGCTCCCTGAGGGTGTTCCTGGAATGGACAGCCCGCCACAGCTTCCTGGAAACCTCTTACTGACAGTAAAACAATCAGGAAATCAATCTGGGCATGGCTATTGCTCATGCTGCCATTGCTGCTCCACCTGTCCCAAGCCCACCTCCTCCATCCCAGCTCCTCATCTCCGGGTGTTCCCGGTTTTAAACCCACAAGATTTTCAGGATCCAAAGAAGCAGGCAGAGTGGAATTAAAAGCCAAGCACCTGGCAGGCCCACACCAGTCTTGAGCTGTTCCAGTAAGGGAAGAAATCAAAATTATTCTGGAGGCTTCAGCGAGGTGGGCAAAGCCCCAGAGAAACCTCAGCAGGTGATGTGGAGGTGTGACAAGGTACATTTGTACAGCCCCAGGGAGGCTTTTTTGTCTCATCCTTGGAGGTTTTCAAGCCCTGAATGGACCAGGCAGGGTCCACCAGCAGCGAGATGGCCTGGAGAGCTCCAGGGGTCCTTTCCACCAGGAATTACTCTGCCATGGAGTTTTTTGCAAGCCACACTGGATATCCACCAGCATTCCCCTGGCCAGAGTCCTCATCCTCAGGGGGATTTTCCCCCTTTTTCCCCATCTGCTCTCAGAGCCCTGGGTTTGGATCTGGGCTGGCATTCCCCAGGATACACCTGAGGGCAGATAGGAAG
The DNA here is from genome assembly GCA_013400435.1 of Pycnonotus jocosus. Classification (NCBI taxonomy): domain Eukaryota; kingdom Metazoa; phylum Chordata; class Aves; order Passeriformes; family Pycnonotidae; genus Pycnonotus; species Pycnonotus jocosus. The sequence goes on along the minus strand of VWYP01030976.1, from coordinate 102,396 downwards.
GATTTTCCATGAGCTGCCTTATCTGTCCCCCTCATCCCAAGGGGCAGCAGGACAGGATGTTTTCAAGCTCAGCTCAAACTGCCATCCCAGATCCCGTGTGTCCATCAGGAAGGGTTTGTGCATGGTCTCATCTGTGACCCTTGCGACTTCCCCCAGAAGATACTCAGGGCCAGCAGTGTCACTGTCCCCAGGGAGGTCCTGATGGCAACCTCTGCCCAGAAAAGCACAGGGAAAACTCCCTGGATTCCCTCAGTACAGAGAATGGACAGTTTGATGGAACAGCCTCAGTGCTGGCTGCAGCCCTGAGGGTCTGGGATGCCTCATGCCATGGGCTGTAATGCTTAGGGTCATCCCAGCCCTGTGTGCCTCAGTTTCCCCTTGTTAAGGGGCTGCCAGTGGGATCCAGGGTGAGATTTCCCCACCCTGAACAATCCATCTCTGTGCACCCCATCTCTGCTCTGACCCCCTGGTGCAAACATAGCCCAGCAGGTACATCCCATCCCTAAAAAACACCTGGAAAGGGTCCCACTGGCTCAGCCCTGGAGTAATCCACTGAAAACTCCTTGGAAATGTGGCTGGAGATGAGGTGCTGGCAGCTGAGCCTGTGGGACTCCCCAGCACAGAGGATATGGGGAAGCTCCTGGTCACCACTGAAACTGTCCCAGCACTGAGCTACATCCATGCTTGGCTCTCCAGCATCTTCCTGAGCACCCTCACACATCCCTACACCCCAAATCTCCGGGATCCCAATGTGATCTCCTGCTCCAGCCCAGCTCCGTGGCCCCAAATGCCAAGAGGATACCCCCTCTCTGTCACCAGACCCCTGCACGGTTTTAACCCCTGCCCTGGGCGGGATATTTTGGGGGGAGGCTGATCCTGCCCTTTGGGATGAGCCATCACTCCCAGAGCGGTTCCAAGGAGCCGTCCCCACCAGCCCTGCCCGGCTCTGCCGTCCCCAAACTTTGCCCAAACCTCTGTCCCGGCAGGCAGGACAAGGAGGGGACCCGCCACCAGCCCGGCCGTGATTTATCATTAACTCGCCCCAAGGAATTTCTCAGGCTCGGGGCCAGCCCGAGAAGCGCTCGCTCCTCCCCGGACACCACGCTTGGAGCAAACCCCCCCATGGTGGCTGGTCCGCACGGTGCCCTGTCCCCACCGCCGGAATCAGGGCTGCTAAACCGCAGTGATGCCCTAAAATCCGCCGGGGTGCAAGGTCTCGGTGCTGGGGGGGTTCCAGCTGGATCCAGGGGGGGTTATAGAGGGGGAAATCGCAGCTTTCCCCGCCCTGATCCACCCAGCTCCGCGCACCCCATGTCTGCTCCGACCCCCATGGTGAGCGCAGCCCGATGTCCCCCCCCAAAAAATCACCTCCAGAGGGTCCCAACCAGCTCAGCCCTACACTAATCCACCGAAAAAAAAACCCCTTCGCTCCCCTGCCCGGCCCCAAACAAAGACACCCGGCCGGAGAGGGGAAGGAGACCAACACGAAAAGACCCCACAAAAAGCCGGCACGCACCGGGATTTACCTGGGCAGCCCGGGGGTGCATCCTGCACCTCCCCATCCTCCGCCGACCGCCAGATCCATTGTTTCCCCTGCGTGCTATCCCGGGAAAAAAAGTCCAAAATAATACCTGCGGAAAGCAACCTGCTGCTGGGCTGCGGCCAAGGGCTGCCCTTCGCTCGGTGGGATTGGCCACAGCGCCCGCAGGAGTTTGGTTTGGTTTGTTTTTTTAACTCTTTGTGGCCATCTCCGGCAGGGATTTGGGGAAGGGATGGCTCCGTCCTCCTCAAAGGGGAATTTGGGGTTGACGGTTTGTTTTAGCTGAAGTGGGAAGTTTGGAGTCAGGCGCTGGGTTTTCGTGAGATAAGGATTTGGAGTTTGCCTTTTTTTCTATTTTCAGATGGGGATTTTGGGGTCTGGAGGCTTGTTTCCTGCTCAGATAGGGATTTGTGGATTTGGAAAGTTTTGGGGTTTGCTCAGACAGGGATTTGTGAATTTCGAGGGTTTTGGGGTTTGTTCAAATAGGGATTTGTGAATTTGGAAAGTTTTGGGGTTTGCTCAGACAGGGATTTGTGAATCTCGAAGGTTTTGGGGTTTGCTCAAATAGGGATTTGTGAATTTCGAAGGTTTTGGGGTTTGCTCAAATAGGGGTTTGTGAATTTGAAAGGTTTTGGGGTTGCTCAAATAAGGATTTGTGAATTTGAAAGGTTTGGGGGTTTGCTCAAATAGGGGTTTGGGAATTTGAAAGGTTTTGGGGTTGCTCAAATAGTTATTTGTGGATTTGGAAGGTTTTGGGGTTTGCTCAAATAGGGATTTGTGAATTTTGAAGTTTTGGGGTTTGCTCAAACAGGGGGTTGTGAATTTGAAAGGTTTTGGGGTTTGCTCAAACAGGGATTTGAGGTTCAGGGGCTTGTTTNATCAGGTAACTTATTTTGGCTAAAGGGGGATTTGGGGGTCTGGCAGGTGGATTTTCCTCAAATAGGGATTTAGGGTCTGACTGCTTGTTTTGGTTTTTGTTTGTTTGATTTTCAAAAGAGGATTTTAGGGTCTGGGGGTTTGTTTAGGTACAAATAGAGATTTGGGGCTCTTAACAGCTGGGCTGTTTTCAAATGGAATTTTGGGGTCTGACAAATTTGGCTTTTTTTTCAAGTGGGGATTGCTCTGAACAGCTCATTTTCACTCAAATACTTATTTTGGGATCTTTCTATCAGGGGGCCCTTCTCAGCTTTCCCATCCTTCTGGGGATGCTTCCCAGCTGTGTGGCTGGAATGAAAGGCTGTGAAGAGCTCTCAAAGAAGGGCAGAGAATTGGATGGATGGGATGAATGGGATGATGCATCCACAGCATCACAGAATGGTTTGGTTTGGAAAGAACTTTAAACCTCATCTCATTCCAACCCCTGCCATGGGCAAAGACACCTTCCACTATCCCAGGTTGCTCCAAGCTCCATCCACGTGGCCAAAAGCTGGAGCTGGATGCTGCCCTCCTTCCTTTCCATCATTCAGAGCAGAGCCCTGGTGACACAGGATGGCCCAGAGCTCCTTTTCCCACTTTTCCACTTTCCCAGCTGCCAGCGCTGTGGCAGGAGAGCAATCAGCCTTCCCATCGGAGGCCTGTCCAGCCTCAGCGCTTACTCTGGATTATTTGCAGTCGTGGAGGGAGAGGAAAAAAAGCCACACAAAGCTACCACTAATTTAGACCCATTTGCTCAAGTGAATTTTCTGTTGGCAGGAAGTCTGGGGATCAAAGGAGTCGCCGGTCGGGGCCTCGCAAACGGCGCCGGTGTTGGTGGGCAAATAACAGCGAGAGAGGCAAAACAGCAATAATGCCCAAATAATCAAATATGGGTTAATGTGCGTTTAAACCCGGGGAAAACGCACTGCTGGGGTGCACGGGGAAGGTGTGAATTAGACCAGAATGCATTCCTGTGGAGATTCAAGCTCTTAATTTTGCCCTTAAGCTCTCCAGAAGCAGGGAATTCTGACAAATAGGCTGGTTTGGGGATGTGTGTGCACTTTGGGAGTAGCCACGCAGACAGAGAACCCTTTCCAGCCCTGGCACTGCTCTGGCAATAACCAGAGCTGGCTCAGGGGCTCTGCTCATGAGGACCCTTCCCAACAGTGGGATTTGGGGAAGCTGCCCAAGCACAGGAGCCCAACAGGGAGCTGCAGCAGGCCCAGGTCCCACAGGACTCAGGCAGTTTCCTGACACTGCAGCTGGTGCAGGCTCCCTTTGGGAGCTGAGTTATGTCTTAGCTCTTCCCACAGATGAATAAATCATGATAGGAGAGTCTCTGGGGAAGGCTGGAAAATCCAGGATAACCCATGCTCCTGGCTCTCAGGTGGGGCGTAAACTTTTGAACACTCAACTCCCGTTTCTAACCCAGGGCTGGAGTGGCTGAGCCAGGAACCTCTCTGCCCACCCAGCTCACCTCCAGCAGAGCCCCTCCATCACCTCTGAGAGCCAACAGAGATGCCCAATTCTCACCCAGCACCCCTTTGTGCCAGGGCTCCTGCACAGCTGGCTGCACCCAGGCCACCGTGTTTCCCTGTCCCCATGGCACACAACCACCAGGACTTGGTCTCAGCCCTATGTGGGGTTTATCCTTCTCTGCTTTGCCCTTTTTGGGTGGCCATGGTCAAACTGTGTCACCCAAACCCAACCACCTGAGGTGAGCTCCAGCCTGGGACTACAGGGCTGGGTTTACCCACCTAAAAAACCCTTCCCTACCCAGCCACAATGGGCTCGCTCTGTCGTGGGGCTGAAGCTTTGGACATCCATCCAAAGCCTTCTTCCTCTTGAAGAAAGGAAAAATTTACTCTCCCCAAATCCAAACTCTTTGTTCCCATGTCCTTCTGTTTCCTTTTCCCTTTTCCTTGCAGGAAATCCTGCACCCCTGGCAGGGTGATTTCCATTCTCTTGGAGCTGTTTCACTTCAAGATCCCCAAGTTCTCTGAGGTCCTTGGATTGCACCTGCAGGATTGGTTCAGTGTTTTTTGCACTGATCAGAGAAGGAGGAACACAGCAGCTGCAGTGAAGGAGCATCAATGGCCCAGGACATTCCCCAGGGAACATGGAAAGCATTGATGTGCTCAGGCATGCAGCAAAGGGGAGGTGGAGACGGGAATGGGAGCAGAGACAGCAGCTCCCTGCACTGGGATTTCTTCCTTGAAAGCTCTGGGGAGCTGCTTTTGGGTACAAGAGACATCCCAATGTGAGCAAGAGCCTCCTTGCTCTCTTCACCCAGACTCCTTTATTTAGAGGGAAAGATCATTTTCAAAGCCTTGAGGAGCAGAAAAACCCTTAAATAAGGGTACCCTGGCTGTTGCACACACTTTGGGGCCATGAATGAAGTGAGATCTCCATCCCAGGATGTCTGAGTGCCTTGGCTGGGCAATGTCCAGGCCAGCCTGGTCTGGTGATGAAGACAATTCTGAGCTTTCCAACCAGCACCACAACAGCTTAAACCCAGCTCAGACCTCAGCTGTGAACTGCCTGTGCCTGTAAGTGCTTGACAATCCATCAGGCTGGACACTGGAACCAGAATTCCTGCAGTACCTCCTTGCCAGGCTCTGTTTCAGGCTCTTCCCCACTATCTGTTATTAAAGCAGAGATTTCCAGCCCGGTTTTCAGAGGAAAGACCCTGTTTTGTGTGAGTCAATGGGTGTGGAATATCTGAGGGTTTCCCTGTGTTTGAGGAGAGATGCTGCCTTGCCTGATTTGTTGTGAGTGATGCCTGCAGGGATCACAGGGACCACAGCCAAACGTGCAGGATAGGGCTGGTAGGGGAGCATGACTACTCCACGCCAGGAAATCCAACCTTTCTGCTGGGAAAGCTGATAAAAATCCCCAGCAGCCTGCACAGCCTGAGCAGGCTCTGTGGCTGAGCTCCCAGAAGAAATGTCAGGATGACACCCAGAGTTTGTTTGTGCACGAAGAATCTGGTTATGTGATAAATCAAACCTTCCCTGCACCTGGGGGTTCACCAGCACAGGGATATCCCACTGGTCTGGAAGTTAAAATGCTGGGAGAGGCTCTTCCTGCTCATTAAGTGGAATAATTTGAGCCTGTGTGAGACCTCTTCCTACTCACACAGATCTGGAGATGGGAGAAGAGCTTCTCCAAGCTGTAACAGGGGATGACAGGGGTTCCTGAGGCTGGGTTGACCCCAAAAGCTGTGTTGATGCCAGCTGCTGCAACGGGGGACACTTTCCATCCTCAATCCATGACATCTGCCTGCTCAACTTGAGCCAGCAGGAACAAGCCAAAAGCCTCTGGTTTATGTCATCCAGAGGGATGGTTTCCTATTCTGGAAAAAACCATCCCTGCTGGTGTAAGCTGCCTCCTTCTGTACCAGCACAGGGCAGACAAAGCCTTGCAGTGCTGGCAAGCCACAGCCTGGTGCAGGGGCCAGGTCTTCCCATAAATCAGGAGAGGCTCCTGCATCTCCACCTGTGGGTGCAGAAAGCCCAGAGCGTCTTCTGGGTGTCCTGGCCATGGGATTTGGGTCAGGTCTGAGCTGCCTGGAGGGAGGATGTGAATTCTCAGGTTTCTCAAATGATGTCAAGATCAGGGAATTGTGGGATCATAGAATTATCATGGAATGGTTTGGGTTGGAAGGGACCTTAAAGATCATCCAGTGCCACCCCTTGCCATGGGCAGGGACACCTTCCACTGTCCCAGGTTCCTCCAAACCCCATCCAGGCTGGCCTTGGACACTTCCAGGGATCCAGGAGCAGCCACAGCTGTTTTGGGCACCCTGTGCCAGGGCCTCCCCACCCTCAGAGGAAAGATTTTCTTCCTAATATTTAGTCTAAATCTCTCATCTTTTTTAGTTTAAAACCATTCTTTAAGCATCGTTGGGTGATTATCCAGAATGAAGGAAACAAACCTCCCATCACAGTCCCAAAGCATCAGGCCAGGCCTAGTAAAAATAAATTGGAGCAAACCCTCCTGCAGCCAGAAGGGCTGGATTTCCACTGAAATCACCAGGTGTTCAAGGATCCTGCTTGGAAGTGCCCTTTCTGTCCATATCAGGAATTAGGGATAGGAGGGTTTTTTTTCCTCCAGGATGGGAGATTTTTTTCAGGGAGGAACATCAGGCTCAGGACTAAGTTGTGTGTGCTCATGTGGTCCTATCCATCTCATCTCCATCTCCATTTCATCTCCATCTCCATGTCCATCATGACCAACCTCTGCTGTGAGGAAGAATTGGTGGCTGAGTGGTTTCAGCAGAAGCAGAAGCATGAGAATCCTCAAGTTTTGGGAAAGATCTTCTGGAGGGACAGTGGAACACCGAGCAGGAAGCCTGGAGCACCCCCGTGGTGGTTCCCAGGACTCTCTGGGTAGGACTCAAGGTTGACAGTCCCTTTCCAGTGACACAGTCCATGGACCACAGGGTTTGGCTGACTGGAAACGGGCATGGGCTGAACTATCACCTGAATCCATGGCCATCTGATGGCCCTGGAATCCTGGGAATTTGGAATTTGCAGTTAATAAATGACCTGAGTGCTACAAACACATCCCCCAGGTACTGCCTCCCCCATGACTCTCCTGTCCTTGGAGGAATTTGGGTATTCCCTGCCCTGAGGACAAATTCCTTTGCAGTCACTGGCACTGACCCAGGACTGGAAACCAGTTTCCCCAATGGTTTTGCCTCCAGTTCTGCTCCAGCCACCATATCCCTGGCTTCCTTTTCTTCAGGCTGTGTGGCCAAATTCCCCATTTCCCAACTCTCTGAACTCTGCTTCCCGAGGGATTCAGCCTTGAACATCTCCAGGCTCATCCTCCTCAATCCATGCCCTGGCTTGGATGCCATGCAGAGACAAAAAGGAAAAGGCTTCACAACCCAGATTTGCAACTTTGGTGGCATCAGGATGACCCAGAGCTAGGAATCACCCCTCTGCATCACACATTAATCCTTAAAAACAGCAAGGAAGGATCCAGGTTTGGCCAGGAAGAGGGATGGAAGAGGGTGGGAGCACGCTTCACCACAGCCAAAATATGTGCTGCCTCTACAGGGTGATGCCTCCAGGCTGCTTACCGACCCTTTTTCCTGAATATTTGTGGCCAAGGCAGGGTTTTACTGGTGGATTGTGTCCCACCCAAGCAGCACTGGTGGTGAGGGAAGCCTCTGTCCTGGAGATACCCATGGCTGGGACCTCAGTGGCCTGTGGGCAGTGGGACAGAGAGGCTTCGAAGTGACAAAATGGAAAACCTCAGAAAGGATCCACAGGCAAAATGGAGAACCTTGGAAAGGATCCACAGCCAAAATGGAAAACAACAGAGAGGATCCACGGGAAAAATGGAAAACCACAGAGAGGATCCATAGGCAAAATGGAAAACCTTGGAAAGGATCCACAAGCAAGAAAGAAAACCACAAAGAGGATCCACAGGCAAAATGGAAAACCTCAGAGAGGATCCACAAGCAAAAATCCCTCTTGTATTGGAAGCATTTTGGGCATTTTTGCTGTGATTTCACCCTGTCAGGAATGGCTATATGTGCTGCCTCAGATCCTCCAGGAGGATCCTCCTCCAGGATTCTGGAACAACTTTTTGGAGCAACTCAAGCATTTGTGACCCACCAAGCCCTCACCCTGCAGGGACAAGCCAGCTTTCCTCTGCAGTTTGCTTGCATCTTCAGCATCCCCCAGCCCATTTTTGGGAGGAGGCTCCGTGCAGGTGCTCCTCCACTGCAGGAGGATGGAGCAGTTGACTCCTGGTCCAAGCCACAGGAGATTCCAGGGATGGGGGAAACCTGGCTCCAACCTGACCACCTTCCAGCCCACCAGGTGAAGAGGGGCCTTTTCCCAGCCCTGCCAATGCACAGCCATCAACTCCCGCTCCTTCACAGAGGGATGATGGATGGAAAACCCAGGAATGGGATTTCTCTGGAGCTTCCCTTGTTCTCCCAGCTGGCTTGGGGACCTCACCCCATCACTTCCGAATGAGCCACAGAGAGTTTAGGGCAAGGAACGAAAAGAAGGAGCTGAGGGGATGGGCCAGGGAGGGAAAATTTCCATAGCTGCATAATAAAGGTGATTACATAAGGGCATCCTGCGTCATCTGCGGCTGGCATCTCCGGAGAAGTAATTACATCTGCACCACACATCTAAAGAAAACATTATCACGTTGGCTTCCAAATTCTATAATTAGCTCTTGCAAGATGTGTGCCAGGGGCTTTATCATTCCGTGTATGTTGGCTGTGGAGCCCAGGCACAGACACACGGAGGGTTTTTTTTTTTTCTTTTGCCAGCTAGGAAAATATTTGGAGTTTAGTGTGGCAGCTGACCCTGGTCCCCCTGGAAAGAGCTGCTCTGAGGGTTTGAAGTGGTGTGTAAAGAGTGAAATATTTTCCTGCTCTGCCTCGGTGCCTGCTGGGCTGTGGGGATCCAGCAGGAGGGCAGGAATGGCAAAGCCAGGGCTTGGCTTTCCCTCCTCCTTCAAATACTCTTTGATTTCTGCCCTGATGCTCTGAACCTCAGGAAGGCTTTTCTTCCCTCGTTAAATAAATGACCTGATTTGCAGGGAGGTGTTGCCCTCACAGGTTCCTGGGCTCTCTGCTCTGTCATATAAAACAAACCCCTTTTGCTCACCCAGCTTTGGGCTTTGAACCAACTTCAGAACCAGCTTTGGGCTTTGAACACTTCTCCCATCCCTCCAGATCCTTGGCAAAAGGGAAAAAAGAGGCTTTGAAATGGAAGCAGAGGCTGCAAAGCTCTTGGTTTGATGGAGAGCTTTTCATGTGGAGCTGGAGATGGCCACGGGACAAGCTGGCAGCGCGAGGGACACGGCAAGGGCAGGGATGGATGGGAGGATGAATGAGGCAGGGATTTGGTTTCCTTCTGTTTTCCATTTGCTCATAACCAGCCTGGGGGCCCTGGGAAGCGCCAGCAGCTCTGCTGCAAACAAAACAGTGAGGAGATTTATCCACATCTCCTCCAAAGGAGCTCCTCCAGCAGCAGCTTCAGCTGGAAAGCGAGGCTGTGCACAGCCAGGAGAGTGGGAGGGAGCGCCAAAATCCCAAGGGCTTGGTGAGAAAATGGTTGTGTTGTGTGTGTGAGAGCGTGTGTGAGCAGCTTGGATAAACCATCCTCAAGTGGAAAAACATCCTCTCTATCCTGGCCTCGTGGAGTGGGGTGGTGACAGCTCCTCCCCATTTCTCAGTTTTGTGTTATTTCCACTCAGAGGATGCAGAGAACTGGGGGATGGGGAGAGAGGAGGACTCCAAAGCTCAGCAGAGCTCTCATTAGGGCAAATCTCATGAGACCTGTGAGCTGCCCTGTGAGGACTGAATCACCAACCCAGGGGACACGAGGTGAGACCTGCCCAAAAGGAGCATTTTGCTTCTGTTCATGACCAACCTCAGGAGCTGCTGGGTGTGTCAGTGATCAGAAATGGTCTTTCCAGGAAAGGAAAACCCAGAATTAGAAAGCAGGCATGAAAAAAATTCATCATATCTCTACTGAGATATCTCCAGCCCTGGTGTCCTCCTGTGCTTTTCTACTACAACACCCTGTGATTGATACAAAACCTTTCTCCATCAGCCATCCTGAAGATCATCATCACAACTGAGACACAGAATGGTTTGGGTTGGAAGGGACCTTAAAACTCGTCCAGTCCCATCCCCTGCCATGGGCAGGGACACCTTCCACTAGCCCAGCCTGCTCCAAGCCCTGTCCAACCTGGCCTTGGACACTTCCAGGGATCCAGGGGCAGCCACAGCTTCTCTGGGCACCCTTTACAGGGCCTCCCCACCCTTACAGGGAAGAATTGCATCCCAATATCCCATCTAACCTTGCCCTCTGGCAGTTCAAAGCCATTGTCCCACATCANCCCCTGCCATGGGCAGGGACACCTTCCACTAGCCCAGCCTGCTCCAAGCCCTGTCCAACCTGGCCTTGGACACTTCCAGGGATCCAGGGGCAGCCACAGCTTCTCTGGGCACCCTTTACAGGGCCTCCCCACCCTTACAGGGAAGAATTGCATCCCAATATCCCATCTAACCTTGCCCTCTGGCAGTTCAAAGCCGTTGTCCCACATCCAAAGTCCCTCTGCAGCTCTTTTAGCCCCTTTAGGTACAGCCTGAGCTCACCTGAGCTTTGCAGAGCATCCCATGGACTGATGGGGCTCCCCAGAATGTGGGGTTGTGCTGTGTGGGACACAAAGCTGCTGGCCTTGCCCTTCTGCCCTAACCCTGCTCATGTCTGGTTTTCACTGCTTTCACCCCAGTGCTCCTGGGGAACCCTTAAAAAAAAAAAAAAAAGAAAACACCTTTGGAAATTTTCCCTCTTCAGCACCAGATCCTCAGGGAGAAGGTGGGGAAGGAGACCCCAGTGACACAGCCCTGAGAACATCGTTCTGTGTGGGAAGGAGAGAGGTGGAGAAGGGCGGTGTGGGAGCAGGGAGAAAGGGAAAGCAGCCTTGTCAATGATTTGCAGGAGAGAAAACAAGCTCCTGCATGGTTTGGGTGGTTTCATGGTGAGCTGGGTTAATGGTTGGATTTGATGACCCTCAGAGGTTCTTTCCCATCCTCCACCATTCTGTGGTTTTATGTTTCCAAAGGAACGCAGCAATTCCAAGCTGAGGCTGTCCATCCATCCTGAGCCAGCCTGGAATCTGTGGCCTGAATCCAGGTGTCACCTGGTAAATCCAGGTGTCTTGGGTTGCCGTGCAGGATGTGACCAGGGCTATGTGTTCTATTACTATCTGTTGAAACCAGTTGGGGAAGTGGTTTTTTTCTCTTCCAGGACCCATCGTCCCTCCAGGGGATCTCTGCTGTTCATGGGCCATCGAGGCTCACTGCATGGCTGAGACAATTCCATCATCCCATGGGGAGATGCTGCACCCAGGGGGAGAAGCCCAGCATTCCTACCTGGATAAAACCTGAGAGTCAGAACACCAGCACAGCCTGTGTGCACTGGATTGCCAGAGGAAAACCAGACCCATCTCAGCACCACTGGACCTTCAGAGGAAAACTCCACCCTTCTACAGGATCATCTCTGCTCCAACAGAACCACATCTGTCACTGCAGGAGGACTTGATTGCACTGCTACCAACACCCTGACCAACAGGGGGTCAGGTTTTATTCTGACTCTTGTCAGTGTTTTTTTTGTTGTTGTTGTTGTTGTTTTCTTGCTTGCCTTTTTTTCTGTACTACATTTTTATTTTTGATATTCCTAGTAAAGAACTGTTATTCCTATTCCCATATCTCTGCCTGAAAGCCCCTTATTTTCAGGATTATAATAATTCGGAGAGAGGGGGTTTACATTCTCCATTCCAAGGGAAGCTCTGGCTTTCCCTGGCAGACACCTGCCTTTCCAAACCAAGACACCAGGCAAAGGTTCCTGGTGCTTTGTGCACGAATTTTCCAGAGGAGAAGGCTTTTGTCTGCTCCACCTCCTCTCTCCGCTCCTCTCCTTTCCTCTCATCCCTACCTTGAGCTGGGGGAAGCAGAATTCCTCAGGCGTGCATGTAAAATGGGAAGCACTTGTGAAACAAGCTCCAGAGGAGCTCGGCGCATGTTACAAGCTTGCACTTCATATATTTGGGACAGAACTCACCCCGGCACAGCATCCTGATTAATTTGTCTGAGCTGGGAGCAATCCCACGCCGTTCATCTCACCTGTGCTGCTGACAGGGGCTGCCGTGGGATCTGCCTGTGCAGACACCAGGAATATTCCCAGCATTTTTTCTCAGCACTTTTGGGGTTGGGTTTTTTGTTGGTTTTTTTTTTTTTTTTTTCAAATGAATCCGTGCTGACAAATTGCTCAGACAATTCCCAGGAGGCTCTGCAGGAGCTTTGGGGCAGCACTTCAGACAGGACCAAATGACACACAGGTGTGGAGCTGTCTCCTTTTTTTTCAGTTTTTTAGCACAAAAAAAACCCCCACCAAAACCAAACAAAAAAAAAACCAACCCAAAACCACCATCAGGAAGCAGGTGAAGGCAGAAATAAGGGAGAAAAGGAAAAAAACCCTTCCTTAGGCAGTGGTTGGTGGCCTGGAGAGCTCCCTGCCGCGGGATGCAGTTGATGTTCAATGTTTGAGGGGAAACTTGGCAAGTTCATGGACCAGAAATCCATCAGGATCTGCTGTAAATTGCACAGAAGGCAGATTTGGGAGTGTATTGAGGGAATATAAAGCAGGTTGTCAGACTGGCCTTTTTTCCACTTGTTCCTGCTCATTGCTGATAGAATTGTTCAGGTTGGGAAAGACCTTCGAGATCATCGAGCCCAAAAATTCATATTGATTTTCATCCCTAAAACATTAAGTGCCCCCATTGTGTCCCAGGCATGCAACAGACTGTGCAGAAAGAGCTGTGAAAATTCAAATTGTTGTAAGCCAGAGGTGCTTGTGTTCATGATTCTACAAAAAACAAAACCAAACCAGCCAACCAACCAATCAAACAAACAAAAACCCCAAAACAAACTCCCCAAAAGACAGAAAGAAAAACAAAAAAATACAAAACAAACAAACCAAAACAAAAAAAACCCCAAAACCCCCAAAAAACCAAGCTCCCTCAAAATGCAAACCATACGAACCACCAAACACCTTAATATTTTTTGCTAAACTAAATGAAACCAGGGAATTTTCCACGCTGAGGATGGATTAACTTTGATGAAAGTTGCTAAATCTGCATGGTAGGACAAGAAATTCATCCCCAGCAGGAAGGTGGGATGGTGGGGAAGGGGAAATGGGGGCTGATTTTTTGGCCAAGCCGTGGGAAGGAAGAGCTTCTATTCTCCTGGGAAAAGGCTGCTTATCCCATGAGGAGATGCTAGAGGCCCAAATTCCCTGGTAAGGACAGGAGCAACAGCGTGGTGCATCCCAGGCCACCCTAAATGTGGTTTCCCTGGACAAAAGGAGAGGAAATGCTGTCCCAGGGCCCAGCTGGAAGCTGGGGAAGTCCCTTGATGTCACTTTTGCAGGTAGAGGGGTCTCAGGAGCTTCAGGGGAAGTGGCCATCATGCTGTGCTGTGATGCCACATGGCCCTCAGACCCAGGAGGGAAGAAAACTCTTGGAAAAGCTCTCAGTGACTGGGTGAGGAGCTTTAAAACTTGATCCATGTGCACTCTGAGTGCTCAGAGAAGTGAGAGGGAGAGCTTGGGAAAAACATCAGGAAGGGATGGAGAGTGTCAAGAGAAAGGAATTGATCTGGGGAAGGGTCTGGAGCACCAGGAACAGCTGAGGGAGCTGGGAAAGGGGCTCAGCCTGGAGAAAAGGAGGCTCAGGGGGGACCTTGTGGCTCTGCACAACTCCCTGACAGGAGGGGACAGCCAGGGAACAGGGCAGGATGAGAGGAAATGGCCTCAGGTTGTGCCAAGGGAGGTTTAAATTTGATATTAGGGAAAATTTCCACTCCAAAAGAGTGGTCAAGCATTGGAACAGGCTGCTCAGGGCAGTGTTGGAGTCCCCATCCCTGGAGGGATTTAAAATCCATGTGGATGTGGCACTTGGGGACTTGGGTCAGGGATGGCCTTGGCAGTGCCGGGGGAATGGTTGGACTCGATTATCCTGGAGGGATTTTTTCCAGCCTGAACAATTCTGGGACTCTCTCTGTGCATGGCTTCCTGCTTTGTCCCTGTGGCTCTTGGCAGCCTCTTCCCGGTCACCGTGATCCTGCTTCCCTCCCTCCCCTCATCCCTGGAAGCACCACCCCGTGAGGCTGGCACCTGTTTGCTTTGGGAAAGGTCTTTTATTCCTTCTTCAAGCAAGGCACTGCTGAGATGCCTCTGTGGGAGGAGGGAGAGGGGTTAACCCCCCCCCCAAAATGTCCTAAAAATAGCCCGGCGGCTTTTCCCGCTCACATTGACTCACCCGTCACAGACCACAAAGCCCTGAGTCACGGCAGGGGCTGTGGGGAAATCATCTCTCCCTGCTGTGCTCCGAACAGAGCATGTTTGTGTCCAGAGTGACCCTTGGTCACCCTCGGGGGGAGATGGCACCGGGGTGTGACAGCTGGGGAGGATCCTGAGCTGAGCATCTGGAGGGACTCCTGCTTCTCCTGCTTCTCCTGGGATTGCCTGGGGTCCTTTCCACACCTGCAGGGGCCTCCCCCTCTGGAATAAAGTGCTCAGCAGGAAGAGGGACCTTGTGCCTGGCTGTGCCCACCCCACAGGATTTCATTTGACTCTTGTTTGACTCCCACTCCCTCCTGCAGCTCCCAGTCCTCTCCCATCCCAGTCCTTTTCCAACTCAGTCCTCTCCCATCCCTTCCTGAGTGCCAGAGCTCTAACTCCTCACGGGAATTATTCAAAACACCTTTTCTCAGAAAGCCTCATTCCGTGCTCCCAGCTAAAGAAGAGAAATGAAGGGGAAAAAACCCAAATTATTCTGGAGGTGCGGGAATCAGGAGTCTGTCCAGCTGCCTCTGGGATCACAGCCAGGAGCAACACAACCTCCAAAAGCCACAGGGTGACCCCAGGAACCCTCACAGCCACCAGGGAAGTGGTGACCACAGGAAAAGGGGCAGAGGAGGGGGTCCATGGTCCTTTGGTGCCAGTCAACCCCCTTTTACCTGCAGGAAACTTCCCACCAAGAGCTGCCCCCTCTCCAGCACCCAGATCCTCACGATCCTAACCCAACATTCCCAAAACTCTGTTCTCTGGTCACTGGGGCTCTCTCCCACCAGGAGGAAGGTGCAGAAGGATGTGCTCACACCTCCCCTGCTCAGTCCCACCGGAGTGGAGATCCCCCATCCCACAGCCAGGGTTAAAGGAAAGGTTCTCATCGATATTTTGGGAGCCACTTCCTTCCCCTCCCCTCCTCCAGAATGGCTTTTTGTCTTTGGGTTTATTTTCTTTGTTGCCTCATAAAGGTTTGACCCTGGCGTGTTTTGAATGGACTCGGAGGCAGCATTGAATTCCTCCTGGGATGTGGCTGCCTCGGGCACGGGAGGGGAGGGAGGGAGGAGGGAATTTCATTGTGTCCAACCTTGCAGACCTTCGGGGAGGAAAAGCAGCAGCAGCTTCTCCTGCTGCAGTTTGTGTCTGTCCTCTGCCAGCTCCTCCCTGGGCTCAGCCCATCCAGCCACCCCGACTCGTGTCACTTGTCCCTGGCAGAGCTGCTGGGTGACAGCTCCACTAAAACAGCAGAGGGAAAATGGGATATCCATCCCCTGGCCAGCTCCATCCCAGCCAGGTCTGATCCAGACCCTTCAGGGGTCTTCACCCCTCTGCTGCAGCTGGGAAAAGTCACCACAGAATCCCTGTGGATCCCAGGGATGGATGCAGCTGCTTCTTGTGTGTTTGCAATGTCTTAAAATAGAGAATAAAAGCCCAAAAATAAAGAATTGCTGCTCTGGTTAATCATCACAGAACCACAAGGTTGGAAGAGACCTCCAAGATCACAGAATCCAACCCAGCCCTAACACCACCTCAATTAATCAGGGCACTGAGTGCCACATCCAATCTCTTTTTTAAACACATCCAGGGATGGTGACTCCCTGGACAGACCATTCCAGTACTTTGTCAATCTTTCTGTAAAAAGCTTTTTCCTAACACCCAACCTGATGTGGCCTCCTGACCCACCAAAGGGTCTTGGAGAGCTCAGTTTTCATTTGGGCTCTCTCTTTTCCACCCAAAATACTTCAGAACCAACGCTGGCAACCAAGACAAAACTTACTGGCATTCTGGCTGAATAAAGTCATGGAATTTACTGCACAATTCAGTTTGCAATTGGTCATATCAGGTCTCTCCTGGATGTTCACAAATTACAGGGAGGAAGCGACTTTTAATTTGATTTTACAAAATTAAGAGCAGCAAAATAACTGCGGCAGCATTGCCTGTCCTCAAGCTGGAGATCAGAAGATTGCTGATAACAACAGAGGGAAAAAAAAAAAAGCTCAATATTTTCTGTTCTGGCTTTGGGAAAAAGCAGGCTGATGTTCTCATATTGCACAGGGACAACGAAGTGCTTTCTAGTCCATTAGTAACCCAGGAAGACACTAAATGGCATGGCCTGAGGATAAACATTTTTAAACAGCGGGTTCAGATTAATTTGCTCCCAAGAGCCCCGTGGAAGCAGGACGAGGAGAGGCATGGGCTGCTGCTCATCCTCTCTAAGAAGTCCTGGGATTTCTCTCAGATCCCAGAAGAGTGGGAAGATGATAATCACAGGGCAATATTTTTTTTTAAAAAAGGGGTGGAGAAAGAAGAGTTGGAATGATGCAGCTTAGGCTGGTAGAGAGGGATGCAGGATAAGAGGGATGGAGCGTGGGAAGCTGTCAATATAAATAGATGGCTCATAAAAAAAACAACATTTCACAGAGTGCTTCAGCCTCACTGGGGGCAGGTTTGGATCAGGTGATCCCGGCAGCACCACAGATGGAAAATGTGCCTGTGTGAGGAGCTTTGGTTTGGGGTGTCGTGGTTATTCTGGTTAAAAAATGAGTTATCACAGGACCATGGAATGGTTTGGGAGGGAGGGGATTTAAATTTCATCTCATTCCATCCTCCTGCCATGGACAGGGACACCTTCCACTGGCCCAGGGTGCTCCAAGCCCTGTCCAGCTTGGTCTGGGACACTTCCAGTGATCCAGGAGCAGCCACAGCTTCTCTGGGCACCCTGTGCCAGGGCCTCCCCACCCTTACAGGGAAGGATTTCATCCCAACATTTAAGGTAAATCTGCCCTCTGGCAGTTTAATTCCCCCTCATCCTATCACTCACAATCTGCCCTTGCTGTCCCTCTTCTCTTCTTTTGTCAGTGAAATTCCCAATGGGGAATGTTGGATCTTGACTGGATCCCAAGGGACTGGGACAGGGGTGGTCCTCCCTCCTCCTGTGCAGCTGCAGCTCCGAGGAAAAGGGGCCTGGGAGGGTGAGAATCTCCCTGATCCCATCCCATTTCCCCTGAGCCTCAGAGCTTTTCAGGGATGCCTCCCACCCAAAGTTGTCTTTGGATCCCCCAGAAGGTTTGCTGCCATCACAGGACCCTCTCCCTGGTACTGCCTGCTCACTCCTGGCTCAGTCTCTTGCTGTTTCATCCTCCATGAATTTTTGGCAGGGAATTTTCATGAGGGGAATTATGACCTCTGAGAAAAGCTGCTTCACTTGGTTTATCTTTAACCCAGCGTTTGAGTCATCTCATTGCATTTTGAGGTGGAGCGGAGTCACATCCCCTCATCCCTTCACCCCATAAACGGGGACTTTAACCCATTCTAGGCTCTGTAACAGCTACTCCGGACATTTTGGTGGCTCTGAGGCACTCGAGGAGTTCAAAACCCCTGCACCAGGCTGTGGTTCCCCTCTGGAAGCTCCTCTGCAGCTCCGCGGATCACCGGGATACCTGCAAGAGGTGTCCTTGGAGCAGGAACCACCTCCCTGCTGCCATTCCCACCTCTTACGTGGGACACACCGGCCACCGGCCACCCCCAGGGAGGCAGAATCCCCCGAGGTAATTCATGCCAATTACTGCAATCAGCTAATTAGCAAACAAGATCGATTCAAATGAAGTTGCGGTGTCAACAGCTATTATGCAAGCTTTGCAGCGCGCTGGAGGAAAGCCATCCTGAGAGTCCTGGCGGTCAAAAAAGCCCTCGGGGGTGGGAATTGAGGAGAGGTTAAAGGGATGTGGGGGGTGGCAGGGAAATTAGGGGGAAAAAACCCCATCGCCGAGACAAATTAAGGAGGGAAAGTGTTGAGGATGGAAGGTGATCCAGGTAATTGCTTGTAAACACAAAAGGGATGGTGGAGAGGGCTGATTCCCACCAGCCTGGTCGGGATGAGAGGGAGAAGTCAGATCTTCACCGGGGAATTATCCGGGCTCCTCTGTGGGGATGCCCCAAAGGTGGGAAGCAGGGAAGGTTCTCCCTCCTGCAAAATTCCAGGGTGAAACATCCTGGGAAGAGCTCTCTGCTCCCTGCCACAGGACACCCATCAGGACCAGCTCTCCGGTAAAAACCGATCGCCACTTTGGGGAGCGAATCGCCAGCCTGGGCTTGTGTGGGGGATGCAGCGATCTCCCGACGGGAATTAGAGCCAGGCTGGCTCCATCCTTTCTCCTCCGGGAAGCGCAAGCCTGGAGCTGGATGGGGCCGCGAGGGTGGGACACCGGGAGCCGGAGCCTGGTGTAAAGCCTGCAGAGACATCTGCTAATCCTCCCCTAAGCCCGCTGCGATGGATTTAAAGGGTGTTTTTGTCGCTCGCCCCCGGGATCAAGATCCTCAGAGGATAAGCGTCCGAAGGAAATGAAGGGATTCTTCTCCCCGCAGTGGGGCATGAAAGGGAGATGCGGGTCCCGCTGGGATGTCCCCGGGAAGGTGCGGGTGTCACCTCCCCCGAGCTGTCCCTGGGAGCGCAGGGATGCTGCCCTGATGTGGAGCTGTGGAATTCGGGCAGGGGTTTGGCCGCCCGGCTCAGGAGCTGACAGATGCCCTGGTTTTATCCCAGCAGCTGGCCCCGAGAAAATATTATCCGGCAGCCCAAATCTCTGCCTGCCTTTTAAACCCTGGAGAGGTGCAAAAAATTGCTTTGCACTCCAAAGCCGAGAGTGGAGAGCCGGAGGGAAGGGTTTTCCCTGCTTTCTGTCCCGCTCAAAGCCGGGGTTGGGGCTGCAACACCACGTCCTGCCTGTGCTCAACTTCTCTTCTAAGGATGAGAGGGAAAGACGTCAACAGATCGATGGGAAACTTCATTGAAGAAGGAAAAAAAATCGACTTTTCCAGCTTTGAGGAATAACCCTGTGAGTGGTGGATGCATCCCCACAAATGCTGGGTTGGAACGTGGGCATCCATGGCAGGGGGTGGGTGCCCAGGGTGACTGGCAGGGCTTGTTTTTAAAACAAACAGATCCCTTTTATCTCCCGAAATCCCTCACCTCCGCCAGGAGGAAACGTGTGGAACAAAGAAAAGCCACCATTAATCAGCTCTGGAGCTCGGGGCTTGGCTGAGGGACCTCTTCCCAAAGCCACATACCCAGCTCCCACCGTGCTGGGCACAACCCAGCCCTGCCTGGAGCCGGCCTGGCTGCTCCTGCTCACCCCGCACATTGCACGGAGAAGGAAATAATCCCTCCTTTCTTTTCCAGCTATCAGGAATGCACCACACCTGGTGCCCCTCGGGGAGTGTTTGCTGTCCCGGCGGGCGCCAAGGCCGGATTGTTTGCCCGGGGATTTTTTTTTCTTCTTTTCTTTCTTTCCTAATGAAATATTATTATTAAAAGCTAATTTGGGCCCCTGAGAGCGTGGAGGGGAAGGCAAAGCTCTTGGCTGGCACTGAGGAATGTCAACAGGCCGGGGGTGGGTTTGGCTGGTCCCAAAGCCCTCCTGAGCTGCAGGAGATGAGTTTGTCTGGGCTCTGCTGGAAAACAGACACGGGGATTACCCACCCCAAACACGTGCAGGTGGCACATTCACCACTTCAGCCACAAGATCAGGTTTTGAAATACCTCATCCTAGAGCCCCCAGATCAGCTCCCATTCCATGCAATCCCTTGGGAGGTTGCAGTGCAGCCTGGCAGAGGGAAACTGAGGTTAAGGAACGTGCCAAGGACGGCAAGTGCCAGTAGCAGAGAACAAAA
The DNA here is from genome assembly GCA_013400435.1 of Pycnonotus jocosus. Taxonomy (NCBI): domain Eukaryota; kingdom Metazoa; phylum Chordata; class Aves; order Passeriformes; family Pycnonotidae; genus Pycnonotus; species Pycnonotus jocosus. The sequence goes on along the minus strand of VWYP01030976.1, from coordinate 82,377 downwards.
CAGATTAAAAACTTTCCACTCGGGACTCAACAGCACTGAAACCACTCCTGTATGTTGGGGACACCCTGATCCCCAAAGAAATCAAACCCTGGGGCTTGGAAAAGCACCAGGAGGGAGGAAGAGTGGGGCAGGAGGGAGGAAGAGTGCAGCAGATCGGAGCAAACTCCCGCTGTGCAGTGCCTGGCTGGGCACCAGCCCAGCAGCAGTGATTTATTATTTACATTACTGGAGGAGCTGGGAGAACGTCAGGGTCTCCCTGAGCCTGGCACCAGCTTTATGGGCTGTGCTCAGCCTGCTCCTGGAGACGGGTGTTTATGTCCTTGCTGAGCTGCACCGAGTGGAGATGTGGATTTTCCTTGCAGAGACCTTTTGAGAAATGTGTTTGTTGGAGGAGGGAGAGATTTGAGCTGAGAGCAGATCCTGGTCTTTCCAGAGCCCCCCTCCTTTGGGCAGGGACCACCACTTCATTGAAGAAGGAAAAAAAATCGACCAGAGACCCCCTCCCCTGGGCAGGAGAGCCATGGGGTGCAGGGGCCTGTGGGGATGCAGCTGTGACTGTCTCATCCCAGCACCCCTGATGATTTGGGGGGATGTTTTCATCCTCTCCTTTCTGCCCTGGAGTCTCTGAGCCACCTTGAGGAGCCATCCCAGCCCTTCCTGTCTTCCCATCCCGCACTTTGAGAGGTGACGTGCACACAGCCTGGCCAAAACAAACACCAACGTGCCCCAGTCCCCTGTCCCTTGTCTCCTGTCCCTTGTCCCCTTGCCATTCCTGGCAGTGCTGGAGGCAGGGACTGCACTGCAGGGGAACGTCTGAGGTGAGGCAGCCGGAGCTGCCATCCCAACATCTCCGCTGGGATGGCTTGGCTGCTCCTCCAAGTGCTTGCCAAGGGCAGAGCTGGGGATGTAATGAAGGCAGAGGCCCACGGGGAGTGCAAGGAGCCTGTGCTAGATCAGCTGATATAATTAGAAAGCGGGGACAAGGAGATGAGCTCCTGTGCCCGAAAGCTGGGCTGTTTTGTTTTTTTTTTTTCCCCAGCTCCAGCAGCTGGGCTAATAAAAGCTCCGACCTCCCCCTGTGCATCATCTCCAGAGCGTGCCTGGGGGCACTGCCATGGCTGGGAGGAGCTCCCACATTCCAGCCTTTCCTGGGATGGGGCATCTGCAGCCACTCTGGGCATCACCTCGGCCACTCAGTGTCCTCTCACTCCCTCAGCTGGGACTGGGCAGTGTCTGTCCCCCCCCAAAACCACTCTCCAAGTTGGCTTTGCCAACCAGCTCCATGTCAGGTTGTGTCTCCTCATGTTTTGGTTCAGGCAAGAACCCCCAAATGACCCCAAATGGACCCAAAATGACAACCTGCTTGCAAATCCCTCAGGCCAAGCCCTCTGGTGATGGTGAGGAGATGGTGGATTTGTATGGGAACATCTCCACCAGACTGGGAGAGCTGGGGGTGTTCGTCTTGGAGAAGAGAAAACTCTGGGGAGACCTTCCAGCACCTTCCAGTGCCTAAAGGGCTTCCAACAGAGCTGGAGAGAGACTTAGATGGGATATCAGGAAAAAATTCCTCCCTGTGAGGTGATGAGGCCCTGGCACAGGGTGCCCAGAGAAGCTGTGGCTGCTCCTGGATCACTGGAAGTGTCCAAGGCCAGGTTGGACAGGGCTTGGAGCAACCTGGGCTAGTGGAAGGTGTCCCTGTCCATGGAAGGGGGGTGGAATGGGATGGTTTTAAGGTCCATCCCAATCCAGACCATTCCACAATTCTGTGAAATCCCAACCCCACAACCCAGAGTTTCCCCTTGGAAGAAGGAACTGGATGAGAGGTCTCCATCCATCTGCAAACCCACCTGGTCTCCTCTGGCAGCACTGACCCTTCCTAACCACCCCCAAAACCTCCAAACTGACCTCATAGCAAGGATTCAATAGGATTTAGCATCAGGGAAACCCTGGCTATTTGGGCAGTGCAGAACACACCTGGGCAGGCTGGGGCAAGCAATATTCCTGCTGGTTTTCTGGGACATACCCAGCTGGCTGGGAGAGGGAGGAATGGACCCTTCTCGGGGCTGGAGGGAACAAGGAGAACCAGAGAGAGGTAGAGGCTCTACAACAACAAAATACCTTGAAATCCTGAGCTTACAGAGAAGATCAGTCCTGTGGGTGTTTAGGAGAGGCAGGTGGGTGCAGGATGAGACCCAGCCTGGTGCACTGAGCTCCTTCTCACCTCCCCTGCAAAACAAACCCTCCCAATCCCATCCTGCTTCCAATTTGTCCCTGGCAGACACGGATCTGTTGGGCATCACTCCACAGACCTCCCCAGCACGGAACCAATTCCCTCCAGTGCTGGACAGACAGTCACTCACTGCTTATCCCAGGTTTTCATTCCTGGTTTGGATCATTATTTTTCTTACTGGTGCCAGGCTTCCAGAGGAAAAAACATATCTTTGGGCCACATACCAAGGGATTTGGTTAATTCGTCACCCGCAGACGCACAGATATTTATTTAAAAGCGCCTCTTGTTATGTTACTTGGCAACTTCTGAGCCCGTGTGTTTCTCCAGCTGATAAATATTTGTGAGGTTGGTTGTGTGAAGAGCAGCATGTGTTAATGATCTGATTGCCTTTTTCCCGGGCTCCCTGCAAAAAGGAACGGGCTCTGTTGCCCATTGGTGGAAAAAGGACCTGGAGGTGCTGGTCAGCAGGGACTGGACACGAGCCCAGGTGTGCTCAGGTGGGCAGGAGGCCAATGGCAGCTGGATTTTGTCAGGAATGGGGTGGCAGCAGGGCCAGGGCAGTGCCTATCCCCTGGGCTGGCACTGCTGGGGCACCTCCAGTGCTGGGAGCAGCTCTGGGCCCCTGACAAGAAGAAAGACCTGGAGGAGTTGGGGAGAGTTCAGAGAAGGGAAGAGAGCTGGGGAAGGGTCTGGAACACAAGGAGAGGCTGATGGAGCTGGGAAAGGGGCTCAGCCTGGAGAAAAGGAGGCTCAGGGGGGACCTTGTGGCTCTGCACAACTCCCTGACAGGAGGGGACAGTCTGGGGTGTTGGGCTCTGCTCCCAGGGAACAGGGACAGGAGGAGAGGAAATAGCCTCAGGCTGGGCCAGGAGAGATTTAGGTTGGACACCAGGAAGAGTTTCTTCATGGGAAGGGCTGCAAAGCATTGGAAAGGGCTTTCCAGGGAGGTGGAGGAGTCACAGTCCCTGGAATTACCCAAGGAATGACTGGACGTGGCACTCAGTGCTCTGCTTTACTCAGGGTGGTGGGTGGTGGTGTTTGGTCAAAGGTTGGTACTCAGAGATCCTGGAGGTGTTTTCCAACCTGAGTGATTCTGGGATTACACCTGTCTAAACCTGGAGCATCCTGCTGGCTCTGGAGCCCCTCGCTGGCCTGCGATCAGGATCTGGCCCTGAAGGAAAGAGAGGCTCATAATGGGCTCAGACAAAACTCATCCTCCTGACTCAGGAGCCAGATAAAGCCAACAGGAGCCACATCTTCATGGCAAAGCCCCCCCAGTTTCATGAGATGGAAACTCAGCCCAAATCCCTGTGAACCTGACTCCCAGCCTTGCAGCCTTGCAGGAACTCCTGCAGCTCCTGCATGGCTCAAGGGGACTTTCAGCTCCCTCTGCCAGGACAGGTCTTGGCTCCAGCCAAACCTGGATCATAAGGCACGAGCCCTCCCAATTTCCTGAGAGCTGCCTTAGCAGTTCTCTCTGCTGTCCTTGCTGGTTAGGGAGCTCCATGGACCTTCTTCCCACCCTGGTCTTTTCTCCCATGGAGGTGCCCAGGGCTGTGGAGTGATAGAAGAGCTGAGTTTTGGGTGCTTTGAGGAACCACCTGGATTATTGCAGGATCTCAAGGTGCTTGATCCTCCACCACCTCCAGGACAGAACATCACAGCCTTCCTATGGCTCCATGTCCTGCAGGAACCCAGCAATGGTTTGGGATGGAAGGGACCAAGGATGCCATTCCCTAGACCAGGTTCCTTGGAAAGGGCTCCCACAAGCAGAGGATGAATCCAGGGGCCCAGCCTGGCTTTACCCATGGAACAGAGGTGTTGTGGGGGAGCCAGGGGGGCTGGGGGGTCCCTGCCTGCTCCCCAGTCCCGAGGGTAGGGACGTCTGGGCTCCTGGCCTTGTGCCTCCATTCCACTTTCAGATCCCTCAAATAAGAACCGTGTTTGCCAGCTCCTGTGACAGGAATGACTAATGGGAAAGATCCTCTGTGAAGGGAAACAAGAAATCTCCTTCTTTCACCCTTTGTTTGCTGGGTTTCTCTGACAGCCCCGGGCATGGCTCAGTTCCTCTTCGGGAGAAAGCAAATTTTGTCCTTCAACAGCTCCAGCAACACCTTCTCAACCTTCCCTGCCGGGATATAAATCCCTTCAGAAACTTTTCATCCACAGTTTATCCACAGTTTATCCACATTCCTGCTCCATCCACATGGAGTTATCACGCAGCGAGTGTCTCCGACTGCTGATGCAACGTGGTTTTCACAGTGTGCATGTGGAAAACACCCTCCCCAGCTGCCTGCTTTTTTGCAAGTCAGGGGACCTGTTTCTCTGCCTCTTTTCCCGTTTTTCCTCGGGATGGGTGATCAAAGCTGCCTTTCTCGTGGCGATGGCAGCAGCAGGGGATGCCCGGGGCTGATACTGCAGCCCCCAGGGAAGGGGGGTCTCTCCCCATCCCAAATCTTGTAGGACGAGCTGCTGCTCTCTCCCAGGTATCTACAGCCAGATGTTGGACTTTCAGATGCTTCTCTCCTTGCTCCTTTTAGCTCTGAGGGGGTTGGGAGCTGATCCCTTGGGACGCCAGCCCGGTGACCCAGCAAGGAAGAGTTGGAGGAGGAGGACGGGATATCCTCGCTGCACGGAGCCATGAAAGCCACACAGGCACCGCGCCGCTTTTTTAAATGCCCACCCCTGCCCCGAGGAGCCAGCGGGGACAATCCCAGCCCTTCTCCACACATTCCTCCTCTTTCCCCGTTGCCATCCCAAGGCCGACACTGGGGACAAACGCGCCCGCTCCCCTTTGCGTGAGCCCGGACACCGCAGACACCGCTCCGGCATTTCCACGCCCGTTCCCAGCCCGTTCGCCTCGCAGCCTTTGCAGAAAATAAATTCCCCAGCCAGGCTGAACTCGGATGACAGCATCGCTGCTATATTTAGCCGCGGCAGATCGCCGCTCCAACCAGGGCCACACATAAACAAAACCCCCGGCGCACGGAGAGGAGGGCACGGCCGAGGGGCCGGGATGGAGCAGCCTCCCAACCCTGCCTGCCCCAAACCGGGGGTGCCCCGAATTCCCTCTAAATCCAGCAGCTCCCTGGAGGGCTCAGCGCCGGCACACTCCGCCGCCGGAGCAGGCTGGAGGATGAAGGATGTGCTGGAGGGTGTTGGAAGCGGAGCGTGGCGAGCGGAGGGAGTTACCAAAGGTTATCCCAGGGGGCGAGTGGCATCCCCCGGCTGGGATTGCACCCGAGGGCTCCCAGCTGGGATCCAGGAAGCTGTCGGCATTCCCCTGCCTCCCGTGGACTGTGCCGTGGGGCAGAAAATGCCAGAAAATGCCCCGCTACAGCTGTGCCCGCCCTTGCTACCTCGGCTGCACATCTCCCTGCAGCCTTCCTGCCGGCGTCTGCCTGCTCCGCTCCCTGCCCGACCCTCTGCCGTGCTCATGGGGCTGCCCGGGGATTCACGGGGTGTGCAGCGGAGGGAAGAGGTTGTGGATGAGCAGCAGGGTCCGTGCCTGGCTCACTGGCAGGCCTTGTCCTCCTTCCTCAGCTCCCCATGTGAGGAAGAGGATGAGGATGCTCGAGGGGTGCTCAGGGAATGCTTAGGGGGATGCTCCTGCCTGTCAGGGAGTGCTCAGGGATGTTCAAGGGGATGCTCGGGAGATGCTCGGGGATGCTCGGGGATGCTCGAGGGTGCTCAGGGGATGCTCCAGGAATGCCCAGGGGGATGCCCAGGAGGGTGTGGAGCATCCAGCAGCCCAACACCCTCCTCTGGAGCAGAGGGATCGTCAGGCCTGGGGGGGATCGCTGGCAGCCACAGGTCCTCAGGCTCTCGCCTCGGCTCCGAGGAGGGGATGGGGTGGCAAAGAGGGTCCCTGCTCCCCTCCAGGCGCACCCACGGCCGCGAATGGGGCTCCGTGCTGCAGTGCAGCAGCCCCAGCCTCGCTGTCTCCCGGGGAGGTGGCAGAGGGGATGCCACCTTCACCCTCCCTCCATGGCAGCGCCCGCTCCGCCTGCTCCAAACCCGGCTGCCGGGCCAGCGAGCGGGATGAGCCTCCGGGAGCAGCAACAACGCTCTCCACTCCTGCTGGGGATGGAGCCCGTGGGCCTGGGACCCCCAGGAGCAGCGGGCAGTGGGGCGGGCACGGGGGAACCCTCGATCCCTGCAAAGCCAGGGAGGCACCGGCGCCTCCTCGAGTGATGTCCCAAGCGGGGATCCCCGTGTCGGGGTGGGGAGGGAACCCTTGGGAGGATGCCCAAGTCCTCGCCAAGCCGGGGAGGCATCGGCGCCTGCCGGGGTGAAGCCTCAAGCGGGGAGCCCCATGTCATGACGTCCCCCCCACGCCCTCCCTCCCCTCCCCACCGCCGCTGCTGGGCGAGGGCCACCCAGCACCGAGGCAGATGACATAATTC
>VWYP01030976.1:58274-75571 GCA_013400435.1 Pycnonotus jocosus | reverse complement strand
CCCAGTCTCTTCCCAGCCCGAGCCTTACTCTTGGCGGGGATGCTGGTGCCCGGCAGCGATGGCAGCGATGCGCAGGGAGCGGGCAGGGATCGGGCAGCGATCAGGGACCGCAGCCGGGCGGCCGCTCCCGTCCGAGGGGTCTCATCTCATTTTGTCCTGTGTCACCCACACACACACACACACACATTCGCAGCCACGTTTCCCCCCCCTTCTTGCGGCAAACGGCGGCCAGCCCCGACCCCACCCCCTGTCACAGCAGCAGCCTAACAGCGAGGGCCGGGAGGATGGAGGAGGATCTGCTCGCCTTCCCTTTAACTCTTCCCTCGCCACCCACCCCCAGGACAGGGCTCTGTCCCCGCGGACCCGGCTGGGGATGCTGCGATGCTGTTTGGTCCTCCCTCACCTTGTCGCCTTCCCGCACAGGGCTCCAGGGCAGGGGGTGTTTGGGGTCTGCTGGTGCCCTGGCTCTGTCTCCCATCGCCCTCGTGCCCCCCAAAAAGAGTCCCCGAATACAGGGGAGCCCTGACATTGCTCCAGGCAGTGGGGCAGGGGGCGTCTCGGGGGCACGGCTGGGGTTTGAGGGGCACGGGCAGCCCCTGGGTGACAGACAAGTCTGTCTGCCTGTACCACCATGAAAAGCCCATTTTGGTCCCTATCTCCCCCCATTTCCAGGAGCAGAGCCCTTTGGGGTGGAGGGGGCACAGCCTGAACCCCGGGGGGTCTCCAGTAGGGGTGGGATGGGGATGGAAACAACTTTTCCCACCCCAAAGACCTGAGCTAATGGGTGGGGGAAAAACTCAAACTCCCTCTTACACAGATGAGCTGAGAAAGGCACATCCAAATGGCCAAGGACCCCGAGTGAAGGCAGGGCAGATCCTGACTGTGACGTTCCACAGAGTTGTCTTCTGCAAGGAGAAATCAGAGGTGCCAGAAGGAAAAGGAAAAGAAGGAAAAGGAAAAGGAAAAGGAAAAGGAAAAGGAAAAGGAAAAGGGAAAGCTCATGGTGCTGTCCATGGAGAGGCTGGTGGCACAAGTCCCTGCTCCCAGTTCCCTGCAGCAAATTTAGGTCCTGCAACACACTCTGCTTCTCCCCTTGGCCTTTCCGTGGATACATGGAGGTCACACCCCTCCTGCTCATCTGTCGGGAGTCCCAGGAGAGAGGAAAGAGGCAGGAATTGCTGCCACTGAATTCTGCAGCTTTCCCAGTGAAATGGCAGGGCGGGTAATTAATTATTCCTGCTAATAGTGCTGGACAGGCCCTCAGCTGCTGGCCCAGAAGCACAGGCTGTGAGTGTCTCCCTGCACAGGTTGTTGCTGACAGTGCTCCAGGGGCTGTGTGTGATCCTGCCTGGATGGAAAGGGCAGCTGAGGCTCCCTGATTTACTTACAGCCCTTTGAGGACTGGGATTAGATGGGCTGGGCAAAGCCACCTCTGCTGTGGGTGGGATTCTGCTGCTTCCCACCAGCATTGCCAAGGAATGGAGCCATTTAAATCCTGCATGGACAACTGGAGGTGGGTCCTGTCCTGTCCTTCCTTCCTGGGCAGTCTGGTCTGCTCTGAGCTTGCCAGTGGTGGTCATTTGGTGGTCATTCAAAGGTAGGAGGTTTCCTACAGGAAGCTCGGAAAAGGAAATGTGTTGCCCCAATTGTCACCCCACCACATGCCTCCGGGGCTGAGCATCAACGTGGAGCTGCACCTGGTGGGAGATGAGCTCCAGCTGCCCCCTGCAAGGGTCACTGGAGTGCTCCTGGGCACCCTGAGGGGATGGACAGGGAGCCTGCACATATCCCCCTACCCAAAACGGGTCATGCCTAAGCTGGGGCAGGTCCAGTGTTGTCTCTGAGAATCAGAATCACAGGATCATTGAGGTTGGAAAAGATCCCTAAGATCACTTTGAGCAAAAGTTAACCCATTGTACTTGCATTTCTACCTCATGTCTGGGTGGATTTATGTATTTTAATTTCTTGGAGGGTTTAAACTGAGTCCTCACATCTCTGGACACTCCAGGGCCTGTGTGGATGGGGCCCAGGGGGATTTGTGTACCGACACAGCCCTGCTAAGAAGAGATGCTCTGATGGTGTTACCAGGCCAGCCCAGCATCCTGTCCCCAGCTGCAGCTCTCCCTGGACACCCAAGGAAGAGCCAAACAGGACAATATTTCCCCTTGGCATTCTCCAGCATCTCCAAGGGAGAGGTTTTTGCCAGGTCCAGACATTCCTGGGAGCTGAGAACCCTCAGTGTTCTGTGAGTCCATCCCAACTGCAAGGTGCTGCCTCCTTGGGTGGGTTGAAGCCCAGAGCCTTTAGGACACCTCCCATCCACTCTCCCACTCCGATCACTGAGAGTTTTGATAAGGATTATCCCAGGACCAGCACTGCAGGATTTTCACTCTCCTCCTCTACACCAATCCAAGTGCTTGCAGGTGCAGATTCCCTGCGGGCAGGCTGGGGTGAGCTCTCCCTCTGGAGGACAGCACTCTGCCCCATTCCTCACCCTCATCCCAGCCCTGCTGACACCCTGAGTGGACTTTGTTTTCCCTCGTTTTCCGGGTGTTTTGTGTGCCTTGCTGTGGTTATCATGCTCCAGCCGTCAGCTTGCAGCGAGTCCCCGGGAGAAGGTGCCAACTTTAACATATGCCTGAACAGTTCTTTTCAGACATATACAAACTGGAACAATGCCTCGCTGGGAATATGCTTGTTGGTGCAATTTGCCAACTGTGGCTTCAGATCTGCTCTTTTCAGCACGCACTGACTATTTGTAGACGGTGCAAAAGCCGGGATTGTGGATGGGGTCTCTGGAAGGCTCTCTCCAGGCATGCAGGGACCAGCAGGGAACATAATCAGGGGCTGGCCAAAGACCCCTGAGCATCACAAATAACGATCAAATCAAACATTTTGCTTCTGTGAACCTTTTCCCTTTTGCTTTAGGAGAGCCAGAGCTGATTTCTCCACTACCCAAACTACCACTACCCTACATGGGCACGTTCTCACCTTGTGCAAGCAGGGCTTGGCTCAACTCATCCCATTCCCTGGGTTCAAACTTCTCCCAGTGCTTCCTCCATCCCTGGTGTTCACCTTTCAGGCAGGACATCATCAAGTTGGGACTCTGGTGCCACTCAGGGTGTCACTGCTCTGTCACAACCTTGGGAAAAAGAACTGACCAACCTTGGCTGGACATTCCCCAAACTCCTTCCCATGGGTTTGTAGACACCATGGCAATGTTTGAAGGAAATCTGGGAAGATGATAACAAAGTGAGGCTGGGGTTGTGTCCAGGCTTTCCAAGTGGGCAGTGAAGGCCCAGTGGTGATGGGGCAGAGAGATTTTCTCCCCAACACCGATGAGGACGCAGCTCTGCCCTTCCCCACGTGCCAACCTTCATCTTTGCAAGCTCCCAGGGCAGGGATCCTCGCCCATGGAACACCCTGGGCAGTGCTGGATGTGGAGGTTCCCAGGAGCCAGCCCAGGAGCAGGAGGGTCAGTGCTTGGACTGCCTGTTCCCCGTGGAGGGCTGCCAAAGGCAGAAGTGTTTGAGGCAGCAGATCATCAAGGGATCATTGTTCATAGCAACCTCGGTGGAAATATTTGTGTGTGTGTGTGTGTGTGTGTGTGTGTGTGCTGGCATCCAATTTGGCAATGGTTACTCAGCACAAGTGGGCGGCCTGTCCCTTTCTCTCAGCTGGAGCCTCCTCCTCCTCACAGGGACCCAGAAGAGGGATGAAAGGAGAGCAGATGGTTTGGGGGTGCTCAGAAGTACCAGTGCCAAGGGCTGTCTCATCATGGCAGGCTGAACATGCTCAAGACCAAGGAGGTCTCTCCAAGTAATGGGGAGATGCAGGAGGTCCATGAGCAGTTCTTGGGAATATTGGTGGTTTGGCTGGATTTGGAGGAGAAGGAGCAGAAACCGAGATCTTTGGGGCATCATGAAAAGAAGAGACGTTTGGGGTGGGGGATTCTGTATCAAAATTATCTTTACAAGTCCAAAGGAATTTGAAGAATTGATGCTGGGAGATGGACTTTGGGCAAGGGCCTGGAGTGACAGGACAAGGGGGAATGGCTTCCCACTGCCAGAGGGCAGGGTTAGATGGGATATTGGGAAGGGATTCTTCCCTGTGAGCCTGGGGAGGCCCTGTCACTTGTTGCCCAGAAAAGCTGTGGCTGCCCCATGATCCCTGGAAATGCCCAAGGTCAGGCTGGACAGAGCTTGGAGCAGGCTGGGATAATGGAAGGGGGTGGAATGAGAAGATCTTTGAGGACCCTTCCAACCCCAACCAGTTTGTGATTTCATGATTCTAAAATCAGTTTCAATGTTTTAGATGTAAGAGGTGACCTGAGTTCCTCCTTTGGGTTGTCCTGGGCAGGTTCCTCCACGTGTCACTGTCAGCCTTTGCCAGGCAGGGGGTGGGACCAAATGACCTTTGAAGGACCCTTCCAACCCAAACCAATCTGTGATTTTATGCTGAAGGGACACTGCTGGCCTTGCTAGGAAGGAGCCTCAGGGCTTTCTCCAAGTGAGAACCCAGGGTCAGGAGCCTGATGAGCTGGCCAAGGCAGGCATGATCCAGGTGATCTCCTCTTTCAGCACCACGCCAGATCTGTCACAGCCCTTTCATGGAGAAATTCTCATTGAAATCTTCACTGCTGCTCTCATCTCTGCAAAAGTGAATGGAGAGATTTGTCCTGACCTCCATCCCCCTCCGCAGCTCCCGGCATTTCGTTTTTTCTCCAAAGCAACACTCTGCTGCTAGAATCAGCTGAGATGAAACCGAGCTGGCTCCTACACACCTTGGAGCTCAGGCAGGGCTGCTTCCCACACAGTGTCTTTCACCCAAATTAAACAGCTCCCAGCTGAGCCCTGCCATCCATCACGCCAAGCCGCAGGCACAGCTTGGATTTGGCAGCTTTTACACCTCTGTGGGTTCAGGTTTAGCAGGGAAAGGGCCGGGACCTTTTATGTGTGAGGGTGTTACAAAGGGTGTGCAGCCTTGGAGGCTGCAGGGCCATCCTTGGGATCACACTGGGATCAGTGGGAGGCTGATTGTGGATAAAGATAGCAAAGCCCTGGGCACTGAGGGCTGCTCTACTGGGGAGAAATCCTTCCCTGGGGGGGTGGGGAGGCCCTGGCACAGGGTGTCCAGAGAAGCTGTGGCTGCCCCTGGATCCCTGGAAGTGTCCAAGGCCAGGCTGGACAGGGCTTGGAGCAATCTGTGGCAGGTGGAAAGCCCCAGGTTGGAATGAGATGATCTTTAAAGTCCCTTCCAGCTGTGACTCCATGATTCCCTGCTTTTCAGTGCTGGACATTCCTGGCTGCAGGCTGCCCACTCCTGGGGCTGTAACTCCTAGAGGACTCATCACTGACCACATCTTGGTGTCCACACCAGTGCCAGGTGAGCAGCAATCCCAGCTCCTTGCCTGTGTTCATCTGAGCTTGGTTCAGCTTTCCAAGGGAGCAGGCAGACATGGAATGGGATCTCCATTGGCACCACCCGTGGTGGAGATCCTTGCTGGAGACAACACTGCCTGTTTTCTCTGTGTGAGCTGAGGTTCTTGTTGGATATTAGGAAAAATCTCCTCACTGAAAGAGAGGTTGGTTAATCATTGGAAGAAGCTCCACAGGAAGTGATGGAGTCACCATTCCTGGAAGTGTTCAAAAAACGAGATCTGAGGACCTGGTCTTAGTGGGAGTGGTGGTAGTCAGTCAAAGGCTGGGCTTGATCTGAGAGGTTTCTTCCAACCTGAATGATTCTGTGAGTGTAGGACAAGTGTTTCCACCTTTTTGAGGTGGGAAATGGAGTTTTGGCCACCTCAGCTCCCTGTGTATCCACACTCATGCCAGATAGCCACAGCCAGTTTTCCTATGGCCCCCCCTGCACAGAGGACTGACTTCTGGGGTCATTTTAGGACCTCTCCCCACACCTCTGAGTGGCAAAAGAACATCTTCCAGCTCTTCCTAGTGTAGGCTCTGGGCCCTCCAGATCAGCCTCTTCAGCAAGGTGGAAATCTCTGCCTCTTTGCCACAGAAAGGCTCCAGGGGGAAAACATCATTATCCTGAGATCTACCTTTTTTGGGATCTGCTTCCAGGGAGAGTAGCCTTGGCTGGCAGATCCTCCAGCCCCTCACAATCTGCTTGCTGGAGAGCAGCCTGGGGGAATGACCTTGGCCTCAAATTCCATTAGGAAAGGTCCTGGTTAAACAAGGCTGTTCTCGGAGTCACAGTTTACAGGCGTCCTAGGCAACCGCCTTGGGCTTTTTCCAGTCCTCCAGGGAGAAGCACAGTCCCAGAAATCAATAACTGAGCTCTTTTGAAAGTCAGCAGGACTCCAGCATGATCCAAACCACTCTCTTCAGTGCTTTCTCTCTGCTGAAAGATAAGAAGGGGTCCCTAAATGAGAGCCCTGGGCTGGAGCAGCCTGCAGGGGAGCAGCCCTGGCCCTCTGGCCCATCCCCAGGGGTTGGTTTGCTCAGTGCCCACTGCCCACACTGTGTCCCACCCCTCTGGGCACTCACTGCCCAGCTTCCCCCAGAACTGAGCCAGGCAAGGGGAGCCAAGCAGGCTTTGAGGGAAAATACCTTCATTTTTTCAGTGGGAACACCACCCCAAGGCTCTGCTGAAGCAGGGAGAGCCAATCCCTCCTTGTCAGCCCCCAAAAGTAATTTCTTCCTCAGATATTCTCCCTCACTCTCTTTAAAACTAGGATTTATTTCCTGGCTCCAAATGCTCTTTATTGAACACGCAATAAACACCCAGACCCTCCCACACCTATGTTTTCCCCTCCCCAAAACACCCATAACTTGCTTTATATTAATTTTATATTAATCCCTCTCCCAGCAGTGCTTTCTTCACCTATCTGGACTGCAAGGCTTCCCCTGAGCTTTAATTATTGACTTAGATAGTCTCATTCTCCTGCCTCATTCCCATCCTGCATCTCCAAAAACAACAACAACAACAACAACAACAACAACAACAACAACAAAACCAAAACAAAACCACAAAAAAAAAACCCACCAAAAAAAAAAAAAACCCACCAAAAAAACCAAACCACCACAAAACAGCAGCTGAGGACACCCCATAATCCCCTCCTTGGTGTAAAGGTACCTCCTGGTTTTGGGACAGCACAAAGTCAAAGCTGAGCTGACACAAATTCCTGCCCAAGGACAGGAGCTGGGCTTGGAGCCTGGAGAAGATGCTTCCCTGCCATTAATGGGATGAGTCCATGGATAATTGTGTGGAATGCACTTTGTGAATGAGGGCTGAGGGGTGCACCAGCACAGGAGCTCCACATCCCACCAAAGGTCAGTCCTGCATCCCCATCCTGTGCCTGCATTTCCGAGGGAACAAAGGAAAAACTGGGGGAAGCTCAGGAAAACGCCACATTTTTAATGGCCTGAGAAAGCTGAGTCGTGGCCAGAGATGCAGAGGGGTCAGATGGGTTTGTGCAATAAGGGGGTGAGTGGCTCATGGACTGGCCCCATTTGCGCTGTGGAGACCTTTTTGGGGGTTTCTGGCTCTGCCAGAGGAGCTGGGAAAAGGCACAGGGAGAGGCAAGGACGGGAAGATGGAGCTGCCTGAACTCCCAAGTTCACCCGTTTTTTTAGCAGTGAGGGTGTTTTACCAGCTGGACAACTTACAGTTGGATCCTCTCCCAGTCTTTAAACTGAGCCCATCTGTGTTTTTAAATACTAAGTTTAACCCCAGAAATGATGATACAGACAGGAAAAAAAAAATAAAAATCAGGCTATTAGCCACTTTCTGGAAAGGTCCGGATTCATTGCACTTCATGACCCCTTGGAAAACACAAGGAACCTCTGCACCTCTCAGAAACAAACCCCAGGATGTTTGAAAAATCCGTCTGTGCTGCGCCCAGAGCGGTGTAGCAACAGCTGAAGGTCACAAGCAGTGTATAAATAGCAAGGAGGTTTTATTGTGACATGTCCATCCGGAGCCATTGCTCCTGGGGATGCCATCTGGGATGGGAGCAGGAGCCTGTGCATCCCCACCGCAGGAAAGGGAAAGGGATTCTGTCCTTGCAAGGATGACACCGTGGGAAGGGCGGGGGAGAACTATGAGGTTGTAATTTCCCTCCTAATTTTATCGATTTTGAAGAAAAATCAGAGGTGTGATGGAGCTATGGAATGGAAATTCCTGCTGTGGGGTTTCAGTCACCAACCCAAGCAGGGAGAGGGAAGTTTTCCATCCATGGAGAGCATTTTCTATCTGGAGAGTGGTTTGCAGTGGCTGTCCTTCTCATTTGGGGACCTCAGTGTCCCCATGAGAAGGGGTCAGAGGGACTCTCTGGTGACCTTAACATGTGCTGGTAGGATTTTATACCAAGCTACAGACCTTTTCTGCCCAAACTCCTACTTAATTCCATTTCCCTGTTTCATCCATAAGCTCCCTGTGCCTGACATTTGTCTTCCTCACATGTTTGGGTGATAAATTCTTCATTTATGGTGCACACTTGGTCCAGAACAACACCACCAGGAGGTCGCCTGAAACAACGGGGTCATGATCACTCCAGCAATACCTTGTGGATGTCAGGAAAGAAGGGCAGCAGCCACGGGGGAGAAACCTCTGGAATCCTGGTAAAAACAGTGGGAATGAGACGCTGGGATGGAAGAGCTTGACCCAAGGGATGTGGCTGGGCAGGTGAAGGTGTTTGCTGATGCAGTTCCTAAGGAGAGAGGAGAGGAGATCTTGGCTTTCACTCAGAGATGTCTCCTGGTGTTCCAGGAAAGCACTTGGAGAGGGACTCAGCCAACTTCAGACATCGTGGCTGGATGGTGGCCAAAAAGTGTCTCAGCCCTGGCTGCCTGAGGTCCATCTCATCAGGAAATCTGCTGTCCCAAAGGAAGGAACAGTGTCCTGTCCTGTCCCAGGATAGGTGAACCCCAGTGAGACCCAGGCTGGGCACCAGAGAGCTGTGAGTGCTTGGTGAGGGCCCTTTTTTGGGAAGCCTGACCCTCTCTTGGGAGCAGATCCTCTGACAGCTGCTCAGTGCTGCCTTCTCCTCTCCATGATCTCACTCTTGGGAGGTCTCTTTTAGCCACAAATATGAACCAGGAGCAGCATCTTGCCCCCAGGACACCCCTTTTCCAAGATCCAGGTTGTCTGCACCTCTCTGAGCACGAAAAATGTGGATATCTCCCCAAATTACCATCTCCTGCTATTGCTGGCTGGAGGGAACTTGCTGATCCAAGGAAGAGCTGGAGCTCAGGGATGCCCTGGCAGGGTAATCCAGGGTTTCAGCAGCACAGATGTGTCCCAACTTCCCCACTTCAACACAGGCTTGCTGGATCCATTGTTATCTTCCCACAGGATTATTTTTACCAGGTGATTGGGATGGGATCTAAAGGTGGCTGGTTGGAAACCCATGGGAATCAAAGGAGGAGAATCTCAGCTTTTCTTTCCAGCTTGAAGGGAATGGCTGTTTCTCCCTCTCCTTGAAGGACAGCTGGGTGTGTGGCATTGTGACCACCGAGAGGAAAATCTCTTCTCCCCTGCTCTCACTGCTGGCATTGGATTGTGTGATGGGTCACACCTATTGATCACAGCAGGCTAAAAAAGACACAACCCATAAATAACTCCTGACGTCCCCAGCTGGGCCAGAACTCCTGAGCAGAGGGCTCTTGGGAGAGCTGTGGTTGATATTTCTCTGTCCTTCCCCTCTGGGAAAACAGGTTTGGGTTGAGCCAGATGATTTGGGCTCACTGCAATGTTTTTACAGGTGTTTTTCTTAGCAGGAGCTGGGTTATCTCAGCCCTTGATCCAAACCTTCCTGGGAGAGCCTCACCAGTGGGTTTTCTCCCAGATTTGCCCTAAACCAGGACCAGGCTGAAATGGGGCACTGCTGCTGTTCCCATGCCAGCACTCAGCAGCACAGGGTTAAGAGCTGAAGGCAAAGGTGACTCTTGTCTGCTCCCCTTCCCCAAAGACAGTCATTCCTTGTGCTCAGTCTGTCTTTAAGTCTTTCTTTGTGCTCAATCCGCCCTCTGAACCCGTAGAACTGCATGATTTTGGCACAAGAAACTGTAAGAAACGCGGAGTGGGGAGGATCAGATTGTGCTTCCCAAAGAAAAGGTGGTCCCAGGGTGCAGGAGCAAAGCCTGGTCCATGCAAGGGACCAGGGACTCACCCAAAATCCAGGGATTCACCCAAAATCCAGGGCAGCTGCTGGCCAGGGCACCAGGGACAGCAGCAACCCCCTCCTTAAAGCCCTCACTGATGCTCCACCGGGTCCCACATGCTCTGTGTGGCCTGGCCACGGTGAGGGACACGTGAGGAGAGGAGAGGACACAGCCAGGCACTGTCCCTCTCCTTTCCTCCCCCGTCCACTTGTTTTTACACAGCGGGGAAAAAAAAATAGCATTCCTCATGTAATGATGATTTGGCCAACAGGTCAAGTGAAGCATGACAGATCCCATTCTGGAGCTGGGGTCAGGCAGCAAATTGTGCTGCTGGCACCCAGATCCATGTGCTGAGGGGTCACTGGGGTCCCCCCAGCATCCTCTGGCTGCTCACACCCTCCATGCCCTGGGTTTTTGGGGGGCTGGCAGGGGGCCCTGCCACTGCAAAAGAGACTTTGGGAGCAGCACCGTGCTGGTAACTCCCAGCCTGGGGGCATTTCCCACTTTTATCAGAGCCCGTGGCAACATTTTTTGCCTGATCCAAGAGTTTTCTCAGCTTCCAGCGTTTCACGGGGCACGCTGTGTCCCGCTTTTCCCTGGCACTGGGGAGGAGGCAGGAAATGACTCTGCTGGAGCAGGAGAGCTCCAGGGGGAGCGAGGAGATGCAGGTCCCTTCCAAGGAGCCAGGCTGGTGCTGAGGAAGCTCCAGAGGCCTCCCAGGCCCTGATCCGAAACCCAGGGAATAAAATCCATCCCGTTGCGGGGAGATGGAGAGTCAGGCGGGGAAGGGAAGGTTTATTTAGAGAAACACCCGTGGGCTGCCTGCCCACACCAGGCTTTCAGCTGATGATCCGCACGTGCCACGGCTGGGGGTGGCTGGGGGAAGGAGTCCACTATTAAAAGCCTGGCAGAAGCTCTGCTGGATCCTGCTGGAGCTCGGGGAGGGCCTGATCCAGCAGGATGCCACCCCCAGTGTCACCTCAGATGACCCTGGGACCAAAGCGGAGACAAATCCAAGGTGGCTCCGTGCTCTTTTCTTCCAGGGTGAAGCCTGGGAGCACCCAGCGCTGGTGGGGAACACCAACAATTCCTGAGGAACCGGGTCCTTTAAAGGATTATCCGAGATTTATAACCCAGAGATCCACGTAAACCCCGAGCATCTCCTGGGAATATCTGGGGGAAGGCTGAAGGAAGGGACGCTCTGGAGAGGATGGAGCTGTGCAGATTCCCACACTCCTGAGCGGGGGGCAGCCTGGAACACCAAAGATCCTTGGCCTTGCTGGTGATCCGGGCACTGAACTCATCCCCTTTCAGTTCTCATCGCTGCAGACAGCTCCCAGCGATGTGAATCAGCGCAGGATAATCCATCTCCTTCCCTCTCCGTTCCTGCCTCCGCTAAACGCGCGCTGTCCGCAGTAATTAAGGTGGAGATTCCTCCTGCAGCCAAGGGCACTTCCCGGCTCATTAACACCGGGAGGACACGGCAGGAAAGAGGCAGGACACGGGAAAAAACCAGTGCTGGGTGTACCTGGGGGTGCCATGGATGGGGACATGGGGACAAAGTGCTCAGAGCTTTTGGGAGCTCGGGATTGGTGTTTTGGGGTCAACCTCGTCTGCTGGCATTGGAACAGTGGGGAATCAGCATGGAATCATGGGTTGGTCACCTCAAAGGACTTCTGCCATGGAAAGGGAACCTTCCCCTATTCCAGGTTGCTCCAAGCCCTGTCCAACCTGGCTTTGGGAAGAAAGACGAGAGGTGAGGAAGGAATTAACAACCACCAAGAATGAACACGTGCCCAGCAGGGCCAGATGGGCAGCAGCAGGACTGGGGGCCGTGGGAGCAGGAGCCCACCTGAGCACATCAGCCTCTCCTGTGATGCCTTAAGGTTTAGCTTTCATGTTTTTCAAATTCTGTGCTGCCTGGGGGTGCAGTTCTGAGCCTTTATGAAGTGTCACTCAGCTCTTCACAGAGCAGGGAGACAAAACAAATCCTTTTCCTGCTGGAGACCAAGGACAACTGTTACAAGTTTTCAGGCCCAAAAGCACAAACAAGGGTGGGCTGAAGAGAGAAAATGAGAAAGATATGACTTCATGATCTGAAGCTGTAATTGGACAATAAAACCCCAATATGCAAATGGACCAAAACTTATAAAAGTGTGAGACCTCATGACCAGGAGTTCATTTTGTGGCCATTTTGGGTCCACCCTGAGTGTAGCCCTGGCCAGGCTCTTGTCCTGCCCAAGGTGTATCCTTAAAAGCCTTTCAATAAATATCTACTTTATTCTCTTAGCTCTGTCCAGTCTCTGTTCCAGGTCAGCCTTCTCAAGGAATCACCTGGACGAGGTAATTTTGACACAGCTCAGAAGAAAGTGGCCATTTCTTGCCCCAGGCACAGCCCTGGCACCTCCAAACCCCATCCCAGCTGGTGCAGAAGCAGGGAATGCTGCTGTCAGAGGGATGGGCAGGTCCAGGGCTGTGTTTTCGTGGCTCTGGGAGCTGCTCCTCCTTTCTCCTCACAGCTCAGGAGCTGGGGGAAGGATGCTGAAGGACCTGCCAGCATCACCCCACCAGGCTCTCCTGAATCCAGCAAGAAATCCTTGGAAATACATTAAAAGGGTAGTTTGCCACAATCTTTCCTTCTCAATAAGAGTGGAGGTGCTTTTCCTGCTCTGAGTTTACCTGCAGGAGGTGACAAAAATGAAAAAAAAAAAAAATCCCTCATTTGAGGTGTTTTCCCTGAAAACAAAAGCCCTGGTGCAAAGCCTGGATTCTGGATGGTCATTCCTACATTCAGTCCCTGGCACCAGGATCACCAAAGAACAAAGCTGGTCCTCCACCAGGGGATCAATCACAGAATCAGAGACTTGTCTGGTTTGTAAGAGACCTTAAAGACCACCAAATTCCACACCCCTGCCACAGGCAGGGACCATCCCTCTCCTCCTGCCTCTCTCACAGGGATGTGCTGTGCCATAACCTCCCAGCAGCCACCTGGGGGGGAGGAGGGGAATCCGGGGTCATTAGTGCAGAGAGGAATGAGGCCAAGAGGGCTTTCATGCCTCAGCATCTTGATTGAAATGGGTTTCCCACCCTCCTCCCCCCTGCTCCCAAGCCCAGCACATCCAGGCTCCATCAAGGGCATCTCCTGTCCCAGTGCTGTGCACTCTGCATCCCCCATGAACCACTCACATCTCTTTAATTAAATGTCAAGATATTTTTTTTTTTACCTTTTAAGCATCCTCTGCTCAGAAAGATTCATGGAGAGCTCAGTTACAGTGTGGTGAGGAGGGGGAAGCTGTGGGTAGGAAAATTGTGGGGAAACTGTGATCACAGCCATGCAGGATCCCCTGAAATCCTTTGGGTTGTTTATTTGAAAGGCTGGGCATCAGGAAAAGGTTCTTTCCCCCAGAGGGTGCTGGGCACTGCCCAGGCTCCGCAGAGAATGGGCACAGCCCCAAATCTGCCAGAGCTCCAGGAGGGATTGGACAATGCTCCCAGGGACAGGGTGGGATTGTTGGGGTGTCTGTGCAGGGCCAGGAGCTGGGCTGGGTGATCCTGGTGGGTTCCTTCCAGCTCAGGAGGCTCCGTGGTTCTGTGATCTGCCAAACACAGCTTGAGGTGCAGCTCCTCCATCTCCAGAGCCAGGGCTGGTCCTGGGGCATCACTCCTGGGGGGAGCCAGCCCTGTCCTGCATCAATGTGGGACATCCTGAAGGACCAAAACTGCTGCCCTGCAGCAAAGGGCAGCCTGGCAGCACCCCCCAGAGGGCTGGGGACATCATGGATTCCCACAATCCCAGAATCCCAGATAGGTTTGGGGTGGAAGCAACCTTGAAGCTCATCTCATTCCACCCCCTGCCATGAGCAGGGACAACTTCCACCATCCCAAGTTGCTCCAAGCCCTGTCCAACCTGGCCTTGGACACTTCCAGGGAGGGGAATTGCCCAGCTGAGGTTCTTCCAGCCTTTTTTGGTTCTCCACACTGAGTCTCCTGGAGTCTCCTCCTCCTCTGTGTGCTTCCCTGTTCAGCTCTCCCTGGGAAAGGCGCAGTGTCCGACGTGGAGAGGAGCCAGCTGCTCCTTCCTGCAGCTGATGGAGGGCTGGATGCCGAGTGCTGGCACTCCCAAAGGATCTTTCTGTACAGTTTGTCCTCCCAAGGCGACCTGGAGATGAAGCAGAGGAGGAGGCAGCAGGGCAGGAAGCTGCAGGCAGGACACATTCATCACCTCTATCCTCCCAGTGCCAGCCAAAAACACCCACAGCTCCTGTCCCAGGCCACCCACACCCTGACCCACCTTGGGTCACCTCCTCCTCCAGGTCCCTGCCCCAGCCTCAGACCTGGCCAAGGTCAGTGTTGCACCTGGGAAAAGCCTTTTTTAACCTTGATAATTTTTTTAAATCTCAGTGTAAACCCTGCAGCGGTGACAGCAGGATTTGGGACTCGCCCTGGTAGGATGAGATGTGGGTTTGTCACCTTCTGGGGAGCCCACAGTGGGAATCAGCTTCAAAGTCAGAGAAATTTAGTGTTCCAAACCAACCATAATTTCTCCTGGAGAGCACTTGAGGAGACTTCTCTGGTGGCAATATGAGCAGGAAACTGACTCCAGCCGGGATTCCCATCCACATCCATAGGCTGCAATGGCACATTCCATGTGCACAAACACCAAAATTCAGGTGAGGAGAGACCAAAATAAAGAGAAGAAATGGTGCCTGTGTCTGGGTGGAAGGCCCATGGCTCAGGGAAAAGGAGGCTGGAGAGAAACACATCCCATCTTTGGCAAAACCCTTCAAAATTCCCAAATGCTCGAAGATAAAAATTTCAGATTTTAGAAACTGCTTGGGTTGGATGCCAGAAGGACGTGGGCAGCTGTCTGGACTCCCAACACTGGTGTGTTGATGTCACCCCAGTGGGAACCACGAGCTCCCCTGGGATGCTCAGCCTTGGTGGAGCTGCTCCTTCTCCCCGGTGCAATTTGGGGACTGGGTTGTCTGGGAGGCATCACACAGTTCCTCTGGTGGGATCTCATTATGTGATGAGCTGAACATCTGGATTAAAATAGATCAAATAGTCACTAAATCCTAAATAAGCCTGGGAGCTCAGCAGCAGCCATATGCTTCCTACTGACAAGCTCAAAAAAAAAAAAAATTCTCTCCTTGCCATTACCTCACACTGCAGCAGTGTTTTATCCTCCTCCAAGCCAGCTCAGGGACAAACCTTCCTGCTCTGCCTCCCTAGCCCTTCCTGGTCTGGCCATCCTCTGGACCAGCAGCCTGAGGCTCTTTCAGGCAGGGATGTCTGGAAATGGGAGCTTTACCTCACTGGGCAAAAGATTTGGTGATGGGAGTGAAAGGAAGAACATTCAAAGGAAGATGAAAAAGGAAGAAAACCAGAGCTTTGTTGTTAAGCATTCAAAGGATGCTAAGTGTCCCTTAATGTTTGGGATTTCAGGAAAATCCTGTGGGAACACAGTAAATATTGATGTTTTTGTTGTCTGTATCCTTCTGGGGTCAAGAGGAAAGTGGAGGTCAAGTGGCCTCCAAGAGCTGGATGGAGATCATGGAGGGTGGGATGGACCCAAGGGTGCTGCAGGAGGATGCAGGGCTCATGGAATGATTTGGGTTGGAAGGGACTTTAAATCCCATCCCATTCCACCCCCTGCCATGGACAGGGACAGCTCCCTCTATCCCAGGGTGCTCCAAGCCCTGTCCAACCTGGCCTTGGACACTTCCAGGGATCCAGGGGCAGCCACAACTTCCCTGGACACCTTATGCCAGGACCTTACCACCCTCACAGGGAACAATTCCTTCCCAATATCCCATCTAAATCTCCCCTTTTCAGGGCAGACTCGAGGGAGGACTCAGGGATAACACAACACAACGCTGCCCTTTATGCCTTGAGAGCACAAAAATGAGCTGTGGCCGCTGCCTTTAGGTCGTGCTCCTTATTTAGCTCAGCAAGACAAGGGCTAAGGTCCTGGGACGCCTTGGCAGGCTCGTCCTGGAGCTTTTTTTAGCCCTTTTCAGCTGATTTTAGCTGAAACAACGCATTGCCCAATGGTCAGATGGGCATTGCTGGTGTGGCAACCAGTCTGCCCAGCAGCCAGGCCACCAACTTTCACCTAGCCTTTTGCAACAGCATGGCTTCACCCTAAAAACACCCAACCAGCCACTGAGGGTCTGACTAAAACCAGGGGGTGATCCTCTGAGCCAGCTGCCAGCAGCAGGTTGTGGTGTGAGGTGTGAGAACAGCACCAACCAGCCCTGACCCTCCCACCCCCCCAAAAATCCGCCACGCTGGTGCCTTGCCGAGGTGACTCTGAGGAGAGGCGAGCACAGGAGGCGCTCAGAAGCCTGTGTGCAACCACCATAATTGCATTATGGATGGGAATTAGCAGTAATTGGATAATTTGGGAGCCGCCAAGCGTCGGATTTGTTGCGGCGAGCGCTGACAAAACCGTCGCGGCTCGTGGTGGTTTGCTGGTTAATGAGAGCAGCCTCCAGCTCCCTGCCCTGTGCACGAGGTTTTGCTGCCTTTTTTTGCCTTCTACGTTTCAAGTGATAATCAAAGATAATCATCTGGAAATGGCGTGGAAAAAATCAGGGCAGGCCATGACCTGAGTGAGCTGGAGAAATTCTCCTTTTCCTTCTCTGGTTTGAGGGAGAGGAGGATGATGGTGGCTGAGCTGGGTTGGATCAACCATTGATTATTGATTAATCAGAGATCAAATGGGAGCACAGAGGTGTCCCACTGGTGTCCCCTTCTCTCCATCACCCTTTGGCGTGGATGAACGAGGTGATAATTCACAGAATTTATTATTTGTGCTGGAAAAAGTCCAAGGGCCCAGTTTGGGCTCACTGGTGCCTCTCAGCAGAGGGAAGGAGCAGATGTTCTCTTCTGGGATGCACAACCTGGAGGAACCAGCTCTCCATTTGCAGACACATCTCCTCAGCTTCCCGTTTTTTCTTGGAAAACCGGGGTTTTTTGGGTGGTTTTTTGGTTGGTTGGGGTTTGTTTTTTTGGGTTTGTTTTTTTTTTTTGTTTGGTTGGTTGGTTGGTTGGTTTTTTGGTTTTGTTTTTGGTGGGTTTTCTGTTTTGTTTTGGGGGGTTTTGTGGGGTTTTTTTTTTTTGTTTGTCTGTGGGTTTTTTTTTGGGTTTTTGTTGTTGTTTTGGTTGGTT
>VWYP01030976.1:8647-57332 GCA_013400435.1 Pycnonotus jocosus | reverse complement strand
TCAGATGAGAAAACGAGGGGGCAGGAGAGGAAGCCGCATCCCCCAAAGAGGGGAACCGCTCACCAAATCGCCCCCTCAGGCTTTGTTCCAGCTGAAACACCTTCCTCCCTCTCTCCCTGCCTCCTTTATTCCCTTCATCCCGGGAAAGGCCGGAATTTGGGGCCAGGGAAAGCGCTGGGGGAAGGAGATGGGGGAAGGGATGCTCTTCCCACGCCGCCCGCGGTCCTGTCTGCTTGTGGCCGATCCGTGCCGGTGCCGGGTGACGGTGATGAGCGGTGACACCCGGCTGTGCCAGCGGGGACAAGCCAGCCCCCGCCAGCCGCTGCCCCTCCCGCAGCCACAGAGCCCTGGGAGCTGCTCCAGCACCGCCCCGGTCCCCACGTCCAGCCCCACAGCTTGGGGGTCCCCGAGGTCTGGGGTGTGCTGGAGGGAGGGGTGAATGGGCTGGGGAAAAGGCTCCAGGTACTTGCTGGGGGAGATTTTCCCCCCTTGGATGGGGCTGTGTTGGCAGGGCAGGAGCATTTTTGGGATGGGGACTCAGCTGCCTTGTGGATTGGGGTAATGGGCTGGGGGAATTGGGAACAGACCCCAGTGGTTGGGGATGGAAGGTGCCTGTTCAGTCTGGCTGCAGCTCCTCGTGGTTCAAATGCAAGCAAGGCTGTCCCTTCTCCATCCCCAGGCTCTATTCTCTATCCCTAGGCTCCCTTCTCCATTCCCAGACTCCCCTTCTCCATCCCCATCCTCCCTTTCCCCATTCCCATTCTTCCTTCATCCACTCCCCTCTTCTTTTTCTCCATCCCCAGCCTCAATTTCTCCATCCCCTTCCTCCCTGCTTCATCCCCAGCCTCCCCCTCTCCATCCCCATCTTTTCTTTCTCCATTCCCAGCCTCTCCTTCTCTCTTCCCAGCTTCCCCTTCTCCATCCCCAGGCTCTCCTTCCCCCTCCCCAGCCTCTCTCTCCCCTTCCTCATCCTCCCTTTTCCCATCCCCATCCTCCCCTTCTCCATCCCCAGCCTCTCCTCTCTCCCCAGCCTCCCCTTTTCCATCCTCAGCCTCGCAGCTCCTTTTGCTCACCCTGACCTTGCCCCTGGCTGTCTGTGCTGCCCTGGGCTTGACCTGGCCCCATAAATCCCAGCCCTACAGGACCCGGGGCCAAGCTCAGGAGCATCCCTCTGCCCCAAAGCCTGGGGCCGGGAGCAGGGAGAGGGGAATGTCCCTTTCACGCCCAACTCCAGGGCACAGGGACGCCAAAACCAGCCTGAGAACACAGCCCTGGTTTCTCACCTCGGCTCAGGAAGACACAGGGACATGACCCAGTTATTTGATGGCAGCGTTTAATGTTTCCCCTGCGAGGCACAGCCAGCCCGGCTTCCTCTCCCTCCCGCTTCGCAGCCAGGCAGCCCGGGCTGGATCGCTGCCTTCCCGGGGCTTAAGAGCTCATCGGGCTGGGATGGAGGGGAAAATGTGACTGTGCAGCCTCATCAGGAGCCCAGATGTGCTGCTGATTCATCCCAGAATTGCGTAAGCCCCGGCAGCGCCGGCTCCAGCCGGGAAGCAGCTGCTTCCTACGGGCTCTGCCCTGGAACGGGGGTGCAGGGGGGGGACCCCCTCCGGAGGGCTCAGGGTAGAGGGGCAGCACCCCAAAAACTCCACAGAGAGGTGAAGGAGCTGGAAGAGACATCGCTGTCGTGGATCCAGATCCAGGAGGGTTCAAAAAAGGCAAAGCCAAGGTGGCCAAATGGATCCTCCCTGTTCAATATCCAGAGGGGGGTTTGGCCTCTCTGTTCGGCCTCTCTGAGAGATCCAGTGATCCTCCTGAAGGGACAAAGGACAGATCTCTCTGGAGGGCTCCGTGCACTCGTCCATGTAATGGTGTGGATATAATTCGATTATCCCTTCCTTGATGTTCAGCATCACAAAGGGAAAAGCTGCCCCCCAGCTGAGCCCTTGGAGCCACCACTCTGGGACTGGTCTGGGGGAAGAAGGGTCTGAAACGGGGCTGGAGAAGCTGCAGCATTTGGGAAGGCTTTAAAAATGTCCTGCCTCAGTTTATTGCTGTGTCCCAGCTCTTGGCTGTGCCTGTGTTCAAGAGACATTTGGACAATTCTCTCAGGCACATGGTTTGATTTTTGGGATTGTCCTGTGCAGGGCCAGGAGTTGGGCTGATGATCCTTGTGGGTCCTTTCCAGCTCAGGAGATTCCATGATTCTCCCAGCAGCAAACTGGTTGAGCTCTCCTGGAGAAAACACAAAGCCCAGGTACTGATTTTATTCCAAACCCCACGAAAATTCATTTGCTTTCCAAAAAAGACACAGGCATTGATAAGAAAGACCAGGATAGACCAGGGCTTCTACAGTCACCCTGCAGAGCACAGAGGTTTCAGTGAGTCCCCAAAACTCCTGATTTGCCTTAACAAGGGGAGTTTAGCAGGTGGGATTTCACAGAAAATGTGTGTGTGTGCATCTGTTGAGTGTGTTTGCACACGAATAACACAACAGAGGTTTTAGAGGATAATGTTGCACAAAGCAAGAGCAGGACACGTTGTGTTTTAGGAAAAATTCCCTGGCAAGATGAGACTATGTCAGAAAAACATCCAGGACCTTGTAAAGGGCTTCAGTGCCTCCTGCACCCCAATTCCCATGCTCAGCCAGAGCTGCCGTGTACCTCTGCAAGTTTGGGATTTATTTTTTTTTGTGGCGGGGATTTGGCAGGCTAGTGTTTCTGAGGATGACCAAAACCTTGGCCAACCCTTTGAGGAGGCCACCTGAGCATCTCCTGGGCAGCAGGTCCCAAATCAGAGGGGAGAAACCACGAAAATGCTGAATCTGGTGCAGCAAGAGGAAAAAAAAAAAAAAAGCCCTTCAGTGCTTTTGGTGGGTGAGCACACGGAGAAGGGGGTGGCAGAGCGATCCTTTTGGGATGCTGGGAGGAGGAGGGGGAGGCTTTTTTCTGCAAGGAAGGTGCTCAGCGAGTCTGGCTAAGCCGGGGTTTAGCGCTGCTCTAAGCGGCTTTGGGAGCGGCGAGCGCGGGAGAAGCGAAGCGCACGCGGAATAAAAGTCGGGAAAAGAAAAACAAACAGTGGCAGTGGTTATGTAAGGGATCAGAGGGCTGCCCACGTGCTCCTTGGGGTCTTCCACCCCCCTCCCTCAGGAATGCTCTGGTGGGTTTTGGTTTCATCCTGATCACCCCTAGTTAGGAATTTTTGGGTTGGGGTTTGTAGAGGAGCGAAGGAAGGTTCAGAGATGTTGTAGAGGTGACAGAGGAGGATCTGAATGGGATTGGAATGAATTGTGAAATTAAGTGTGGCTGGAAAAAGGGCATGGACAACTCCTTGCTGGCCCTTCTGTCTGTCGGGACACAGAACTGGGGACAAATGAGCAATCAAGTGACACTAGGACAGGTCAGACATGACAGAGACCTGCTCCCCATCACCTGTACAGCTAAACAAGAAATTATTGCTGCAGGATGCTGCAAATATAAAATACTTACATGGATCCCAAAAGTTTAGCCCCTGATAATCCCGTGGGGAATAAATCCCCAGATGCAAGTTTTCTTATGAGGTGTCTACACAGTTAATTACTGTTGTTAATGTTTGATTTTTAAAAGGCATTTAAAAGGGGATTCATCTCCTTGCCCATTCATAACAATCCCAAAAGTCTTCTCCAAAGATTCAAATTCTGGCTTGAGAGAACGAGAGAGAGCAACTTTTACAGGGGCAAGGACAGGGGGCAATGGACTTAAACTGGCAGAGGACAGGGTTAGATGGGATATTGGGAAGGAATTCTTCCCTGGGAGGGTGGGGAGGCCCTGGCACAGGGTGCCCAGAGAAGCTGTGGCTGCTCCTGGATCCCTGGAAGTGTCCAAGGCCAGGTTGGACAGGATTTGGAGCACCCTGGGATAGTGGAAGGTGTCCCTGCCCATGGCAGGGGTAGGACTGGATGAGCTTTAAGATTCTTTCCAACCAAAACTATCCCATGGTTCTGTGATCATTCTAGGACTTTCCCTTAGGAACTGTCTGAATTTGAAGTTGCTGGAGGCTGTGGATAATCACTCCACATTGGCTGGATTTCTGTTCTGCTCTTCCCTGCTCCCAGAGGTTGGACACTGTGCAGGATGGACCCTTAGCTGGATGATCCACAGGGTGGATGGTCTGTCAGTGTGCCCGCTCCTACAGGACATGCTGCACTGAGATTTGAGCTCTTTTTGGGGCGTAAAGTTCCCTTAGGATCTTCCCCACTCCAATGTCCAGGAGAGCTGCCCACTGGGTGACCCTCACCTGTTCCTCCCAGCCGAGAGTGTTATCCATGGATCTGCTGGGTCTGGAGGAGGAATAGGGAGACAATCCTGATGCCTTGGGAAGGCTGACCTGGAACAGAGACTGGACAGAGCTAGAGAATAAAGTAGATATTTATTAAAAGGCCTTTAAGGATACACCTTGGGCAGGACAAGAGCCTGGCCAGGGCTACACCCAAGGTGGTCACAAAATGGTCACAAAAAGGATAAATGGTCATGAGGTTTCACANGGATACACCTTGGGCAGGACAAGAGCCTGGCCAGGGCTGCACCCAAGGTGGACCGAAAATGGTCACAAAATGGTCACGAAATGGACAAACAGTCCCAAGGTCTCACACTTTTATAAGTTTTGGTCCATTTGCATATTGGGGTTTAATTGTCCAATTACAGCTTCAGATTATGAAGTTTCATCCTTTTTGTTTTCTCTCTTCAGCCCACCTTTGTTTGTGCTTTTGGGCCTGAAAACTTGTAACAGTTGTCCTTGGTCTCCAGCAGGAAAAGGATTTTTGTCTCCCTACTCTGTGAAGAGCTGAGTGACACTGAATGACTGACACAGAACTGCACCCCCAGGCAGCACAGAATGTGAAAAACATCAAAGGTAAAACTTAAGGCATCAATCTCAGGAAAGGACTGGCCTTGGGGTCCCTCCTTCACCAGGCACACACAAGACACCAGGCCATGGAATCCCAGAGCAGTCTGGGCTTTGATACCTCAAAGACCACCTCAATTCCACCCCCCTGCATGGACAGGGACACTGGAGGGAGGTTTCTCCCAGGCTGGAGCCTGGAGAGAAGCAGCAGAGCAGCCCAAGCACCCTGCCAGTGTCAGCAGAGTTCACTGAAGGCAGCCAGAACAACGTGTGCTGAGCCTGTCTCACACAAACCTGCTCCAGCACAGTCACCCTGAGCCTGCCCTCGGTGCTTCCTGCCTTTTTTTTTTCTCCCCCCTGTGCTTCCATTTAAAAGATTAATTCCCGCAGCTGGAAAGTTTGTGCAAGCCCCGGTTGCATCACGGCGCTGCCGGGGTTGGCCAGGGCAGCAGAGCAGGGAGGAGAACCCTGAGTTATCCGGGACTGACTGGATAACACAACGATATCCCCCTGCAGGGACACCCAGGAACACAGGGATGGACAGAGGAGGGGGGATCTGTGTGGAAATCCAGGAAAAACCTCTGGCTTCCTTCTGCAGAGTCCCTGCCCCGGGCTGTGAGTGCTGAGTCTCATGCAGAGAGGGGTTAATGATGGTGAGAGGTGATAAATAAGAGATAAATGAGATTTATGGGGGTTTTCTTGCCCTCTGGCCCACCAATCTTCCTTGCTAAAAGGGAAATGTGTGATCTCAGGGCTTCAGGAGGTTTGGCATCGAGGGATCAGGTACACAGCACCTTTTATAGGAGGTGGAGAGCAGAGATTTGATCAGCAGAGAGATTGTAAGGACAGACAGGGAGAAAAGGGAGCCTCTCTGCTCTGGAGACAGGCTGAGAGAATTGGGATTATTCTTCCTGGAGAAGAGGAGGCTCCAGAGAAATCTTTCAGCACCTTCCAGTACCTGAAAGGGCTGTGAGAGAGCTGGAGAGAGACTTTGGATATGGGTCTGGAATGACAGGACACAGGGAATGGCTTCCTGCTGCCAAAGGAATAGATGGGATATTGGGAAGGAATTCCAGGCTGTGAGGGTGGGGAGGCCCTGGCACAGGGTGCCCAGAGAAGCTGTGGCTGCCCCTGGATCCCTGGAAGTGTCCAAGGCCAGGTTGGACAGAGCTTGGAGCAACCTGGGATAGTGGAAGGGGGTGGAATGAGATGGTCTTTGAGGACCCATCCAACCCAACCCAAATTGTGATTCCATGATTCTAAAATCAATCCCAACATTTTAGATGTAAGAGGTGACCTGAGTTCCTCCTTTGGGTTGTCCTGGGCAGGTTCCTCCACGTGTCACTGTCAGCCTTTGTCACATCCTGCTCCGTGCCTCAGTTTCCCTGCTCTGGAGCTGGGCAGAGTCCCACACGGCGTGTGCTGCAAAATTTGCAAAAGCAGCTTGGGTGGAAACTGCTGGAGTTTGCTCCAAAGACAAAGAAATCCCTGGGAGGAGATGTTTGTTTTCCACGCAGAGTTTCAGCCTGCCATTAAAGCAGAGTCCAAACTGCCTCTTTTGGACCAGGCCACGGGGAAAGATCTCCACTTCTCCAGCTGAACAGGAAGCTCGGTGTCCTGCAGCTCCCTAAGGAATCCCATCACTGCTGTGTTGCACTGCACCAGGTGGATGTTTCCTAGATAAGGAAAAGGGGTCCAGTTTCACCTGAGGACTTTCAAGAGAAGAACACCAGAAGCTTCTTTGCTCTCCTGGATCAATGCCAGGACAAAACCACTGAGAGATCTCTTGAGCTGTTCCTCAGAATTGTAACTGTTCCCTGTTGTGCTGCTTGCCAAAAACCCCACCTAAATCCTTCAATATTTAAGGGAGAGCACGAGGCTCCTCAGCGCATTTTCGGGGTGTTGTAGCAGGTGTGTGGGACCTGTCCCTACACTGTGAGAGGTTTTGTTCTTTTGTTTTTGCATTATTTTCTTCTTTTATTAAAACATTTTTGCTTTTTCAAGACACACTGCACCATGCCATCTCACTAAATTATTTTGAGCCATTTTTCTGTGAGGTGCTGGACACCCTCAGAGGTGTTGAACCCTCACAGAGCTAACTCCACCTGGCTCTTTGAGAAATTCAATACTTCTGATGTCCCTGTGGAGGAGAGGACACCTCTGGCCACTCCTCTGCCTCCACTCAGCCGTGCCCAGGAGGTCAGAGAGAGCCTTGTCTCACCCAGAATTGTCCCTTTGCAATGGGACAAACACAGCACAGAGCTAACTCCACCTGCCTGAAGACCTGCTAGGCCAATTCTGCTCTCCAGGGCTGCTTTTCCTCCTGATTGGTCCTTTCCTGCTCCCCAAATTCCACCCTTTGCTCACCCTCGCTGCTGTTTTGTCCCCATGGAGAGGATGAGTTGTACCCACGCTGCTGTCACACCCACCCTCAGTTTTTTCCCTTGAAAAGCTGGAAATACCATCCTCATCCAAAGCCATGAAACTCCTGCCTGAGCCACTCCTTCCCATCCACTCTTGGGGTGCACCACTCCCAGAAAAAATGGGATGATGCTGTCAAAAAACCCCACTTTTGGTGAAGTATCAGCTCCATCCCATTGGAAAAGGGTGGATCTCTGTCCTACATCTCCTTGGACATCCAGATTTGTCTGATTTCCAAGCCAGCAGCTGCTTTGGAGTGTCCTGTGAGATCTGGTCTCATCCCTTTTTGCTGCTGTGGTACCAGATCTCATTTTCACCTTCTCCCAAATCCTGGATGCTCCCACCGTGTTCTTGGCCTCAGTGGGAATGAGGCAAATCCCTCCTCCCTTTTGTCTCCTGGATGGAGGAAGGACCAGGAGTGGGAACTGAGTCCTGTTTGGGACAATCCCACCCTGTTTTGGGTGGGGTGCAGATGCAGCCCCCCAAAAAGGGGCTTCAGAGGTGTCAAGTGGTGGCAAACACCTGAGAGGAGATGGGGAGAGAGTCCAGGCAGGCAGGTGGATGCCATGGCTGGGTTCATCCTTCCCAGAGCCTGGTGAGGAGGGATTTTAGGAATGCCAAGAGCAGTTTGGCTGTGTGACAGTGGAGCTGGCACCCGTCCCCCAACACCTGGCCTGGCGTGAAATCATCCTCCTGGCTGGGGGGGCTTGGTCACCAGCCCTAATTAGACCCAGCAGGCTCCCTGATTAGTGTTTGGGACAAAACATCAGAGGGGCTCCACAGAGGGGGGTGGGGGCAGAGGAAAGGCCCCATCCCTCTTTGCCAGAGGGGCCAAATCCACCCTAAATGGGGTGGTTGGTTCTGGGGAGTCACATCTGCTGGGACATCTGGCACTTCTCCTGGCTGTGCTTCCATGCCTTTAATGTGCAACCTCACCTGTCTCCTTTTCATCCCATCCCTTCCCTTCCCATCCCATCCCATCCCATCCCATCCCATCCCATCCCATCCCATCCCACCGCTCCAGCTGCTCCCTGCCCGNTTTTTTTTTTTTTTTTTCATGCCCTGAGTGTTGTTGGGCCCTGATTCCTCACCACAGTGATGTTTTCAGGGTGTTCAGCTGGCTGAGGGCAGACCTTGTTTAGGTTTTGCTTAGTTCTAGCCCATTTCCAAAGGAAACCAGGGGTTGGAATCCATGGAATTGCTGGGTGCCCTGAGCACAGCCTTTCCCTGGGGTCTTGCCTAGGGATGAAGGATAAAAGCTGAGGGGCTGAGTGATGGGAATTCCCTGGCTTCCCACAGGCTTTGGCCTTGTCTTCCCAAGGATTCCCAGAACAACAGTTCAGAATGAAGCCCCAAACTGTTGTCATAAAAGAAGTGTGGGGATGATGGAATGGCGTCAAACTCCACCCAACATTGAAAAATTCAAACATTTCAGGGTTAGATGGGATATTGGGAAGAAATCTTCCCCTGTGAGGGTGGTGAGGCCCTGGCACAGGGTGCCCAGAGAAGCTGTGGTTGCCCCTGGATCCCAAGGCCAGGTTGGACAGGGCTTGGAGCAATCTAGGATGGTGGAAGGTGTCCCTGCAAATGGCAGGAGAGTGAAAGAAAATGGTCTTTAAGGTCACTTCCAACCCAAACCGCTCCATGGTTCTGTGGGATTTTGTCCAACAGCATCAACCCCACCCTGAAATTAATCAGAGTCAACACCCTCTGCAGCTTTATTAAAAACATCCCTAAATATTCTGATATTGGGGATGGATGGAGGGGGTGGATCCTGGTGGTTTTTAGGGTTGTTTTTTTTCAAATGAGAGGCTTCCTGGCAATATTTG
Organism: Pycnonotus jocosus; assembly: GCA_013400435.1. Taxonomy (NCBI): domain Eukaryota; kingdom Metazoa; phylum Chordata; class Aves; order Passeriformes; family Pycnonotidae; genus Pycnonotus; species Pycnonotus jocosus. The sequence continues at coordinate 48,201 of VWYP01030976.1, read as the reverse complement.
GCTGTTTCTGCTCACTCATATCCCCACCAGCCTCCAGGATGTGCAGATATGAACAATCCTGGATTTGGGGGAGAAGGGAATCGCTGCCTCCAGCTCAGCCAACAGCACCTGGAGCTGGGAAATATTCCTGGGGTCCAGTGTGACCCCAATCTGCCCTCCCTTCCCACCAATCCCAGCATCAGCAGCAGCTGGGAGCACATTCCCAGCCACAGGGGCTGCTCCACTGCCAGGTGTGCAGGGAAACCTCTGCTCCGAGCATCTCAGAGCACAAATACCCAGGGCTGGAGGGAGGAGAGCATCGGGCAGGACACGGGGACACAAGCAGACCACGGGTTTCCATGACAACCGGTTCAGGTGTCACCGGTGGAGGGATGGGGATGCTCCAGAGGAAGGGACGGGGATGCTGCGCTGCCAGGGATTCGCATCCAGCAGGGAATGGCAGCTCTGGGGCTGGAAATCTCCTCTGGCAAATGTCAGCAGGAGCCTGGGATGGCTCAGGCAGCGTGTTGTGCTTGGCTCAGCTCAGCCAGTGAGCTCACGTCTGTGCAGAGCCCAGGACGAGGAGTGACAGCAGCCACGGGGCTGGGAGGAGCTGCCTGGGCACAGGGGGGGTGCTGCTGGTGTCCTTCACACTGGGGACACCCTACTGGGACCCGCTGGGCCTTTGGTGTCCTTCCCTCTCCATCCCCAGTATTGGCACCAGCTCGTCTTTCTTAATGGGATCTTAATAAGATGCCTGAATGTTGGCCAAAATGTTTTCCCAGCTGCAGGCACTGTCCCAGGAAGGTGGAGAGGGAGGAAAAGTGAAGCAGAGCCATTTCAGCCTCCAGCACAGCCTCTGCTCTGAATACACCTGAAGCCTCTCTTGGATCTGCCCTGCCACCCTCCTGTCATGATCTGCTCCCAGAAACGCTGAAGGATCCCCACCTCTACCCAAGGGACCTCTTGGATTCTCTGGTGGCACAGGTCATTCCCATCCTGATGAGTCCCTGCCCTTTTTATGTTAAAAAATACATTTTTATTCAAATCTGTTGGCAGGGAAAAAGCCATGGGAGCCCATCTGCAACCACTCCACTCAAGGTAGGATTTTTCCTCACAGAAGGTGTCTGGACATCTTAAGAACGTGCCAACTTCAATATCCAGAGGTGGAGAGGAGGGATGTGGTTCCTGACAGCCTGATTTAAGCCTTGCAGAGAAAGAAAAACTCCTTTTTCTCCTTTTTTTTTCCTGGCCTTGGCTCAGAAGAGGCTCCATCAAACTCAAGATTTGATGTTCCCTGTTGAGCTCTGGTGGTTTGGGAGAGCAGCAGGACTCCTGGCACGAGTCAAACCCTCTGGAGAGGATCCTTCTGCCACATTTCTGTCCAAGATTATTGTCTGGAGTAGATCCAGGGGGTTGGGCTTGGGAGGAAGGGTGGAGAGGGGCAGGTTGGTGGTGAAGCCCAATCCCTGTGGTCAGGGAGGGAGGGAGCCCCTGGTCCCTGCTCCAGATGATCCCTGGGCATGTGAAATGTGGGGTGACCCCATATCCTCACTACAGAGCTCTGTGAGAGTTTTGGGGGGGCATTTTTTTGCTGGAATTTTTCCTTTTTTGCTCTTCCACAGGCTGAGAGGATGTGTCAGGACACTCCCAATGGCCACAGCTCCCTCAGCTCCAGGGCCTGGGGTTGTTCCTTGGGAGGGTTTTAAGAACAGGACAAACAGCTGGGCTGGTCTGGGTGTTTCTGAAGCTCCTCAGAGATTAGAAGTGAAGCCCAGGCTGCTTTGGACAGCAGGCTGGATGATTTTCCTGGCATAATCAACCTTCCAGCAGAGAATACCGAGGTCCTTTGCAGACATCGCTGGGTTGCTTTGTGCTGTCTGCACAAGCATTTTGCTTTGCATCCTGGCTTTATTCTATTCCATTTCAGTTTACCCAAAATATCTCGGCATGCTGGTGAGTGGCAGCTCTCTGGGATGAGTGTGCATGTGAATACACTTCTGCTAACTCAGTGTGAATCCTTTCTGCCAGTCAGGCAAATAATGACAGCAGGGAAAATTTGCAAGGGGAAACAAGAAGACAAAGACATGCAGCATCTCTGGAGAGCGACCAAACAGCCCAGGAGGGCTGACCTGTGCCTTTCCCACTCTCCTTGAGCAGATCCTGTGGAGCTGGGCACCACAGCTGAGGTCCTTGTCCTGCCCTTGTGCCCTCCTCCTCCACTCCTGGCTCTCCAGACCTTGGGGACGTGGCTTGGGACAGTGCACATCACCCACTGCTGAGCTGGTAAAAGCTGCAGCCCTTCAGAGCTGTTCAAGTTATAAAATGAAATGAGTCAGGATCTGTCCAATGAAGCTTCCAAAGAAAAAAACAGGTATAATCCTTCCAGGAAAGAAAACCTGAAACTGCATGAGAGTAGGAGCCATCTGGCAGATTCCTAAAGACCCCAAAGGCATGATGATGATGATGGTGATGATGATGATGTGTGTTTTTCTGTGGGGCCATATCTGCTGTGTCAGTCCATCTCTGGGATTTGAAAGCACAGCAGCTGGTCAGCAGGGCTGGAACAACAGCAGGGTTGTGCTGTGTCAGGTGCCAGCGGGGTGACACCAGCACTGTCAGCACCTCTGGCTGGAGCTGGATCCCAAAGGGAAAGGTCGAGCAGCTGGAGCAGCCCCAGGACAGGATCTGTGTTGTTCCTGCTCTTAGACAGGGATGAACCAGCTCCAGGGCTCAGGGAACAAATCAGGAGTGCTGAATTATCCACCCCAGTGCTGAGGGGAATAACTCTGGGATTACAGAAGGGGTTGGGTTGGAGAGGATCTTAAATCCCATCTTGTTCCACCCTGCCATGGGCAGGGACACTTTCCACTATCCCAGATTGCTCCCACCTGGCCTTGGACACTGCCAGGGATGAAAGCATCAGATTGAGCAGACAAATGTAATTTATTGATACAACAGAGCAGCCTTGAGGACTTGATACAACCCCTTCAACCCCTTCCAAACACTGCCCTTGCCCTCCTTGAGCAGCACTTGGAGCTGGAATGATGGAATGTTGGCATGTTTGTGCTGGATGTGGGAATGGCTTCTGACCACCTGGCGGCAGGGTTAGATGGGATTTTGGGAAGCAATTCTTCCCTGTGAGGGTGGTCAGACCCTGGCACAGGGTGCCCAGAGAAGCTGTGGCTGCCCCTGGATCCCTGGAAGTGTCCAAGGCCAGGCTGGACAGGGCTTGGAGCAACCTGGGATAGTGGAAGGTGTCCCTGCCATGGCAGGGGGCGGGACTGGATGATCTTTAAGGCCCCTTCCAACCCAAATTCTATGATTCTATGGGAAACTCCTTCCTCGGAGCTTTCCAGCACAGGTCTGAGCTGCATCCCAGGGCTCAGCTCACGACCTGCTCTGGATTTCCCCCGCTGTGAGTGGCATCAGCCACAGATGGAGGGACACAACTCAGCGTTACATCGCTCCTGATTGCCAAAAAACTCTCCGTGCAAATCCCCGCGATGCTCTCCGTGCTGCCGGAGCCGGGCTCTGCCATCAAGGCACATTAACGAATGCTAATGAGCTCCCCGCCACCAGCCCGGCCCTGGATTACACCGCATGTGCTAAGCAGCTTACTCGGGGTGCCAGGCTGGGAGCAGCCAGCTTCCCCAAACAGGCTTCGGAGCCTCTGTTTTAGGAGCAGCAGGATCTAAGCTCGCAAATAATTCCCTGCTCCGGCTGCTCCGGGCCGATGGCCGCGACGCTCTGATGATGCTGCAAAGCTTTCGCTGTCAATCCCGGCATTTCCAGCTCATCCAGGAGCTGCCTCATTTCTCCAGCGGTTTTCCCGTCCTGCTAAAAGAAGTCAAACTCGGCGAGCTTGATGAATTTAACCCCGATGCCTCGGTTGTCACCTCAATGTCGCAAAGCTGGGCGAGAAGCAGAGCAGCAGGCGGCTGCCTCCAGGTTTTCCCGAGCCCTGGGAAGCCGGGAGAGGCTGTTTGGGGGTGCCGTGGTTCTCCCTAACCTTGTGCTCGCCCTCCGGGCTCTGGGGGATGCTTCGCTGCCGTTGCCATAGAAATGCTGGGCGGGAGGGGGGATGCGAGATCTGCTGCTGCCATCTCCTGGAGGAGCCGGGATGGAGAAGAGGGGGTTAGGAAGAGCTCGGAGATGTCCCGGGCAGAGCTCAGCCCGAACCTGGGCAGGGACATTGGTACCGAGTGGTCTGGGCACAGCAGAGCTCACCCGAGGCCACCGGAGGCTGGCAGAATGTCACCCTGAATCTGCGGGGTCTCCCAAAAAACCTATTAACAATTCCAGTGGCCATGAGTCCAAATCATAAAGTCATTAAAGTTGGAAAAACCCTCTGAGATCATCCAGTTTAATCATTCCCCCAGCACTGCCAAGGCCACCATTGACCTGTGTCCCCAAGTGCCACATCCACATGGCTTTTAAATCCCTCCAGGGATGGGGACTCCAACACTGCCCTGGGCAGCTGTGCCAGGGCTGGACACGTCTTTTGGTGAAGAATTTTTCTTAAATATCCAATCTAAACCTCCCCTGGCCCAGCCTGAGGCTGTTCCCTCTCCTCCTGTCCCTGTTCCCTGGGAGCAGAGCCTGACACCCCTGGCTGTCCCCTCCTGTCAGGGAGTTGTGCAGAGCCACAAGGTTCCCCCTGAGCCTCCTTTTCTCCAGGCTGAGCCCCTTTCCCAGCTCCCTCAGCTGCTCCTCAGCTCCAGACCCTTCCCCGATGTCCTTTTTGTCACAAGCAGCCCAGAAGTGCCCCCAGCACTGGAGGTGCCCCAGCAGTGCCAGCACAGGGGACGGGCACTGCCCTGTCCCTGCTGCCACCCTAATTCTGGGACAAACCAGGATCATGCCCAGAACAGCTCACGTTCTATTTTGGGAGCTTTGGGCACATCCTGTGCTGGACTGGCAGCACCCTGAAGGGCTGGTGAGGTCAGCCCCAGGATGGAGAGTGGCTCAGGGGTGGCTGTTCAAGGAAGAGAATCCCTGAAGGAGTTAATCCCACCCTCAGTGCACTGATGGAAGGGAATAAACAGTGGCAGCACAGGGTGCAGATGGGAGGGGAGGGGTGTGAGGTTTCTCTGCCTGTGTGGAGGCACCACCGTGAGCGTGGGACGTGTTGGAGCCGCAGCTCAGCCTCGTTTCTCAGGGTTACGACCAGGAGCTGCAGCTTTGCTGCACTTTCCCATCCGTTCCCATCCTTCCTGCCAGCAGCAGCTCACAGGGATCAGAGATCCCAGCCCACAGGGTGGAAACCTCAGCTCTTGGTTGTGAAGGTGACACGAGGCACGTGCCAGGCTGTTGGATGGCAGGGACACATCGTGAGGCAGGATTCCTGTGGATTCCTGTGGATTCCTGTGGCTGACCATTTTAGGGGCAGTGTGACAGGGCCTGGAACATGGGATTGCTTGTGCTAAAGGCCAGAAACACTGAGGAATTAAATGATTTTAAATGGAGTAGCCTGGGCTTGGTCACCATCACCCAGGGAAAAGGGTCCTCAGGAGCTGCCACGCTCTTGTGGGATGTCCTTGTCCCACTCTGGGGTTTTGGTTTGGATTCTTTTTTCCCCTCCAATGTTCCTGCATTGGCGCAGATGAGAGAAATTTGGATTATTGGTGCTGCCAGCTGTGCAGCAGCACCTCCTGCAGGGGTTGTCCCCTCCCAGTCTTCTCCTTGCTTGGACATCCTGGCCCCATGATCCTGTTGATCCCCTGGCACATGTGAGCCCATCCCTCCCCAAAGAGCTCCTGCCAAGTGGGAGAAATTCCCACACAGCATTCCAGAGCAGCATTTTCCTAGCAGGAGGGAAAGCCACAGCAGTGTCCCTCAGCTCTTCTGGGTGTGGGAGAAGGCCCAGCAGGACCAGGATATCCATGTGCTGCTCCGAGGCTGTGGCACCCACACTCCTGAGCCCAGTGTCCCCTGCCAGGCTCAAGCAGGGCCATTGTTCTGCTCTGTCCCCTGCTCTTAATTCCATACTGGCAGGAATTCTCCCCTGAGATAAATCAGGAATCTGTGTCCCCTGCAGAGACCCCGGATCCACCTGGCCAGGAGGTGTTTTAGGAGGTGCCCACCCCTCCTACAGTTCCTATCTGAGCACACAGCGAGATCCCCTCTGCAACCATCCCAACCCTGCTTTTAGGTCATCTTAAATAAATTTCAGGCCACTAAAAGGTCTGAAAAAGAGACACCAAGGGGGATTGTGCCCCTCTGCTGCTGGACTGCATCCCACAGTGCAGGTCTGTACAGGACCTGTGGGTTTTAGGGATAACCAGCTCAGCTGGTTCACTTCAGAAAGGGAAGGGCAGGTCTTTGACTCCATAAATGAACTGGATTACTGGAAAATTAATAAATTTGGAGTTGTTCCTCCAATCTCATCACCCAATCAGTTCATCCCAGTATGAGAAGCCTTTTGAGGAATCATTTTGGTTTGGGTGGGACCTCAAGCCCATCTCATTCAGGGACACCTTCCACTATCCCAGATTGCTCCAGGCTCTGTCCAGCCTGGCCTGGAACCAGGATGGGTGAGGAAGGCAAAAACTAAACCTGGACCAGGTGGGCTGGGGCACTCCAGGTGTGGGGTTTTATCCCAGGCCCAAGCATCAGCTGATGTCATTCTTTGTTCCAATTTGTCCCCAGGGATGGAAAATGTCATGTTTGATGTACCCAGAGAGATCATAAAATGTTCTTCTGTCTTTAGGGCAGGAAGGAGATATTTCCCCCCTCCTTTGTTTTACTTTTGTATCAAAGAAGATGAAAAGAATTAAAGTCTTGTGCTGTAGGCACAAGACTTCCCTGGGTCTCAGCTTTTTTTTGCAGGGATCCCTGCAGCCACAGATTGGTGTTAATGATCTGGATTTGCTCTTGGGGTTAAAAAGAAAGAAATCTGTGAATGCAGAACCTGGCTGTGCCTGTGCAGAGGGGAATATTTGCAGCTTTGTGATTCACTGCCATCTTGTGATATTTAACATTTTCCTAAAATGATGAACATGCAACATGAATTAGAACAGAACCCCAAACAAGAAGGAAAAAAACCCCCCAAATCTGTTCCTAGTATCCATAGTTACAGAGAAAACTCAGAGACCTTGAGGGTGATGGGTAAAAAAACTCCTATCAAATGAGAATAAATAAAATGAGAAGTTGTGGCATTTGTTGATTTTATTTTTTAACCTGTAAGCACTTTGCATAAACTCCATTCTTCCATCAGACAAGAGGCTTGAGTTTTCCTTGATGAGATCTCACCTTGTGTGTTCTGGAGACAAAGTTTTCAATCTTTTATTTTGCCCTTTGCCTTCGGGTGGAATGGCAAAATTAGGACAAGTTCGCTCCAATGAGCTCATAATTATTGTAATTATTATTCCTTCCATGTACAGCCAGAGTACCTGGGAGTCCTGTGCTACTTCAGGGGGAGAAATGCTGCATAATGCATGGCAAAGTTTGACAGAAAATAGGGAGTTTTTTGGAAGTCAGATATCAGTTCCACCTTTTTAAAATTGGACAAAGCAGCAGGAAGGAAAATATCACCACCATCCTGTCTTTTGCAAAGAGGGACAGTGGGAAGAGCTGCCCTTGCCCAGGGCTAATTTTGATGAGTGATTTGCATATGGATCATCCCAAAATCCACTGCCCAGAATTCTACTGTATTACCATTTTATCAGTGTTTTACTGCCCTGTGTTTGGTGCTGACTGTGCCAGACTGTCAGGGCTTGGCCCCAGCTGGCAGCTGAGACCCACAGAACCACAGGCTCATCCCAGGGAATGGGATGAGGCAGGGAATTGAGGTAAAAATGAGAAAAGTCATGGCTTGAGACCACAGAATGATGGAATCGTTTGGGAAGAGACCTTAAATCCCATCCAGTCCCACTCCTGCCATGGGCATGGTCATCTCCCACTGTCCCAGGTGGCTCCAAGCCCTGTCCAGCCTGGCCCTGGACACTTTCAGGGATCCAGGAGCAGCCACAGCTTCTCTGGGCACCCTGCGCCAGGGCCTGCCCACCCTCACAGGGAAGGATTCCTTCCCAAAATCCCATCCATCCCTGCCCTCTGGCAGTTCAAAGCCATTCCCTGTGTCCTGTCCCTCATCCCTTGTCCCAAGTCCCTCTCCAGCTCTTCTGGAGCTTTAGGCACTGGAAGGCTGGAGGGAGATGAAGTTTAACACCCAAACTCTGGGGTTCATTAGGTATTTGGAGAGGAGAGCATTCCAGTACCCTCAGACTGTTCCAACTCTCTCCCAGCACCCTCAGCCACCATCCTCACCCAGGACATTGGGGACAACTCCCAACTCAGCCAGGACACCCAGAGGTGTTCCCTATTTCAGTGCCAGCAGGAGGGAACACCACCTATCTTCCCATGAGGTGTCTCTTTGGGATGTATTAAATGTGTTTTGAACTCAGCCAGTGAAGTAATTTTGGGGGCACAGCTTTGAATTTCTTCCCCCCTCCCCTCAGACACAGACTGAAACAACAGCTTAGGTTTGAATTGCTTCATTTATAAACCATCCAAACAAATGGCCTGAAGCAATTGTGTTCCAGACTTTCAGCTCCCTCCTGGGACTTAGGAAGTGAATTCCTAGAAAATCCCAAAACACTCCTGTGATAGAAAACGGAGCTGCAGTTGAATAGTGGGGTGGCTGTTCCCCAAGGCACAGGGTCAGAGCACCAACACCCACCCGTCCTCACCTCCTGCAGCCCCTCAGGAAACTCAGAGAAGGGCAACAATTCCTTCCAAGCAGAGCAGAGGTTGTTCCACAGGAGTTTTCAGCAGAGTTGGAAGGGCACTCATGTTTTTTGTTACCTACATGATTTGCTCCTGGCTCATGTAAGTCCCCAGCCTCACAGTTCACGTGCAGCAAAGCACCCCAAAACGAGAGAAAAATGAGTTTTCCTGAGTGCTGAGAGGATGCAGCTGGGTGAAAAGAACAGGAATGGAAGTGATGGGAGAGGATCAGGAGAGCAGAGCAGCTGCAGGCAGAGCTCACAATCAGGTCTTGCCCCAATCATGTCCCTGCCCATTTCTAACACAAACCTCTGCAATTCTTTCAATATTGTTGATTTTATTACAAGGGTAATTTAAGACAGAACAAAAAAAAAAAAAGCCAAATACTTTTTTAAAATTTAGTACGAAATCCTTAAGTACGAGACTTTACAAGCCTCAAATGTTAAATAAATAACCTCTTTGCTGGCTGTGGTTGTACAGCACTCAGGATGTGCTGATCTTTCACACCAACACATGGTGCTGGTGGAACTCCACTCTCTGCACTCTCACATCCAGCAGCAGTGCAGAGATTAAAGGGAAATGTTTCCTTCCATTGTTTTATTGCTGTCTCATCCCACTGATAACGTGGTTTTTATCCTGCTCAAGTTATCTCTAAGTTTGGCAGAGACAAAACTTCTCATCCTCCCCAATTACTGTTGATCCACATAAGTTCTGCTGATTTCAGAAAGCAGAATGAATGAATGATTTAAAAAAATAAATATTCTTATGCAGGAAATACGCTGACCTGTACAATTAATACATTAATAATCATTGGAACATTAATTGCATGACTCAGAGTGTCTGAAGTTTTTATTTAAAAAGCCCCAAACCTGCAGAACACAGAGGGCACGGGGTGGGGGTGTCTGAGGCTTTCAGACACTCTGAGCTGGCTGTGACTTCAAAGGATGAATCACCAGGATCTGCTTGGTATCAGCACAACTGGCCTGCACAATAAATGAGCCCAGTTAGCCCTTCCCTGGAGGGGTTTGTGTCTCTTGGCTACAGGGAAATGATGCAGCTTGTCTGCAAGCAAACTTCCTATATTATATAAACCAAGGAAAACATATTTATACAGCAAAGGTTTCCTGAAATAGCCCCTGGAATTTTAAACAGAGCAACCATTTTTTCCAGAGTTGCAGGATATATTTCAGCAAGAACAAAGACACACATGGAATTTTCTTTTTACTTTCCTTCCAATGTGGGTACAGCAGCCAAAACCTACACATCTATGGCTGTGTCCATCACAAAGTTAAACAGCTCCATGGTGCAGAGCAAGCCTGGAGAATCCTGAATGCAATCAACCCCAAATCTATTTGACACAGACACCAGAATCTGCAAACAATAAAAAGTTTGTTTATAGCAACATGAGACTGGCTGCCAAGGGATAAATTACTGATTTTCCTGGGCTGCAGGTGCCATCAGTGTTTGAGCTCCTGGCCAGTCTCTTGGAAAATCAACTCTACCATTTAACACCAGCTCTAACTAAAGCAAAGCTTCTGAGTTTGCAGCTGATGCTTCAAAGGAGCATCCTACCTTCAAGGCACCACGAGTGGACCGGGGAGGTTCTCACTTGCTTTTAATTGTGTTGTTTCTTCATTAAGAGGTTAAACCCCTGCATTAAGAGGTTAAATCCCTGCATTAAGAGGTTAAACCCCTGCAATGCTGTTCTCAGGCCAGGGTTGGAGCCACAGCTCTGCTGTCAGGCTGGAGGTTGATGAGGGAGTTGCTGGCCTGGGCCAGCTCTGCGATGGACACTCGGCCTCGCTGCTTGATGTACTGGGCCACGGCTGCCATCTCCTCTGCTGTGATGTAGATGAACTTTCCCCTGTCATCAATCACACCTGCAGGGCAAAGACAGGACCCTGCAGTCAGCACTGGGGCTCCCCAACAGGCAGCATTCACTGATTTGGGAAGTTGAGAGTAGCTCTTCCTATTTAGGCCAGGCAGGTTTTTCTCTCCTGGCCACTGCTGGGTGCTGGAGCAGGGCTGTGCCAGCAGCCCAGGGCTCTGGGGATGCTCCTTTGGCTCAAAGGAACGTGTTCTGCTGGCTGGGAGCTCCACAGCAGCTGCTGCAGGTCATTTTCACGGAATCATAGAATATCCTGAGCTGGAAGGGACCCACCAGGATCACTGATCCCNCTTCCCTGGGTCCTGTCCCAGAGAGCAGAGATCAGAGTTGCCCCTGGGGAGGAAGTTGCAGAACTTGATGAATCTCCTCTCAGCCTTCTCCAGGCTGACCAAGCCAAGTGCCCTCAGCTGCTCCTCACATGGATTCCTCTCCAGACCCTTCCCCATCCTGCTCTTTTGGTGCTCATGTTCTCAGCTCAGACAGAGCAGGAGGCTTCAGGAGGGCACTGAGAGCCCTTGTGAGCCCCAGCTCAGCCTTTCCAGCTTCCCCTCTGAAAGGGAATGCAGCTCAGTTTACATATTTCCAACCAGACTGAGAACAGAACTCAGTTTTTATGTAATTACACCAAGGCAGAGCCTCTCTGGCTTTGGGCACAGCCAGCCAGGACAGCACACATCCTTATCCCTGGATCTGTTAAGGGCATTTGAAAGGGTTTCCACATGTATTTGCTGAGACAGTTGTTCTCCAGCCACCAGCACAAGATTAGGTCAGTAGATGTTTGTGCTGGCACCTTCCCCTTGGAAAGAACAAGAACTTCACTGACTCCAGCACCCTGCAGTGCTCTGGGATGTTTGCCTCTCTCACATGCCATAACCCCAGTCCTGGCTTTAACCACCAGGCTTGGAAACCACCCCAAATCATCCCAGTGATCCTCTCAAATTCTGATTTCAGAAGGCCCCATTTGCAGCTGGCTGCTCAGCAATCCCAAAAGGCCTTCAGCAGATGGGTAAATAAATAAAATATAAATATCTAGCTATCAGTCCTACTAGATCCTTAAAACAGGAATAGCACTGGAATTCTCTCTCTGCCACAGGGAAGGCATTTTCTGCACCACCACCTCTTCACCAGCTCCAGAAAGATCCCCTTTGAGCTTTGGCTGTCACCTGTCAGGGTGCCATCTGCCATCAGGTCCTGGATTCTGTTAATTGCATCCTGTGCAGAAGAGAAAATGGAATAACAGACTGATCAAAAGGGAAGGAAAAAAACCCCCTTTCACACGTTCAGATAAACTACAGAGGTTTACATTGAAATCCCTCAGGGTTAAGGAATTCAGTACTCCCACACAGAGAGATGCAATCAGCCCTTTGGTCAGAGGGATGGGGTTTTTTTGGCATTTTGGGATGCTCAAATTAAAATCCCTGTCCCTTAAAAAGAGACTTTTATTGCATTACTTGGCTGTTTCAAGGAGCAGGGAATCTTCCCATGGAAAGGCTGTGCAGTGCCATGGAGTTCCATGAAGCACACCCAGGTCTTTCTCCAAGGTCCTGGCTCAAAAATTCCATCTTTTTTGTATCTTTTCCTGCTCCTTTTAGGAGCAAACCTCTCCGACCAACCCAAGGCAACAACTTGTTGAATTTAAGGCTGGGTTTACTCTCCAGTTACTCCAAGCATTTGGATCATTTGCAGCTCCACTGCACCTTAAGTGTTGGTTTCTACAGTTCCACCTCTCTTTTTCTTGTTGTAATATGACTGCAGAAGGCAATTATAATTTAGATTTTAACCAGGTAAATTCCTTTAAGTAACCCACTGCACACTTAAATTCTAGTTTAAGAGGGAGGCAGAGGCCCAGCAAAAATGAGGACTTCCACCCCAAAAATCAGTGCTTACCTGTGTCCTTAAACCCAGATGTGAGGCCAAATCCTCCAGCTGGATAACCTTTGTTTTCTGTGGAAACAAACAAGAGTTAAGCTGATGAATGAGAAAGTTGTGTTGGTTTTTTTGTTTTGTTTTGTTTGTTTTCTCCATTCAAATAAAAAATGCATTAACCAGACAAAGCAGAACCTGTGCCTGTAAGTGACTTTTCCTAGTAAGCATTTTCCTCTGATGAAAAACTCTCAAGTTACCTAAAGCAGTGAGCTCTGTGGAAAGACTGAGTGCTCTGACCCACTTTGGGCAAGGCTCAAACACATCTGCCAGCGTTGATCCTGGACTTTTCCTGACATTAGGATGAGCACAAGCAACAGCCATGCCTCTGCTCCTCCACCTCCTGAGCTCCTCAGCTGTGACCTTTAATTTCCAGTGTGTTTTATCAAGATCCCTTTCTTCTTTGAGGGATGTTTCAAAGCACCTTTAAAAAGATCACTGGTGTGTATCAGCACTTACATAAAACCCAGGCAAGACTGGCAGCATTAAGTGCTTTAGTCTGTTTTACTGATGTCATGTGTATTAATGCCATAATAATCTTCCTAAGCAAGCCAACACCTTATTCAAATTGTCAGTGTTGGAACTGCAAATTGGCATTTTGCTTTTGACAGATCCTTCCTGCAGCTTTTCTCAGTCAGGGCACAGCCACCACTGCTCACATCTGCTTTTGTGCTTCTCTGTAGCTCCAGAGAAAACACCTGCAGTGGTTGTCTGGAGCTACTTCATTCTTGTTCTCTTCTCTGCCAAAGTTCTAGGAACTCATCTGTTTAGTTACAGAAAGGATGCAGTGTTTGTAAGGAGCTTGGAAAAGACAAAACTGTTGGAAAGCTCAGTTAAATATTCAGGACTACATTCCTAAAATCCATGTATGTACACCCACAGGAGCTGCATTTCCATTAACAAATACTTCAAACAACAAAGTCCTTTGTTTCTGGTCTTGAGAGCATACTGGGAGACCACTGAAGAAATAAAGAGAGGCTGAAATAGATTAATCTCTTTCATTAATAAAATCAGACCCAAAAGAAAGCCACAAACAGATTTAGTAGTTGTGAAGTTCGATGCAGCCAAGCTAGAGAACTGAATACCATGGACTGAACACATGGAACTGGAACCAGTCCATGGAATTCAGTTCTCAGAGCTGGGAACTGCCAACATTCGTCACATCTTCTTTTAAAGGGATTGGGGGGGGGTTGGTGCAAAACCACATGAAGAGGAAAAGCAGGACTTAAACCTTCACTTAAAGATATTCCCCCCTCAATGACCAAGTTTAGTGGAAGCTTTCCAAGACAGATCCTGCTGGGAATGAGAGCCCCAGGGGGTGGGGTGGGATTAGGATGCACCCCCCCTGCTCTGGAATACAACACAACCTGAGGTCCCAAGGGAATAAAACACTTCTCCACATGCATCATGTTCTAGAGACTTAACTTTCCTTAAGCAACAAAAACACATCCACATTTTCCTGAATTCATTTCATTTTAGGGGTGAGGCTGCTGCTGTCCTTAGCAAGGGATGAAGCACAGCAAGAGGCTGCATTTTGCTTCCAACACCTTTAAGAATGAAAGTGTGGGGTGAGCTCTCTCCAGTCAATGATACCAGCGTAAGAAATTATTCATCAGAAGAGCTAAATTCAATTTAATTTTTTAAAAAATGCCAACTACTCTTAATTTATACATTTTTGCAGACAGCTACGAGCAGCTCAGCACTGCTTCCTGTCAATGGTTTCTGTGAATAGAACAGAAGATGAGGGCAATACATGATCTATACATTAAGCACACTTTCAAGATTAAAGAAAAATACTTAAAACTTGAGAAAGAAAGCGATGCCCCAGTTCTGCAGCTCAGCTCTGCAGAGGAAATCAGGTGTCAAATATTCAGACATCGGTTTCCAGCCCAAGTTTAATTTCTCTGACGTCAAGATGAAGTGACTGATATAAAACAGTGCTGAAACACCAAACTGGGATTTGTGACTAATCTGATCCATCCACCACAACCCCTGGGGCAATGGGCAGAGTCTGCCCTGGCTGTGTCACACCTTGGAAACCTCCCAGTGTTTGTGGAAGATCCCAAGGGACACTGGAATCTCCTTTTTTTTATCTACAGAGGTAAAAGAGAGGCAGCAAACAGCCCAGCAGAGCTTTGGAGGGCTCTGCACTGAGCTCTTGTCCAGAACTGCCTGGCAATCACTCCAAAGGACTCCCTAAGGAGAGCTTTGTTGGTTTGTTGTTTTTTTTTTTTAATCCATGAGGCAAATCTTGAAGTCCAGGAGATAAATCTGCTCCAAGTCCAACGTTTTTCTGGGATAATGGATGTGCAAAACCGGCCCAAAGGGTGAGATTTTGGAATACAAAATGATCAGCAGCTCACTAAGAATCCAAGTGATTCGCTTGCTAGAGAAGCCTTTCACACACTTCACCCATCCTGAGAGTTCAGATTCCAATAAAGGGAAGAAAGGGATTCATTAGGAAAAAAAGATTTGCATGACAGTGTTGGAGTGAGAGGAGAAAAATGCATCTGACCTTTGATACAGCAATAGTGGAGAGCATTTGCCCTCAGAGATCAAAAGCACAAAGCCTCATGAACACAGGGCAGGTTTTAAGTGCCCAGACATACAATGGGATGAAAGGGAGACTGACACGCCCTGGTTAAAACAAGGGAGCTGCTTCCTAAACTGCCCTGCCGAGCACTGACACAACATTGGAAGCTGCATGGATAGGAAAAAGTGAAGGAATCACAGGAAAAATCAGGATTGAGCTTTCCAGTGCCGGTGCTGGAGGCCCAAAAACAGCCTCCTGATATAGCAATTCTCCTTCCTGCTGAGCTCACATGGAGAGACTGGTTTTAAATCAATGACTGATGTTCACAACCAAAAAAATGTCCCAAATCCCAATCCACAGCAAACATTGCTTCCATAAACTCTGACGGAGATCCACCAGGCCTGTCTTGTACCACAGGGCAAGAACCACATCCTGCCCCAAAAGCCAGGACTCAGCTAGAATTTAAAAATTTTAGCAATGATGGATGTGCTTGTGCTGGTTCAGTAAATAACACTTATTGAAGGTATCACTTTTGTAACTTGTTGAATATTTAAATAAATGAAAGAGGAAGTAAAGATGTCCCTCTGTGACAAAAGGTATTTTACACCTCCTAAGGAGAAAAACCAAAGGCACCTTACCTTAACATATTCCAGGAATTCCATAAGAAAGCTGCGAGACTGGAGACAGCAAGGAAAACAATTGTTATTTTAAATCCATGAGCATTAAATGCATCAAAAACTTGTAGAGTATAAATACTATAAAAGTGTTTAGAATTGCATAATTCCTAAGTTTTAACTACACACACTGAGATATTGAACGGGGAAGAAAAATAATTTAATCTGCATGAGGGATTTCTGACAGGTATTTTCTGAGACAGAATGTGGCTCAGGTACAATTTCAGTGTTTCCTGAAAGGTTATCATACCATTTTTTCTTCTACCCATCATAAATACCCTGACATAACCACATCTGGGTGGGTTTAAGCATCACCAAGTCACACACCAAGGACATTTTGTGCAGTGGAAAACCCAGAGTGACTCAGGAGCTGCAGCTGGCCAAGTGCAGCACAGCTGCACAGCACCCGTGGAGGCTCAAGCATTTCAAAGCCATGCACCTGAAATCCAGTGCATTAACCTGAGCAGCTCCACTTCAAAGGCAATGCAAACAGTGTGCATTGAAGTTAAAAGGAGATCAGGTTACTCTGCAACCCTGGAAATCAATCAACCTTAATTAACCGGTGAGCTGTGGAATCAGGAGCTTGATTTTCAGCACAAGCAGCCTCAACAACGCAAGGCAGAGTCAGCTTTTCTAACAGGATACTGAAATGCTTCAGTACTTCAGCCACCACGAGGCCAGGGTGACAACTTCATTTCTTTCTCATTTCTGCTGTCTCCAAGTAGCTCTGTACCTGTTATTATTTATGAATGTGACTTTTAAATCGCCTGCAATTCAAGTTCTAACTCCCCACCCCTACCAAAGTTATCTCAGGGTGAGATCCAGGCATCATCACCTGCCTGCCAAGCTCTTTTAGGTGAGGAACACCCTTCTCTGTTGTGACATGGAAGGAGATTAATTTCTCCTTGACAGGCAGCTGTAGGAACATGGACAACCAACACATCCCAGCTTTAAAGGGTGTTTGAAGTGGAACATATCAATATTTAGGGATAATCTCATCTCCTAACAGGACAGGTACAGGTTTTTGAAGGAATTGTCATTAAAGGTGTGCATTTTGCTGTTCACTGCATCTTAGGGAATTTCCCATCACCAGACAGAACTTTGCTTGGTGTTAATCCTGGTCTGATGAAGGAATTTTTCTTGATGGGAAGGGGTCCAGAGTGAGAACCTGTAATGAGTCAAGGGTGCTTGACCCTGGGCACAATCTGCTGTGCTCAAAGCCACTCTCAGTCACACTAAAGCAAATCCATTTAATTCCAGAGTCTCTTCAGCAGAGGAGCAAATGCACACATGGCTCTGAAAGAAATCCTTCCCAAGAAATGCACTGGACAGCTCAAATTGGCAGCTACAATCCAAGAGCAATTCCAGGATGTGATAGCAAATAAATTGTGTCTAACAGGTTTTCACCAGACAAAACAAGAACTCTGCCACTCACAACAGCAAAACTTTTTCAGGTTTGCTGTGATTTTATATCAAGTATCACTTTTCAACCACCATCCCCAGCAGCTCTGCAAGCAGCCACAGGAGCAGCAGTGTGGGTTTGTCCTGAGCATTCCCTTATCAGAAGCCTTTTGAGGCAAGAGCTTGGTTTTTAATTTGATTTCACAGCAGCTCTCTTGGTGTAGAAAATAAAGCCAAACCCAAGTAATTGCCCCCAAGGTCTGTGGGCACTTTCAAACTCCAAATTCAGCTTTACTGGCTCAGTCTCTGTGGGTAAGGCAGAGCTGCTGACAGTGAGAGATTATTTGAATTCCAGAATGAGTTTTATTTCAGTTCTTAGATGCAAGGCGGACAGAACTAATTTCCAGCAAGTTCCCTCAGAACTCCAAAATAACCCGTAGGAGTCTGGTATGAGGAACAGCAGCATTCCCCAGGAAATATTCCAGGGTTAACCTGTGCCACAGACACAATTCAGCTTTCACAAGCAAGAACCTTTGGCTGACTCCTACTTTCAAGTTCATTTTACACAAGACAGAATGCAGCAAGTCTAACAAGGGAAGGGGAACTGCAGAAACCAGCCCCACGTACCTGTTCCTCTGTCATTGCTTCTTCAACCCCTTCCTCTTCAACTACAAAACTCTCCTTCAGCTTCAGGTACTCTTCATGTTCTCTCTTCTCCTCTTCTTCCTTTGCCTTTCTTTTTTCCTCCTCCTGGACAGAAAAGATGACAAGTGGTCAGTCTGCTCTTTCCCAGCTTTTAAGTGAAGCAGGATCTTCTCTCTCTGCACATAAAAAGTTTTTAAGATGTACCTAAGTTGTCCCTTGATGGCACCATCACTTTCAGAAGCCACCCCTGAGGCAGAGACCATCTCACACTCAATGCTGGCTCCTACCAGGGCTGACAGAGGGCAGAAAACCACTCTTAAATAGCAACCTGCCTGCTCCATTTGCATGAATCTGACAGGAAGTCCCTGCCCCTCCCTGAACTTTGATGCAACGTCCACATTTTTGGTTACTGGCCCCAGTTCTGCTCTGCCACTACAGGACACTGGGAGTGCTCACAAGGAACTGGTGGAGAGAAGAAGCCAGCCTGCCAAAGTTTCAAGGAAAACCAAGTTTTCAAGGAAAATCTCTTATGAAAATTTTCTTCCAGCAAACTGTGCATACATGGAATATGAATTATTATACAAAACATTTTAGGCACAGGAGGCAAGGCATGATTGTATTAACAAAAGGGGTTTTTTTACATGTTATTTGTTAAACAAAAGCTTCAGGCTTTGAGTTATCTGCAATAAAAAAAAATTTCATGGCCTACTCTGAAATAAATATTAAAGCCTTAAAGCCCACAATAAGGGTGACCTAGAAAGTTCCAAGCCCACCATCAGTGACATAGTGATGCCTAATTCTGTGAAATTCACACCTTCACAAATCAAAATCATGATTGAATGTTTGGGAATGTGACAGATTACTTAGAAAATGTTTCAGTAAGAACAGGTTTTTACTGGGAACTCCAAAATTTGCAGCTTGCCATTATCTTAATCTAAAAATCTGTTTTGCCCTTCCCTGAGAGAAGGCTGGACTGACTTTGAAGGTTGGACTTGATGATCTCAGAGGCCTTTTCCAATCTAAAAGATTCCGTGGCGCACAGAGAAGGAAAGTGTTTCCCTACAGGGCAGTTTCTTCCACAGAGGAATTTATGTTTCTGCAGCACCTGGTACAAAGAGATTCCAAAAAGATCTGGCCTCTGGCTCCATCACATTCCAGAGGCTGATTAAAACAAACACAGGAGTTCTTCAAATTTCAGTGACAATCCCAGGGCATTCCTCTACCATTAGCAGAGGAATCAATATTTTAAAAACAATGGCATTGATTTCTAAATGCTTGCCATGCTACATCTTTGACATTAATATGGTAATTGCTTCCTTAAATAGCTGGAATGTAAATATTTGTTCCATTAAAACAGGGAAAGACAGGAACAGGTCTTTCAGTATACAGAAAATATATCCCTATTAAAAAAGATCCCCTTTGATAAAAAACAAAGAGTATCTGGTCCTGGTTTTGTTTCATCAAATTCCCAGAAAGTCAGGAGAAAGAATCCTGCCAACATCCAAGAATGAGAAAAACAGGACTGAAAGGATCTAAGTGTATCTGCAAAGCCAAATCCATTTTTTAAACTGCTATCTCATGAAAAATCTACAGAATCTGAGGAAACTCTTGAGACAAAACAAGATCATTTTTGGGTCATTCATCACCACAACAATTAATCCAACAGCAGATTTTTTTTTCCTTATATGCACTCCAGATGCCAAGAACAACATAACCATATTTCATTTGGAAGCAACAGCAATTGTTCTTTTCTTGTAAGTGCATTAAATTTAATCTTGATCCTGGAAAGAGAAGAATAATGTTCTTCCCCTGCTCTATTAGAGAGGTTGTAATTCAGCAAGATTTGAAATGAGGAAAAGAAAAACCAATCACAAAGCCCCAAATTGCTTTGGTTAATAATTTCTAGATGGTTCTGCAAAAAAATAAAAAATCAGAAGACAGTGTCCCATTTGTAACTGAGAGCAATGATAACTAAAACACATTTTTCTGCTTCTGGAAGGTCTAACAAACGAGCAAGGCTCCTTCCTGTGGTCCTTCCCTACCTGAAAAACAGCACCTTGCATTTTTTGGAAGTATCCCAGCACGTTCCTAACAGCACTTCCATTCCCAACACAGGCAGAAAAGCAGCCCTGCAGTGAGACTGGCAAAGCACTCAGCTACCAGCTCCTCTTTTGCCAACAGGAATTTGTTTTCCAGATGCTGAATTTTGATCAGCAGAGCATTTCCAGGTGCTCGGAGCCTCTGCTTTGGTAGCTAAAGTGTGTCAGCCCTCAAAGCTTCCTGGTGGTTGAAAGCTTCCTTTCTCCATAACACTTAAGTATTTCCAGCTGCTTTTTTTCATCTAAAAATTAAAAATTCATGCAGAGCCTCACATGTTTTACAACCTAAATTCACCTATGATTCAATCTGTAGGGGAAAAAACCCCCTAAAATCTATCTGCAGCTTGGTTCAGAGCAGAGGAGAGATGATTTTGTCCAGGGAGAAGCAACGTGGAGGCTGAGCAGGGGAACCCTGGCATGGTCAGGACTTCTGGGAATATTTATTCCCAACTTTTTGTTGTTGTTGTTGGACCATCTCTCTAACCCTCTTCTCTCACATTCTCATGGAGCAGCTGTGTGGGAGCTGCAGGGTCAAACTGAGGCAGCAGCATTCCCACAAAACTCAGGTGTGTCCATACAAATAACCCAGGCATGGAAACCCCCAGAGCCCCTCAGGGTCTCCTCACAAACTGAGCCCAGGGTTTGGTGCCAGTCCCACAGAGGACTCAACCCCACAGCTTTGGCACTCAGGTTCCTTCTGAGCTCATGGCTCAGAGCAGAGAGTGGCTGGGCCAGCCCTCAGCCATGGGTGGGGTGCTGGGGAAATCCCAGCAGATGGAAATTTGGTAACTGCAGATGCTCATCTCCAGCTGCCTGCTTTTATTTTTTGGGTTTTTTGTTGGCTTTTTTTTTTTTTTTCTTTGAAGCAGGTTTGCCTCTCTCCTCAGCCATCTAAATGTTACCCACAGTGGGGGCTTGAACAGTGTAAAGATTTCTTTTTGATTGTTTTATTCCACTGCATGTGAAGAACAAACTATCCCACTTCGACCAAATTTTTATTGAACAAATAGAAATAAATAAATGAGTCACTCAAACCTTTGTTTTCTGTTCTTTTTCTCACCCAGTCCCTCCTGCCCACCAAGGACCTGGATGAGCTGTGAGGCTCCTTTCATATCATCACCCTCTGTTTGCCTCTGACCTTGATCCCAGGGATTATTTCCAAACACAATCCCTGTGCCAACTGCAAAGGAGCCTAACTTTTTACCAGGTGAAACCCACAGCACTCCAAAAACTCTCTTAGGCTTCCAGCTGGAAGCACACCTGGATTTTTGGGATCACAGATTGCTCAGGAGTTCTGGGACGCTGCTTGGGTGGAGAAAATCTCACAGGTAGTGAGGGAGGCAGAGCAAACACTGGACCCTCTTCAGCCACCACCTGCTCCCTGTCATTCCTTTATTTGTGGCTGCTTCCCTAATTTTTAGGATGAGGAACAGCATCCTGAATCTTTAGAGGGCCATGGACCAAAGAAAGCCTCCTTGTAGAGCATCCAGTTTTTGTATTGTCAGGTTCTGCAGGAAGCCAAAAGGGCCTTTGCAGAGAATAATTTGGCACAGAGCAGATGGATCTGTAGGACTTCTCCCCCCTCACTGCTTAGACAGAATAAGAGTCCTTATCCCCTCAAAATCAGAGGAGAATGAGGTTTTTTGCAAGGTTTTCTACTTGTACTCCCTTAGGAGAAATTAATTTTGAGGGAAGTATACACACTTGAAAACTGATGTTTAAACTGAAATGATGGAGTGGTTCTCCATCAGCCTCCAGAAATGCGTTGTTTATGTAGGAAAAAATGGATATAAATATCAAACAAAAGCTCTGCTGAGACACACACAAATCTTGATGTTCACATAATAAAACAATTAAAACTTCTGCCTCTCCTTACATGATCAAAGAGTCAAAACTTTACAAGGCAAACCTTTCCAGAGGATCCTTGTGATCCTGGCTGACCCTCATTTCTCCAGCTCTGAAGATCCAGACCATTTTTATTTAGGCATTTAAATGCAAATTTACCAAAATCTCTGTGCACAGGCAAAGGAAAAAGCTTTTTTTTTTATGTGAGCAACCTGCCAGGTTTTGTCTGAAGGCTCTGTTTTGCAACATCAGAGGAAGTTCACTCTCATTGATAAGGTGTCGGCTGGTAAACCAGCTCACCACCAAAAAACTCCAAGAGTGAAAGGGAAATCCCCAGGGTAAAGCAGAGCTGAAGCAAATGCCAATTATAAAGGAGCTTCCTCAGGTCTGCAGCCAATCAGCTCAGCAGAACACTGGAAAGGAAACCTGAATTTAAAAATACATGATCTGGTTTGCAACACTCAAGCCAAGGGGCAACCACATTTTATTTATAAGTGCATACAAATCTATTGAAAAAGGAGCAGAGGGTATTTTTCTCAAGACTAGGCAAGATTGTAGCCCCCATAACTCCCTCAAGGTACAGTTCCCACCTGTCAGCACGATTTTAGTGGCACTTCTTGGGAGAGAGACTGAAAAAAAAAAAGTTTCAAGTGGAATTTAGCTACCAAAGCTGGCTGTGCTTGTTTGGGGACTTGCCCCTGTCAGTGAACCTGCACAAATATTCTGATGTACTGGGAAAGGAAGGGGAAAGTGAGGTGTCTGAACAACTGCAACATTTCTCAGGCAAACTTCAGTGGCAAACTGAATTTTCTGTGCCTTGTGGGATTATATAAACTACAGCAATGTCAGTGACCAAAATGCCTCTAAAAAAACAGCTCCCCCCTGGTTTTTTTATCTCCTGACTATCAGTCACTGCTTGAGGTATCTTTCACAATTTTGCCTTTCCACCTCCTGATTTAGATGAGGGAATGGAATCATCACATGTGCAGTCCACAAGGCTCTACTGGTGACAAGACATTATTCGTGGCAATGAAGAATTCCTCCTCTAGAGGAAAATAGATGAGATTTTATCCCATGTATCCCACAAACCCAATGATCCTCTCACTGCTCACAGAGGCTGTGCCTTTTCCATCACTCCTTCAGTCTGTAACAAGATTGGAAAGATGAGATGTTCTTAGCCTAAGGACAGGCTCTCTTCAATTGTTCTCTTTCCTGTTACAGCCTCCATGAAGATAGATTTAAAATGACTTAGAAAACAGCTGAGCATGGACATTAAATATTGTCAGACACATTTACTTTGATCCACGCTCCAAATGTTCAGCAGTTACTGGATTACCAATTTAGACACAAGCAAAAAAATTAAATACTGAAAGCACTTTACTCTGAGAGGCAAAAAAATGTTCCTGATGTAGCCTCATAGGTGGGCTTGATGTCCTGATAAATTCTGGGAAAACAAATAATTAAACCTAAGTAAAATAGCTTAAAATTACAGGATTTAAGGAGGTAGGTACTGGATAAAGCGACCAAGATGGATTTGAGCAATTTTCCAAGTTCTAGGAAGTACTCTGTGGATTGCTGTGCACAAAATTTAAAAAATAAACAAACAAAAATTCAAATAAATAAAATCAGAGCCTTAGTTTGTATTCCTCTTTTTCCCTGAGCCTTGTGAAATAGAAGTGCTGTAGTGCAGCCTTTCCTAGGCATACTGCAAATTAAACCAGAAACAAGTAAGAGTTTCCTCATTCAACCAGAAATAAATTACACAGCCCTCAACTGAACAGAAACAAAATTAAAAGAAGGTTAATAAATATTTCTGTGTGAAGACATGCCAGGTCGAAATTTCACTTTTATTTTCTACTCAACTTTTCAACTGTGCCTAAGTTAATCAAGCTAAATTGCTAAAGCCAGGTCAAATCCCAGGAGAACAACTCAGTCCTGTGTTAAAGCTTCCTCAGAGCAGGTTGGTCCAGCTCAGGTGGAATTTGTTTAAAAATTCACCTGCTGTGCTGTGCTGTGCTGGCTGCCACCCTGCAAGGGACTGGAAGTTCCAGTGTCACTTAATGTCAGTCTCCAGCCAGTGTGTCACAATTCCCCCAAAGCCCTGGAGTCATTTCAACTTGTTTTTCAGGGTTTCAAGAATATGAAATGCTCAGAACTTCAGGAAAATATTAGAGAAATAAATCTGTACATCTCTCTTGGAAGGGAAGCTATGGAATTATTGGTCCTCTGGAAGTTTAGTCAAGCTGCTTTACAAAATCTCAAGACTTTTCTACATATCCTGATGTTGTATTGCTGATATTCTCCTCCTCCAATTTCTGAAATTCAAGGCTTCTACTGATGGAAAGGAACTGGGAGTTCAGAAGGAAAATGATTTGTGGGGAACTAAATGGACATTCACATAAAGACCTCATGGATACAAACTGTATGTGCAATGTATGGATTATTTTTCTGAATTGCTTTATCCTGCCTTCACGCCCTCAACAGAGGAAAGGAAAAATTGTCTTTTCCTTTTTAAAATATTATCTGCAACACACCCCACTTACACAACCTGCACTTGGAACAAATTAAAATCCATCTCCACAGAGCAGAGACACAAATTTAAAAAAAAATCAAAAAAAAATTTCACAGTGAGAATTGAGGGCTGCAATTTTTCATCTCAGAACTCAGAATACCTCTGTCCTCTCCTCCAGAAGAAAAGCCACCACACAACTTGCAGCAACACCAGAGCATGAAGTTCTCAGCCAGCAGCACTGGTGGCCTGAGCACAAAAAGCAGCTCTGAAGCCAAGTTTTCCTCCCTCACTAATGAAAAGTATTCAACAAAAGCATCTCAACTGAGCAGTACCTGTTTTTCTGGGTCACTCCTGCTAACATATGCACAGCTCAGGAATCTTTAATTGGGAAGCACATGCAAATACATAAAATTAGAATGAAATCATACAATTTCACACAACACTTGGCAAAATCGGTTGCTGCTGTTGCTTCCTTTCACTTTCTGCCCGGCTGGTTCCAGCTGGCAGCTCAAAGGGAACAGGGGAAGTTGTGCATTTCCATCCTCAGGAGACACTCAGAGCTGGGCTGGTCAAAATCCTGAGCTCCAAATGCTGGATGTGGTTGGAGCAGGACAGACCCTGTGGTCCCTGCTCACAGAACTTCCCCAGAAGCAATCCCAAAAGCAAGGCTGGCTCAGGATTTCCAGAGATAAACACAATTATTCCCACCTGTCGTTCCTCCTCCAGACGAATTCTCTCCTCTTCTTTCCGCCTTTCCTCCTCTCTTTTTGACTCGAGCTTCCTCCGTTCTTCTCTCTCTGCTTCTTCAGCCTAAAATAAACATGATGCAAGCCAAGCCTTACTCTTTTTTTTTAAATCTACATTACAAAATTGCACATTATGATGCCATGAGGGGGTTTCTTATCATCTTTTAGATGCCTGCTCAGAAAGAAACATCAAAAAGAATAATAATAAAAAGCCATTATCATTTCACTTCCCTTCAGCACACTCAACATTGTGGTAAATTTAGAAATTACCCTCCTCACTTGTCTTATCTCTATCTCAGTAACAGTTTAAGTTTTGAATGTGCTTATGAGCTTATTACAACAGTGATGTCAAGCAGCGTTGTGTCATGGAATTCCATTTCTCCTCACTTGAAGTTTAGTTAGAATGGACCTTAAAAATAATAGTAATTTAAAAAAAATAATCTGGAACACAAACTGTAAAAAAAAGTGCATTCAGATGTGATGTTGGAACCCTGGAAGCTGAGAATTTTAACCTGGGCAGAACCTCTGACAGAAAAAGGTGCAATGGTCTCTTGAAATAATTTTGGTTTTGTTGTTAAGACAAAGAGGTTGTTGCAAAATGAGGGAAAAATAAAAAGGATGTTTAGTGTATTTTTTAAGGATTTTTTTTCCCAGGCTCTTCAGGATACTTAAGATTTGAAAATATATTAAGAGGACAAGCAGAAAATATTTCAGAGGATGATTTGGCTTTGAGTGTTTCAGAGAAAAAGCCCTATCCAAGGGATTTATCTGTCTACATGAGAAAATAAAAATCAGCATGTTTTAAAATAAAACAGAAGATTCCTTGCTCCACCAGCTGATGCTTATCCAACTTCATTCAACTTTGCTCAGATTTTCCACCAAAGAAAAAAAAAAAAGAAAAAAAAAAGAAAAAGGAAGATTAAATACAATGAGTATGGAAAGTAATGAAATGAGTAAAACACTGAGTGAGAAAAGGTTTGGTTTAAATGGAAGTTTATATATAACCAATAATTAAGTTTATTACCAACTGGTCTATCTATTACACTGGATTTAAATCTCAGGTGACCCTAAAATTCCCAACTTGGGATTTCACAAGCTTTAAAAATGTTCATACAGAACAATACAGAGTCTGCAAAAAAAACCCCCAAAACCAGAACAGTTCCAAGGAAAATGCACCAACTGCTGCCTTCAGAAGGCTGAAAAGCCTCTTGCTTCCCTGGAATTCACACTAAAATGCTTTTCATCTCCCCCAGCCTGTAAAAACAATATACATGGCTGAACAGAGATAAAACCAAACCAAGTTTTTGCACTCTGAGAGCACCTGAACCACTGCTCCCAACTGCCCAGGGTGTTACAACACCACCATGGGGGCTGGGGTGGATTTTTAAGGGGAGACAGTGCTGACATTAAGCTGGAAGGCAGTGGAAACATCCAAAAAAGAGCATTCAAGAGTTGAACTCCTCTCCTCCCCACGAGTCTGAATGGAAAGAAAATGAGACACTGTTTTCCATGGCCCTTGTGGGCCAGCAAAAGCTGATTTTACATTTTTAAGATAAAACAAGCATTTAGTGATGACACTGTCTTTGCTTTTCTGGGCTGTGTCATGCCCAGTTCTCTGCTGAGCTGTTCAGGCTCTGCTCAATACGTGGCAGGAAATACTCACCTCTCTCTGTGCTTTCCTGGCTTGCTTCTCTTCTAATTTCCTCTGCTTCTTGGCTCCAATTTTCCCAGACACCTGAAATTCTGGCACCTCCTCAGCATCCTCTTCCTCTGCAACATTGCATAAATGACAAATTTTAAATCATCTGTCCAAAGTCCCTTGGAGAAACCTCAGTGCTGCCTAGGAAAGCAGCAGCAGATGAAAAGGAGACACACACACACATTTCAGACAAGACCTTTTAGATGGAAAAAGGGGGAAAAAAAATCACACGAGATTGCCAAAGCCACAGAGCAAAAGTAACAAGGCAAACACACACTCAAGTGAAGGCAGAAGTAAAAGTTTCCTTGATCCTTTGAAGGAAGGCTTTTCATAAATATTTCTTGCTTCTTTCCACAATTAAAAGAGAGACTTTCTCTGATACATAAATTGTGCTAATGGCTGGTATTATTTATCTGCTCAACATTGGCCTGCAGAGACTTTATTCCCAGTTATCCTCAGGCTTTGCACAGCAGACATCCACTGAAAAAGTGGGATTCAGAGGCACCCCACTCATCCACTGCTTCTAGCCTGACAGAAATAACCTTTCAGAGATGAGGGGGAAAAAAAATCCTTGAAATGCAAATCTTGGGTCTGCCTGCGAGAAAATGACATGTAAATATTTGCCTGTTGTATGACAAATGGTTGTTTACAGAGGTAATTTCTGCAGCGGTGAAATATGAAAGAGTTTTTATGCTCAAAGGGTGTGCAAATGAGGATTTCTGCTCACTCAGGGGCTGAGGAAGAAGAGCTTTTAAAGGCAGCCACTTCCTCCCTGCCCAAAGCTCAGGAACATTTGGCCACTTTATTTGTTGGTCTAAATCAGACCTTGATCCCACCCAGGTGCTGGGGACTGACCTCAAAACTCCCAGAGAAATCCTCAGCTCATTGCACAAACACCACACAACACATTCACAGTCGTGGCAGGCTGAAAATGAAAGCTCCTCACAGATGGATCCCCTTTTTTGGGTAAAATAATTGGTGCTTTGAGCATCCCCGGTGCCGTTCTGCTCGATGCTGACTTCAGATCCAAACTGGAAGGGATTTGGCAGGGCTGGTGCCAGGATGGTTTCTGGAGGGAGCTCTCTCCAGGGCACCTGGTCCCCTTTTTTGGGAACCCAAAAAGCTGCTATGAAAGAAACATATGGATGAACGACACTCCCTCTTCTTTTTTATGAAGAATTAGGCTGGAAACACTTTTGTTTTACTAATTCCAAGACAGAGAATGGGACTATGGTTAAACCACCAAGACATCATGAGAAATAAATGTATCTGAGAGCTGTGTAGGTGGCTCTCAAATAACAGCTGTTTTCAGGAGATGGAATTAATATGAGCCAGGTTGCTGAGCTGGGCTTCAGAGAATTACTGGAGTCTGATTATTGAGATGATCAAAAGGGTTCCCCCTTTCTGCACCACACAGAGCAAGGAGGGATACTCAGCCCTGACACAGTTGCTTCTATAATTTTAATAATGCTTAAAATAGTTTTATTTATATTTTAAATACAGCATTGAAGGGAGTTGCTAACACAATGGGCGAGCACACCCAGCACTAGCAGTTATTACTCCAAAATTAACAGCTCAGTTCTGGTATTATTGTTTAGAAAATTATTTCTTGCAAACACCACAAATATAAAACACCATCTATGACACTGTTCCACCTGAGGGCTTCTCAGAGTTCATCTATATTAAGATTACCTGAGCCAGATGTGAGGTAGAAATCTAAGGAAGGCTTGTTTGAAAGCCTTTTTTTCCAGTCCTGGATCAAACACACCTTTCTGTTCTTCAAGAGCATTTCTTTCCTCCTGTTTGATGCATCTGCTGTGACCCCTTAAGCACCACTTCCTCCAGCGTGTGGAGTTACATCCAACTAAAGCCAGAGATGGGGATGCAGACATAGCACATGATTCAGCAGAGCTGGAGAGGTCACCAAGGCACTAAAACCTGGTTGCAATTAATATTGGTACTAAATCAACCTCAACATGCTGACAGCAACACAAACACAGGGTCAAAGCATTTGCTGAATCAATTTGTTGTTACAGCAGAACAGCTCCACCAAAAGCAGCCAGAGTGCTGCACACAGCCAGCAATTCTTGATTTCATTTTAATGAAAGGCTGATTGTTTCAGCAGCTTTTAACTATCACTTTTCACACACTCGTGGCTGTGACAACATTGGGAGACTCCATGGGGGGTGAGTCCATTGGAATTTGGAGTCCATCTGTCCCTGAGCTCTGGCTGGGAGGGAGGAGGTTCAGCTCATGGTGGTGAAAGCTGTTTAGCATCCCCCAGGTGCTGTGCTTGGTTGGGTAGCCTGGGTTTGTGCTCAGCTGGGAAAAACTACATACTGACAGCATTAAAACTGAAAAAAAAAGCAGGTTTAGATGGGATACTGGGAATGAATTTTTCCCTGCGAGGGTGGAGAGGCCCTGGAATGGATTTCCCAGAGAAGCCGTGGCTGCCACTGGATCCATGGAAGTGTCCAAGGCCAGGTTGGACAGGGTTTGGAGCAACCTGGGATAGAGGAAGGTGTCCCTGCCCATGGCTGGGGGTGGAACTGGATGAGCTTTAACATCCCTTCCAACCTAAACCATTCTGTGATTTCAACAGCCCCAGCAGTTCCCATCTCAAGAGTCAGGAAGCACAACCAGTGTGACTGATTCTGCTTTACACAAACGTGGGGCTCTCACTGGCCAAGCTGAGAGGTGGCTTCAGGGAATCTTTGCTTTTCCTTGATATTTTGAATGTATTGAGAGGCAGCACAACAGGAAAGTTATCAGCCACACAGGTGTCTGAATTTCTGGAAATTTACAGACTTCTTTTTAAAAATGCTTCCCTTTACCTTTAGAAAATGTGTGCTGATGCTCTCTATCAGGAGACAAATTTAGCACAACTCAATACTGTGTACAGAATAGACAAAAACTTCCAAAATAAACAATCAGCATTGTTTATTTTAGGTATCCCAAAATCACAGAATGGTTTGGATTGAAGAGGACCTTAAAGATCATCTCATTCCAACCCCACTGCCACTCCCACTTTCCACTAGACCAGGTTTCTCCAAGCCCCATCCAACCTGGTCTAGTCGTCCTTGTCTTGCTTGCTTTTAAATTTTGGGTGAAGCAAATGGATTCCCATTCATGAAAAAGAATGAGAGTTGCACAGGTGGTTACTCACAAAAACTCCTTTGGGCAGAACCAGCTGCTTTATTTACTATTTATGCAGCACCTAACAAAAGGAGTAAGAGAAAGGAGCGGGGGAAAGATGCCAGGCAAAAGCAGAAGATGTTATTAACAGCATGTAATTAATACCCAACAGATGTGTGACACCAGCCACTGGAAAGGTGTGGCCATTCCTCAGTAACACAATCCTGTGGTGGTATTAATTATAGTCTAATAACTAGTCTTAATTTCTATTCTTTTTAAAATTTTTAATTTCAGTTGGTAGCTATCCGCTTTAGAAACTGATCAAGAAACTGGTTTATTAAAAAAGCAGGCAATACTCAGGGCAGAAAAGTGCAGCAGACACAAACGACAGCAGACCTTTAGAGCAGAATGTGAAGTTTATTCTCAGCTAAAAAACCATTTGGCAGAAGTGAGAAACCACAGATCTCTCCCTTTCACAGCCTGTCTGTGCCTGAACAGGATCAGACACTCACGGGGGGCACTCCGACAACACCAAACTCACTGGATGAGTAGCAGCAAGGCAAAAATTGACTTTTGATTCACTGGTTGGGATATTAGTCAAAGTTTAACTGTACTAGAAAGGTTTTCCTACTGATTAAGCATTAAAATAATTTCAACTACTACGCCAATTAACACAGCTCCATTTCACAAGAACAGCGTGGGACCACATCACTGGTTCTAAATTTACACATTTTCCAGATCATTCAGCGCTCAGAAAAAGTGCTTATTTTAAGAGATTTCAGCACAAATACATTCTTCTTGAACTTATGCACAATATCCATCATTCAATGGGGATGAAGAATTATTTTTATATTATTTTCCCCCAAAAAAGCAGCATAAAACACTCATACAAGATTGTTTTAGATGCATGATTTCAATGCTGAGCTTAGATGCCACCCAAAGCATTAAAGAGCATTTTTAGATGTCCAATTATTATAATTTTTAAGACTTTCTTTGTTTTTGCTTTCTTTCTCAATAGTGATTAACACTTACAAAGAAAATTGCGAGATTCTGATCTCCAAGCCTTGCCATGCAAAAGAAGAGAGAAACTTAGGATTTCATTTATGTTGCACTCATTAACTTTTCTTTATCATGTTTTATTTTACAAGCTTGAGCACTCAGACTGTCAAAATCTGTTGGATTTATCATTACTGATGCAATGGAAGTAAAATAATTTATCCAAATGTTCACTGTACTGGAGATTCCAACACTTGTGCTCAGATAAAAACCATGCAGATGTTGGGATATTTAACCTTTTGGAGTTCTGTGTTGCTCCCAGAAGGAGAGAGCCCACAGACTGGGGTAAATAATAAAGGCAACCTGGCAAAACCAGATTATTTCTTTGAGGGAGTCCTTACTTTCTGCTTGTTAAAAAACCAAACCTAAGCAACGATCCACACAAAGTCCCATTTTTTGGCAACGCATTTTACAGCAAGTCAGAGGGGTCATCTTGAAGATGTGAAAATGAGTGTGTTTCAAAATCAAACCCTTAAAAAATACTCCCTAGAAATGGATTGGGCTGCTGAGGCTCTTCTGGCACATCCTTCCCTTTTGCCTCTTTTTTTCACCCACACCCCCAGCAGACCCAGAGCTTTGTCCAGTGGTCCCTGTTCTGTGGGACACTTTGGAAAGTGCTGGCATTTCTTAGACAAGTCTGTTTCTTGCTCACCACACCATGATTTAGGGCAGTTAGAATCACCAGTTTCTCTCTCCCTCACAGCAACAGCAGCAAAGTTTTGGCCTGAGACAAATCTCCAAGTGACAGAAAACCCTCACCCTCATTATTTTTACCACAGCTGGATCAAGACAACCCAACTGCACCTGTCATTATTTCACCCTCGTGAGTTTCTTGTCACTCAGAGGAAATTACAATTTTGGTGTAAATATCAGATGGATGGGTCGATTTCTGCTCCAAAATGCAGTCTCAAGAGAAGCATCTTCTTCACCTCTAAACTCTTTTCAGTGTTCAAGGACAAGGAGCAGGTTTGGAGGGTCAAGCCCAGCTTGAGAGATGGACAAGTGGTTTGTTTCTGCACATAATCAGCAACCAAGTAAAAGCTCTCAATGAAACACGCTTATATCCATCCAGAGGTGAGCAGAATCCAAGTGGATGCACTCAGCATCAGTCAGGCAAAAACAAGACCCAAGCACACCCTCCTTGGAGAGTAAATAAAAGGAATTTGAAATTGGAAATGGGTAATGCTGTTTATTTACACTGCCACATGCCCCAAACAACCCTCAGAACAACTCAAATTTATCCCCTTTTCCCACTGCTTAGCTCAGCCTCTCCTGCCCTAAATGATTAATGCCTAAAATCCTCATCCATTTATGCCCTGCAGCATTTTCATCTCAGCTGTATAGCCAGTCCACAAAGCCACCTCTGTCTGGGTTCAATTTAAATTAAGACACACAGAGTTAATTAAGTCTGCTAGCTGTGATCTCAGCCTAACCACATGAATACACAACTCTCCTTCCAGACTCCTCTTCCACAGGGAAAGGAGCAGGCACCCTGCTCCAACGTGCAGAGCACAGAGGCTTTTAGCAAGACTCCCAGATTGCAGAGGGCTGCAGGAAAGGCAGGAGTGTTGTGGCTGGAATGAAATCGGGCAATTTAAGGCAATCAAACCCATTTTTCTAAAGCCAGCCTGAAAGTCACGCTGGTAGAACAGCTCAGGGGTCTCAGTCATTTTGAGAATTACTTTGTCACCAAGGAGAGCCATCTCCCAGCAATCTTTGGTCATCAGAGGGTATTTGCAGGTGCTGATGTTCTCCTGACAGGTGACTCCTTGGAGCACTCAATCCCCATGGAGAATTATTGCTCAGTGAGCTGAAGCAGGGTGGGCACCTGTCCCATGGCACAGCCCACACAGATCCTGGGAATCAGGAACCCAGCAGGGTTTTCCTTCTGGGAGGAAAGGCAAGGTACACGGTGCTGCACTACTGCCTGTCTGTGACAATCTATAACTAATTTAGTTAGCTACCCCAGCAAGCTGAAGAATTACAACCCGGTTTAGCTCCACTGGCAATGGATGTAGATTTGAATATTGAAAATAATCATTTACTATCTCTGTCTGTATTAAATGACTCCTTATCCAGACCTACAAGCAACAGAAGGGACAACTAACTTTTCAAGGTTTTGATCTTAGTGGCCAGGGTTTGGGGTTGTTTTTCCTCCCCCATTCCTGTGTAAGAGATTTGAGTCCTGGCACAAATGCAGCAGCTCAGCACAGGCAGCAGAAACCGTGGGGTACAACTTTACCCTCACAGCTTCTTTCTCATTCTGGAATTGAAATCTGATTGTTAGATGGAAAACAGAAAACCCTCATGCTAACCACAACTCCAAAGTCTGCAAGTGCTGCTTTGGGGACATTTCCTAGAGTCAGCAGAACTGGCTCCCAACAGGCTTTAGAAAGCTCTGGTGGCAACAGCACTTCCTACCTGACTCCACTTTGTGACTCTTACAAGGACAGAGGAATGGTCAGGGCATCCTCATGCCCTCCCTGAGGTCAGTGCTCAATTTCCTGCAGTGATGGGTTGGTGAAGAAATCACTTCTTGGCAGAAGTCTGTGACACAGAGAAGCATCAGGCAGCTTTGCCCAAAGTTCAGCACAGGCCCAGAGTGGAAATTCCATACACAGAACAGAAAATTACCAGTAAAACATCGTAACAAATTCAAACAAACATGCAAACAAATCTACTTCAGTTGCAGATGTTCAGAAGTTTTCAGAGCATTTACAAGGCAAGAGTGGGGAAACCAGACTGGCTTGGATTTGGTGTTTGTGTCTAAATGGCCAAATAATTTTGCTCTTCAGCCCTGGTGCTGCACTGGGCTCTCTTTCCAAGGAGTCAACAAATTCTTTAGCCCAGAACTCTGCTGTGGAGAGAACTTGCTATTCCAGCTGGTTCAAATGCAAGTAGCAATTAGGCAAAACTATACTGCAGTGACACAGTGAAAATGTAAAAAAAAAGGGATAAATCTAAGAGTGATTCCAGGCTTATTCCACATGTCCACAGACAGGGCTTTAAAACATGCAACACATCCTTTTGTGAGGGGAAAACCCAAACCCCACACTAAGACAGGTAGCTCAGGGCCAGGCTGAAGGATTTGCAGCACAGAGGGTGGCTAATCCCAATTAATAACGGCCATGGTCACTGAACACCTCAGCACTGGGGAACCAGGGACAGATGCTTCTCTCCACAGCTCCTCTGCTCAAGCCTGTGCTCACTCTCCAAAGGCTCCTCTGTTCCTGCTGTGCACCTGTGCTCAGCCACTTGGAAAAACCACCCCAAAATACGAATAAAACCGCCCACAGAAGCAGCACGAAACAGAAGCAAAGAGCAAGGAGCTGCTTTAATTTGGGTAAGAAATTAGAGAAAACAAATAGAAGGCGGCATGTCATTTCAAAGGGAACTTCATGCAAAAGCAGCAGCACTTGCATCTTGATGTACAGAGAGCTGCAAAAGAATTATTTATAAAGCCCAATGACACAGATTCTTCTATTGCTAAAGTGACAAAGTAAGATAAGATAAGATGAGCCATTTGCTTTGACAGCTTCACTGTCGGCCTTCAGCATTCAAGCTTTTGATGTCTGGAGTTGAAAACCAAGTATTTTTAGATTCCATTTTCTTTCCAGGATGTTATCACACGAGAAGAAATAACCAAAGTTGAAAAGTTCACACCTGTCCATTCTCCATCTGTGAAACTGCTGAACATAATTAGCTGGAAAAGCACATTCACCTGCCAATGTGAGGCTTCCTACAAACTGCAGGGCAAGAAAAGCTGAACAAAGTGCAAACAGTCCCTAATGAAGGTGTCACAGAGGTGTGTGCTCAGTGCCTTCACCTCCTGCACACCCCAAAGATCTCCACTGCAAACTCCAGTGCAGCAAAGCCCACTTGAGCAGAAAGCCTGAACACTTCACCCACGATCTGAAAGTAGAAAGAATCCAGGGGGGTGAATCATGGTGATCTCATCCCTCCAGCAATAAAGAGAATAATGTGTGAAGCTTCACCAGAAAAGGGAATTGTACTTACAGGGTGTAGAAAGATGTTATTTATCACCATATTTTTGTCTACGAGCACACCACAGAAATGTAGCTGTGAACTGTAAATCCAGCACAGGATTTACACAACACACTGTCAACAACCTGCTGGCAAAGTGCTGCAATCTGTGGTGACCTCCAGGTAATCCACTTGATCCTGCACACAACCTGGATGGCTCCCTGGGGAGAAAACTCCACATTTTGCAGAGATTACACTGGGGAATTAATGTTTCCCACTGATTTAAAATAAATCAGTAATTTGCTATAGATTGTTATTCATTGCAAGGTGTGGATTCTTTTTTCCCAGATTTAATTTAATTCCCTGCATGGCTAAGCAGGAAATACAGAAGTTTTTAGGAAGGATGTGAAGAGTCTGGCACCACAAATAGCCAGGATTCACCTCAGGAGGAGGCAGAGGTTTAATGTAAGGGGTATAGAGAGAAAAGGGATGAAGGAGGGAGAGAAGACAGATCATGGTCAAACTGTAAATAACCCATCAGCAAAACTCAACAACTTCCTCCAGGAGGCAGCTGCACCCCTTCCCCAGCTTTAAACACCTGCTATGAAGGTTTGTTTCAATGTCTGCAGGATGAGCTGAAGCCAGTGTTACCTTCCAGCCACTCCTCAGCCTGCTGGGCTCTCCTCTGGGCCATCAGCCTGTTCCCCATGTTCCTGCGGCGCCTGGGCATCCCCTCTGCTCGTTCCTCCCCGTGGGGCCGGGGCCTGGCCCCTGCTGCTGCTGCTGCCGCCACATTCTGCTGGTGCTCCTCGTCAGCTGCAAGAAGGAAAGAAAATATTCTTATTAAAGCTGAGTTTCCCTTCTGCCTTTCTGACCCAAAAGTGTGTTTTTCTTTCTAAAGCATTCTGGTCTTTTTAAACTTTAATTTGTGCTTGTGTAACGTAGATTCATCTGATTGAAACCTCAGAGCCTGAATGTTTCAGAGAGGAGTATGTAAATCACTACACATGAAACAAAACTTGAAGAGCAAACAAGGATCACAAATTACAGCTGAAACAAACACAGTTACGGGGTAACTTCATTCTACCTCGCTGATTTAAACTCCCCAAAACACAGGTAGGTACACACAGGACACTAAGGGTCACTGCAGTTCTCACTGCCATCCTCCCTGCATCTGCTGCAGTTACTAATTAAGATTTGGCAAATGAAGAATATCCTAACAGGATATTCTTCATATAGCTGGGAGGATGGAACTGACCAGTGGGTTTATTTCAGAGGTTTTCCATAGAAAACTCTCAGATTTTTTTTTTTATTTGAGGCTTTCTGTTGCTTTTAACTATGGCTGTAATGCAAAAAAAAAAATAAATCAGATAATGGTAAAATATCATCACCTGTGATACTTTCTTTGCATATTCTAGCAAATATAAGCCCAACCGATATTTGTTAACCAGCTCAATCCTGCAAAGTATTAACTTTTAAACCTTAGTTGAGGCAAATATTCAAATGGTCTCATGGAAAAGTGCAGAACTACTCACTTACTCCAATTCAGGACACATTTATTTTGTGATCTGCCAGATTATGCTGTGTCCCAGGTCTCCAGCATCCCCTGATGCAAACAATGCCTTCCTAAAAAAACCTCCTATTAGCATATCTCTCATCAGAAGATGGGATTCGTTGTGACTGAAATCTATGCAGCACCAAAGGTGTGCCTGCAGCTCACCTCAGTTATCTCAGCCTTCAAAGCACTGACTTTGGAGCTGATAAGGACACAGCTGCAGCCCGAGCTCAGCAGAGCCACCCGGGGCAGGCTTTGGCCAGCAGAGCCCTCAGCAGCTCAGGCTGCTGCAGGAGATGTCACAGGGATGTGATAGGCCCCCACAAACCCCAACCTCAACATGCTGTGACATTTGGAACTGAGTCCCTGCCCTGTCACAGTGCTGTCACCCTCCTGGTCCCATGCAGCTCTGCAGACAAAACAGGGCTGTGAGAAATTCCTGAGTGCAGGCTCCAGAGATGCTGCTTCAAGGCTTGCCCAGTTGTATCCCCAGCTTATTTGGAATGCCATAGGAAACATTTTCCTGAAGAAGCACAGCAGCAGATCACTTCTTGGACACTGATAAATGCCACAAATGCCCTACAAAAAGCTGTTCATACAAATGCACTATTTCTCTTCCTAAGTTCTTGAGATGTGCTGCAATTCAAACCCCAGCATCCTTTCACCTGCAAGCTTCAGTTCCCGAGATGGTCCTGCCCAGCAGCTCAGCTGTGCAGTTCCAGCACTCATTCATTCTGGTTTTGGTTCCTGTTGTCCTGTGAAACAGAGACTGCTTTGCATTTTATGAAAGAGGAATCTATTTATAAGCCATGTATTTATTTCAAACCAAAGAGCTCAACCCTCACAGAGAAAAACACGTGAACCAAGCTCTCTGCTTTTCTCCATTTAATTCTCTACAGGAGACTCAGTAATTCCTCAAAGTGACCAGTGTGGACTGGGCTCAGGATGTACTAAACCCCACCAAACCTGACCCATATCACAGTCAAACACACAGGGCAGCTGTTGGGGCAGTATGTGTCACATCTCCAAAACGTGCACATTAACAGAGCCACTACAGATTGTCATTTAGTAGGAAAACAAATGTTTTAATGAAGCTTTTTTCTTCCTTGCAGTCCCTAAAATATTTCTCCTGACTGCAGATTCTTTTTCAGCAGCACACAGCTGGCTGAACATGAGGCAGTGGCACCAGGCTTGTGGCAGCAGTGGGGTGGCAGCAGGGCCAGGGCAGTGCCTGTCCCCTATTCTGGCACTGCTGGGGCACCTCCAGTGCTGGGGGCATTTTTTGAGCCCCTCTCAACAAGAATGTCCTGGAAGGGCTGGAGCATATCCAGAGAAGGGAATGGAGCTGGGGAAGGGTCTGGAGCTCCAGGAGCAGCTGAAGGAGCTGGGAAAGGGGCTCAGTCTGGAGAAAAGGAGGCTCAGGGGGGACCTTGTGGCTCTGCACAACTCCCTGACAGACAGATTTGGGCAGATTTCCCAGGGAGCAGGGACAGGATGAGAAGAAATGGCCTCGAGTTGTGCCAGGGGAGGTTCAGGTTGGATGTTTAGGAAAATTTCTTCCCAGAAAGAGCTCTCCAGTCCTGGCACAGCCACCCAGGGCAGTGGTGGAGTCCCCATCCCTGGAGAGATTTAAAAGCCATGTGGATGTGGCACTTGGGGACACAGGTCAGTGGTGGCCTTGGCAGTGCTGGGGGAATGGCTGGACTGGATGATCTCAGAGGGCTTTTCCAACCTTTTTGACTCGAGTATTCTACAGCTTCTGTTTGCCAGGCACTCAACTGGGCAGGGATTTGGGAAACATGAATGGTATTCATTGTGTTTCACCCTGTCCCTAGCAGGAGGGGGAGAAAATCCTCATTTGCTCTGCTGTAACACACCTGGACCTGCTCCCTCAGGGGTCAGGGCTTTGCCCAAGTGACTCCAGACACAGCATTTGCTGCAGAATGCTCAGAGTTCAGCTGTGGGCTCTCCCTCCCCCTGAGCCGTGTCACACACTGATGGCAGATGGAGAGGAGGCTTCACAGAACAGAGGACACATTTAAAAACCAATTTTCCTTTTTCTTGGGACTGGGCTGACCATCAGATCTAAGCTCAAGAATGATTTGCTCTGGGGTCTGGCCCTGCTGGGGTTTTGGTTTTTTTCACCTCCTGCAGCACAGGGTGGGGTTTGGCTGCTGCACTTATCTGAACACATCTCTTCATTTTCCTGGAGCTGCAGAAGCCTCAGCAGTGGCACCCCAGGCTAGTCAGATCATGCACAGATTAGTCACACAAGCACTAATTAGCCTTGATCCAGAGCCATCTGAGTGAAAATTAATGGCCAGCATTAAAGAGGTGAGACAAACGATCCACAAGCTTTGCAGAATGGCAGGGCAGACTGAATTAATGAGATAAACCCCTCAAATTAACAGGTAACACAAACAAAACACTCAACAGCTGTCTGCGAGATGGACACGGGCTCAGTTTGTATTTGAAGCTGTGGTGTTCAGGGTCTGACTCAGCCCTCAAAATGCAAGAATATTTTTGTGCTGGGCATAGCAGCTCTGCCTCGGTGTTCAGGAAGCATCAGTGCAGGCAAGAGATTATTTCAGCTGACTTGTCAGCCAGGGCACAGCAGCAGCTTTGAGACTCTGGTATTGGCTCCTTCCTGAAGGGAGAGAGAGAACAGACCTGTGACCTGCAAGCAGAAATCTCTCCTGAACTGGATGTGAAGCATCACTGTAAAAAAACACCATGGAATCATTCAGAGCCCAGATCAGGACCTCCTTTTACACTCTCCAGGAAGAAATATGCCCCATTCACAAAATTGTGCAAGCTTTTGCTTAGAGCAGAGATGTTTTTTCTAGAGCACAAATCCTTTCCTATCCCAGCACCTTCCTCTCAGTTCCATCAGACGAGCAGATGACGCCTGGGCTGGCAGGGCTGCCTCAGGGACAGAGCTCCACCTGCTGCACCCTCACACATGGTGGCACTTCCCACCACGCTGCTGGCACCACCCAGCACCTTCTGCCTCTGTGCAAAACCTCTGAAATTTAGAAAGGGATTCAAAATACAACAGGTGGAAGCTTCCTGGGGAGGTACTTTGGCCCAGTGGAGCTTATCAGAAAGAGAGGTGGCAACCATGTGTAAAATCAAGAAATGTCACTTTTTTTT
>VWYP01030975.1:28679-48519 GCA_013400435.1 Pycnonotus jocosus | reverse complement strand
AGAAAGAAAAAAAGAAAAAAAGGGACCCTTCCCCCCCATTTATAAGCCACAGTTATGCTTCACTTGGATTTCTTTACCCAGAACCACAGGATGGTTTGGTTTAGAAGAGACTTTAAAGACCTTGCCATGGGCAGCGACACCTTCCACTCTCCCAGGTTGCTCCAAGCCCCGTCCAGCCTGGCCTGGGACACTTCCAAGGATGGGGCAGCTACAGATGCTCTGGGCAAAATATTTTAATATTTTTGGGTCATGGAGAGCAGAACTGGAGAGTTCTCTTCCTCCAATCTAAAGCTAGGAAGTAAGCATAATGCAATTAATAGAGACCAGCTAGAAAAAAAAAATCACTTTACAGACCATGTTGAATGTGCATATGCACATGCGGTTTCTTCTTTGTATTCCAAGTTTTCCTAGGACATACATCCTGAATTTGGCAGGATGAGCAAAAAAAAAAAAATCCCGAAGCATGATGGAAATTCAGCTGTGAGATGCAAGACAGGCAGAAGGTGGCAGTGCAGGTCTAGGATGAGCAATGGAGCAGCAGCAGGCGAAGGAGATGGGATGCAGTGGCCTGGAAGGAGTCTGGCTTATCCATTTTACTTGTTAGGGATGTAAATCACAGCCTAAGTTCTGATAAATAATGAGAATCGACATGGGAAAGAAAACTGTCATCTTTTAAATTTCAGCTGTAGGAAAAATTACCATTTCAAACTGCTCCGTTTCAATCCTTTCCAACGGTAGAAATTCCAACACTTACATACTCTTCCTGGAGGGAAAGCATGTACTTTTCTGGTCTAATGAGGATCAGTGCCGTTGAGTGACTGGCCACAAAGAAGCTCTCCAGAAGCCCTCCTTTGAAGACAAGCAACCATTTTTGTGTGGAGAGTCCTTGCTAAGCAAGTCATGGATTATCAAAACCATTTCTTTGCCTTACAAATCTCAGACCTTGCGGACACATCCGTCAGGAAGCTGTCCTTGCACAGGAGGGACCATGGAGAAATCTCTTAATAAAGGCCCTAAGGAAAGACTGGCAGAGCAAAAGCTTGGGTGTTTTGCCTGTCTTGTTTGGTCTGATGAAATGTATTACTTTCTCTGTAAGCCCTGTCCTTACTCTTGGGGAGAACAGCGGCTTTTCAGAGTGATAATACATTTGAGTATTTTGTTGGATTTAGAAAAGGAAAGGGAGACACCATGGATGCCATGAGTGCCCTCCATAGGATCTCAGCAGCATTAGAACAAACAGATTTAAGCAGCCAAAGATATAGATAGACAGAGATAGAGCCACATGGGCTCTATCTGGATGCTGTCTGGAGCAGGATGGGGCTTGGAGCAACCTGGGCTAGTGGGAAGGGTCCCTGCCCATGGAACAGGGTGGGCTTGGAGGCCTCTCCAACCCAAACCATTCTGTGATCTCAAAGCAAAGGCAAGAGGGCAGCAAAAGGAGGCCCAGAGGCCCAGGCACTGCCCAAGGGGAGGGCAGAGCATTTATTTGGTGTGTGCAGAGGCTACAGCACTGGTGCCAGAATCTGTTGTGACGGTGCAGCATCATCTGGGTAGCAGCAGCAGGATGAAATGTGTTTGTGCATGCCCCAATAACCACCAGCAAAACCCCTGCCCAAGGAGAGTCACCAGCACATCAGAAGGAGGAGAGATTTATGAAGGGATGTGTTACCAGAAGTTTATCCTTCCCAGAGTGGCAGCTTTATATCTGTTAAACTGCTGAGATTCTTTCCACTGGCTTGAACCGGGTTTGAGTCAGACTTTGGAGACACAAACACCAGAGCAAGTCCAGACACCACTGGAGTCATAAACAAACCTTCTGCCAGCTGCCCATCTACTCTTCTTCTGCATCTAAGTCACAAAAATAATAAATATGGTTCTTGAGAAGACTTTACAACTGATGAGAGGATCTATCTGTACTTCCCTAAAAATGAAACTAAATCCCAAACCATTTCTCACAGCTAAGGGATCACAAGGAAAATTCAGGTTGGAGAAGACCTCAGAAGATTCTCTCAGCCAACCTCCTCTTTGCTTGAAATCATCTTCTCTCCGCTTTTGAAAATGGCATGAGCAACTTGTAGGGAAAACATTGTTGGCATACACACTCTTCCACCTCTCCAATGTAGTGCTGGTTGGTACAAAGAGAATAAATTTCCTTTTTGTTTGAATTAAGAGAAATCAAAGATCTGTGAAACCCATGTGGAGGGCAGGTTTGGAATGGATCAATCCCTCCACGAAACACTGCTTTGATACCTGTAACTCAAGTGACCATGAGTAGCTTTAAACGTGCATTTTCCCGTTCCTCCTTAGGTGAAAGAGCTGGAGAGAGGAATGATGAGAGCCTGGAAGCACTCAGGGCAATTCAGCCAGCCTGGGGCATGGCCAGAGGGGTGATCTGGTCAGCAGGGAGCCAGCAGCACCCACAGGGTCAGCAGTTCCCTGAGCCTTTTGGGGATGGAGGGGGAGGAAGGGAAGGGATCGATGTTATCTCAGTGATTGGGAGCTGGCCTAGGATTTGGAAACTCAGCTGCCATTCCCAGACATGCCCCATTTGCCTCTGCAACTTGGGTCACCCAAAAGCAGGATGGGGAGGCTGTGTCTCCTAGAACTGGTGACAGAATGCTCTTCCTGTGCTGGAGGTACTGTCAAGGTCTTAATATTTCTGCGTCTGTCTTCAAGTAAAGCTTTATATCTCTAAAATGTTCACAATGCTATTATCCAAAAGACTCTGCTATAATACTTTCAAGATGTTTTGCTTGAATTTTTTACTTTTTTTTTTTTAATATAATGATCTCCAGCTTTTTAATATAAGCCAAATCAAGCATTGTTTCTATCCAGAAAAGAACATTTCAAATTTAGATCACAGCAGTGCTGAACCCGTTGGGTTCTTTCTAAATTCAGGGGAACATCTATTCCTCCAAATAGTTTCAATTCTGATAAATCAGGATTTCCAGACAGAACACCAGTTAGTTTAGTTTTAAGTCCTAGCCCTGCCCAATACTTAATTCTTTTTGTGATCTGCTTGGGGATGCACTAACACAGTGTGCTGCACAGCTGTCAGGAACATCCCATTTATTTTTTGAGGGAAAATTACATTTCAAAACAAAAGGGAAGGGCATCTTTTAATCATTTTGACTATGTTTAAATGAGATCACCAAGAGAGACTATAGCTTTGCATAGACATGTGCAGGCATGCCTAGGAATTTGGCTTGCCTGCAGTTTATCTGTCCCAATTAAAGGCAGATGCAGCCTTTTGCTTCCATGGACATTTATGAACTGGCAGATGTGCTAACAGGGAGAGAGCTCACACACAGCAACTGGTCCTGATTTAATCACACACATTCTTACAGTGCTGTTTGGCTCCAACTTGCCCAACTGCACAAATATTTTCAGTTTTCCTTCCTACCTCCTTGGACAAGATGCAGGGCAGGAATCTCCCAAGTTTGGGTAATCAGGCAGTTTGCAGTTTACGTCTCTTCTCCTCAGTCTGTGGCAAAAGAGGGGAATCACAGGGTGCACAAAGTGGCTTAGGCTCCAATTCTGCTTTGCAGATGAGAAGGAGCTTCCCTGGAGTACCTGCAAACATACTGGGAATGCTGGTGAGTGGCCCAGAGAGCCCAGCAGGTCCTGAAATCTGCCTCCTGCTCAAATATCCAAGGAGTTCAGTGGAGCTGACCACCACCATTCCCACACTGAAGTGCTGGGCATGCCCTGCTGGTGAGCACTTCAGGTACCTGCTGAAGCTGCCCAGGCTGCAGCTGTGATGGAGTGGGGACAGCAGGAGACAGCAAGACCTGGCCAGCTCCCCTGCAGCCCTGGTGTCACCCATAAGCCCAGTTTGACCCAGACACATGTCAGAGGTCAAATACTGTCGGCTCCTCTCAGCAGAACTTGCTCCTCGAGCAGCAGCAGTGCACAGAAAACTCCATTTCCAGAGGCAAACCCCCTGTTCATGGATCCAGGCCCCCTGGATGTGAGCCAGCACAAACCCCTCCTGGCAGACAAGCAGGGTGTCTCAAGGTAAGCTCAGTGCAGTTTTTGTGCCTGTGCTCATAAATGCCCCTTGCTAACACTAATTTCTCTATGAGTCACATATTATCAAGAGTTTGGAGGAGTCTCACAGCAATGCCCATGCTTCACACCATTGCAGAGCATATGCAGGGCCAGAGGGCTCTTTTCTATCCTCCCCAGCCCTTATTTTTCTTAATAATGACAATTTACATCACTACCCACCACCTTTTTTTCAGATTCTTTCCTTACCTTTATTATTCTTATTTCATGTTATGTTTATATGTTTTTTACCTTCAAGCCTTCCCTTCCCCACCTCCCTGTCTCCTAGTTTGCAATATTGTAAATCTGCAGGGTTTAAAAGCTGATGAGGTGGTAGGGGCTGACTGAGAACAGGACCTCCTGATGTAAAGTGGTTACCAGACTGTTCCTATATTTAGGAAAAGATGTAACCATGGAACTATGTGAGGTGACAGTCAGCAAACTTACAGCTCTGCTGTGAAATATGCAGCACAGAC
The DNA here is from genome assembly GCA_013400435.1 of Pycnonotus jocosus. Lineage (NCBI taxonomy): Eukaryota > Metazoa > Chordata > Aves > Passeriformes > Pycnonotidae > Pycnonotus > Pycnonotus jocosus. Next base: position 43,996 of record VWYP01030975.1, on the reverse strand, counting down.
CTAAGCACCAGCCTGTGATGAGCCTCCCACCTGTTGCCCTGTGCAGGAGAACTTGCTGGGGACAGCAAAACTCTTCCCTTTTTAAAATGATTCATGCAAATACAGCCACTGACTTCAGGGGAGTGAGCTTGAGGCTTGAATCTGGGGATGGGACTGGTAGTCACTGTGCAGTTTCTAGGTAAAAATAAACACGTTTCTCAACAATGAAGAAGGATCTTCCAGAAAAGGTGAGTGGCCCACTCCACCCAGCTTTTCATTCCTGTGCTTGCAGCTTCTTTTGGAGATGCTGTTCTTCATTTTTTCCATTTCTTTTAGATTAGAGACCAGTTGAACTTGGTGAACTAGCATTGGATAAAAAGGTAGGGGGAAAATGAAGATGAACAGGGAGAGGGATGGCCGTGATCCTGAAGTCCTGAGCATTTTTACATTGGGTTTTCCCTTGCTAAGCTAAAAGTCAGAGAAACAGCACTGCAGGGTAATCCCTCCAAATACACAAGAGGCCATAATGTACCCATTTAATCTTACAGCCTTGCACCAAAGGGGTTTTATGTGCAGGGAAGATAATTGTGGTTAAGGAAGAGGTCAGCGTGGATGATGGGACAAAGTTGTAAACACACCTGATTGAGGCAGTTTATCTTCTTGCTTTAAGTGCACCAAACACTATTTCCCATGTGGATTCCTTTGTCCAACACCTTCCTGGATCAGCAGGATGTGAGCCCACACCCTCCAGGCCAACAGAGCACCCTCACTCATGGCAAATGTACCCTTGAGATGTTTCTGCAGCTTCAAAGGTGGGCGAGCAGCAGCAGGTGTAAGAATCCCCAAACCTCCACGTGCCAGGGCTCCCAGGGTGCCATCCCATCCAGCACCTTCCTGTCCTGCAGTGAAGATGGATGTTGCTCAGGAAAAACCCTCAGTGGCTTGGGGAAGCTCTCCTGTCTCCGACTGATGCACAAGCAGAGGGCCCACACCCTGGAGCTCCTCACAAAAATCATCACAGTTCTGCTGAGCCCAGGTGTCCAGGAACGCTGGGCTTGTACAATTTCTTCTGGCTGTCTTGGAATGATTTGTGCCCTTTGAAGATGCAGAAGTGACTCCATCCCGAGCCAGGGCCAGTGACCTGTTACTGGGGTTGGTATGTGATAAATGACAGCAAGGAGCGAAGGGCATCTACCCTGGCTTTCACATATGCCTTCAGTAAACAAGGGGTGCAGGCAAATACACATTTTGCTATTTTAACCTGTTATTAACTTTTCAGTTCAAATTTCCAGCACTTGTTACAGCCTTTTTTTGGAATAATTTTCCACCCCAGGAAGAGGCAGATGTGATGTTTTCACAGGCTGCAAGTGCTTTGTGCTTGCTTTGCCCTGCGCACGTTGGCATCTTGCTCATCTGGCGACCATCAGTGGGTACAACCAGAACAACCATTTTAGCTGAGGATTTCCTTTAGTTTTAGACTTCTTTAGGACCACAGGCCTGCACTGAGAGGAATGAAGGATGCCTTGCCAGGTGGAGGTGGGCATTTAGGCAACACAATTTGATGGGAGAGCTGAAAAAAAAGTGTGACTCTGCATTTGCCCACTGTGGAGCACAGAAACCTCTCCATAAAGGACTCTGGGAGGAGGAGGGGGTAGCAGGCAGCTGTCTTCTTCTACCCTTACCAGAGGCACTAACCCCTCCTGAGCTGATGTTATTCTCTATGAAATAGCCTATAAAAGATTAAATTCAAGCTATCTGTCTCTATTTGTATTCCTCCTGTGTAGTCCTTTGAAGCATATTTTAATTCTCCCTGTTCCCCAACCTCATTTCAGCTCATGGTGGTGGAAGGTATTTAAAGTTACAGCCATAATCCCATGGGCCACTATGAAAGAAATTAGAAAAAAAAGAGAAAAAACACAGAAAGAAACCCCAGGTCTGTCTGATGCACAGCAATGCTTATATTTCAATTACAGAGAGCGAGGGGCCAGACTCAACAGAGTCTGAGACAGGGAAAGGAAGAATTATGTTGGAAAACCAGACACTGAATCCATAAAAGAGCAACTGGCTGTAAATGGCTAATCCAGGTGAGGCAGTGGGCAGGTGGTGACCATGTTTCCCATCAGAACTGAGCACCCACCACCCGATTTATAGGGCCCGAGAGTCTGACTCGCAGCAGTGCTGCTCCTGCAGGGCAGGAGTGACCCGCGGGTCCCTGGGTGATGCCATTCAAAAAGCACCACTCTGCAAATGAAACTGCTCAGCTTGCAGCTCCCCAACACCGCTTCCTTGCTCCTTCCTTCCTTCCTTCCTTCCTTCCTTCCCCGGGCCGTGGGCAGCGGGGATTTCTGTGCTGCCCCCCGCACACAGCGCTGCTGGCAAAGCTGGCACACACGGGCAGAGGCTCCTCAGCGGAGCGGCCCCAGGGCAGGCAGGCAGGATGAAGGAGCTCTCTGTGCTTCCAGCCTGGCCACAGCCTCTCCGATAAGCGGAGCCGCCTGCGCCGAGTCCCAGCCTGACCTGGGCACGGCTCCCCGCACAAACACACGCTCCTGTGGGATTTCGTGAATGAGGCTGGGCAGAGGTTTGTGCGTCGGAGGTGACACGGTCCAGCTGCCTTCCCCGGGGAGGCTGTGGGGCAGATAAACAGCCCGGCTGGCTCCTCCAGGCCGCTTCTCCGATTACCCAATATTTTTCCTCCGGGCTCTGTTCTCCACGTCTCATAAATCCCCTCGCTGCTTGGCCCCTGGGCAGCCGTGGGGGCTGTGAACACCCATCCAAGCGATGCATCCTGTTCCCGGGCTAACAAGGGAGTGTTTCAAGGAAACTCTGAACAGGGTGATGCCAAGCCAGCAACCTTGTGGAGGATGTTGCAAGCCGGGCTTTGAAGGCAGGATTTGTTTAGGGACGTCAGGTTTCAGCTGGATCCACCGATACCGGACATGCCAACGAGAAATCCCAAGTACCAGGCAAAACTGAGTAAGATTTTCAGGATTTGGGTACCTTTGAGCAGCACATAAACATCCTGCCCTCTCCTCAGCAGGGAGGGGAGGAGAAACCACTCTGGCTTTGGGGGCTCTGTCTGGGTTAAATCAGAGCTCTCAGACTTCCCCAAGGACCACAACCACCAGCACCTCTCCCTTCCCAGGGGCAGCAGGAAGCTAGCAGAGCCTCAGGATAGATTGTGTGTGTTTGAAGAGTGCAGACCTGAGACTAGAGCTGAGCTGTGTCAGCTTCCACTGTGTTCCTACAGAGATGTCAGTCAGGCTTACTGAAGTCACCAGGAGAGCTGTAAACACACAGTGCTGCTTCATCTTTATAAAGGAATTAAATAGTAGGAAATCCTGCTTGACAACAAGGACAATGAGAGAATGGGATATAGCCTCCTGAATTTCCAAACTGTGGCTTGCATCTGATCCTATTTAAGAAGAGGGTTTCAAAAGTGGTTTAATTCTCTCTGCCCCTGCCTGCCTCTGGCCATGCTTTTCCAACAGGAGATGGGACCAGGTTTTGTCCAGAAGCCACTCCAACTGGGGGATGCTTTCCTTCTGGTTTGCTGCTCTCAGTCAGGTCACATCACAAGTCCTGGAAGCTGTATTGAACAGCTTGATGCTTTTAGGAGATGCAGCAGATGCAGCCAGGCTTTTATCTTCCAGAGCCTCCAAATGGCTGGATCTGTATTTTATTTCAATGATCTCTCAATTGCTGGTGATTACATAGAGCAGGAGAACAGACCCATTTGGATAACTCCTGTTTGGTCAAAGCCTATATTTAACCTCAATTCCTGTCTCCCTTTCCAACAGTCCATGATAAGGCTTATTTTCCAGCTGGCACATGAACACCCAAAAGTCCTCAAGAAATCAACATTAGGGCTGGAAACCATCCAAGTCATTGTGCCTGCCAGAAGCTGAGACCAGCACTTCTAATTGCTGTGAGCTCCCTTTAGCCACCATCTCTAGGAGTGGAAGCAGAGCTCCTGCACCAGTTCCACCTGTGAAGGGTATCAGCTGCCTGTGGTCTCTCCAAACAGTTCTATTTCATCCCATCACTATCCATCTGCAGCTGTATTCCCCAAGTCACTCTTTGGGAGCTTGAGGACCTTATAAAGCATGACTGGGTTTTGTTTAAAGAAACAAACCCAGCTGCCTGCAGGGTACATTGATCCTAAACAGTATTTTTAAGTATTAGGGCTGGGTGAAGCTATGAAATAATATGCTGGTGGGTCAAATCTCATTTTGCAGGGACCCTCTCAGTCAAACAGCACACCTGATTTTCTTGCTTGGTGTCAAATATTTGCTGTCTGTCTGAGTAGAAAGGCTATTTCCCAGCAAGCCCAAATATCTGTCTTTGCACTGGTGCATCCTTTCACTGCTGCCTATTCTCCCTCACATGTGTACACACACTCAGTTGTGCAGAGGAGCCAGACACAAAGCCAAGGTGAAAAAGCAGTAATCACAGTTGCACACAAAGCACAAAATGCCCCCAAATGCCATTAACTTCCAGGAAACAGTAAACCTTGAGAGTCCAAATCACCCTCAGTGAGAGCAAGCCCAGCTCCATTAGGTTCAACAGACTCTGTTACACTTCACTGAAATAGGTCTTTTGGGGTTTATTTGAGGTTAACTGCCCAAATCCCTGGCTTGCAGAGCTCTTTATGTCCAAGATAACAAATGCAAAGGCAAATAGGAGCTAAGAAGGAAGCTGTGCCAGCACCTGGTTCCCTGCTCTGGCTGCCTGTGTTTGCTGACAGCACAACTATGCAAAGCATTTGCATGGCCATCCTGCTTTTATTCCAGCAGTCCCAAATATGGCCCTTTTCTCTTCTGTTTGCTCTTGGGGGCTTTGCATAGCAGCCAGGTAGGGATACCTCCAGAGAGCAAACATATCTTATCAGCATTTTTCCTTGACAAGCAGAGTGAATTATAAACAGGGCTTGGCCATCCTGGGCACAAATCTGGGCTTTGCACCTGGAGGATGCTGCAGTGGGAAAAGATGGGCACTGGTCAAGCTGGGACAAAGCCTTATGCTGGAAGCAGCCAGAGCTCCTGGTGCCACAGAGCTGCCCCATAGGATGGATGCTGCCAGAGTAAGGACAGTGGGACAACTGGCCATGTCCCTGCTGCACCATGGTGTTGTTTTACATCGCTGCCCAGCTCCAGGCACAGTAAATCCAGCTGCAGAGCAGCATCAGGTCTCAGTGCCCAGCAACACCTCTGTTTCCTGATGTGTTCTCATGCACAAGCAGGTCTGGTCTCTATTTGCAAGTGCAGCAATTAAGCTCATTTTCAAGTGTCTGTGTGATCCAGGATACAGATCCAGGAACCTCACAGGAAACATCAAACCAGTCTGTCTTTAACACATACTTATCCCACAGATAAAAATGGACAGATGAGGGGGGATGGAACTTGCCTTAAGGACTAGGAACTGGGAAAAAAGGATTTTATTAGTCATGTCCTCAGGGTTCAGCAGTAAAGCAGCTCTGATCTCAAAAGAATACACATGTTGGGTGCAAGCTGTTGGGAAGCAGAAATGGGGTGTTTGCTGGTTGGAGAGGAATGGCAGCACACGTGGGATCTGATCAGTTTGTTTTGCTGTGGGACAGCTTGTCCTGGGCTGGCACTCAGGTACCCCTCCCTCCTGGGAACTCTGCTCCCCATATCAGCCACCAGCACCCCCTGACCCAGCAGGGAATAACGTGTGAGCAACATTCCCCTCACCTGTCCTGTCTGATACTTGCATTTTCCAAGAGGCAAATTTCTATCCCACCATCCCCACGCCCGCCCCGGATAATCCCAGACCTTCACCCGGCAGTTCCACACCACAGGCTGGCATTTCACATCAAAGAGGAAGCTGGGAATATGGTGACTGCTCCCAGGAACACGGATGGAAATGAACTGGAGGGAGTCCAACAGGGATCAGCGAGTAAGAAGACAAGATTTATGTGAAAAGAGTGAAAGGATGAGGATTGTTTAGTATAGAAGATACAGGATCATGACCTTCAGATTCACTCAGGACAGAGGAAGGGATTCATCCTTTCCCAGAGGTTGTGGTAGATAGTAGAAGCAGTAAGAGAGAGGCTTAAGCTTCATCAAGGAGGACTTTGGTTATATATTAAGCAATACTTTTGTGCTTTCCCATGCTTGCTCTCCAGACTTACCTGTGGAGTCTTCTTCCCTGGATTTTTAAGAATGGGATTCATTTATTGGTTGATTGCCACCCAGTAGGACCAAATTCTCAGCCCCACCCCGCCCCCGTGTTTGTTTATTTGTTTGTTTTTGGGGTTTTTTTTGCCTTTAAAATTTTTTTTTTTAAATTAATAGCACCAGTGCAACCCTCACCAATCTAGGTCTTGTTATGGAAAGAGTCCCCATGTGGGAAGGGGTCTGGGGATCAGAGCCCGTCATTATCTTGGGGCAAAACAGAGTCCTTTATGAGAAGAAATCACTCCCAATTCCCAGTTGCCTTCAGGGGAGATGCTGTGGTGCCTCTCCCAAAGAGAGAGCACAGAGCCACAGCTGGATAAGGCTTAAGCACCAGTACACTTCAGGAACATCAACATCTCCCTGGGCTCCTGCAGAGCTCCAGGGAGGATCTGAGCAGTGGTGCTTGTATCTGGTATTCCCTGCATTTTCCAACTTTCTCTCTGTTTTGGGATCCCCTGCCTTTAATGCCCCTGAAGCCTCTTATGGCTATTTACACTTCCAAGAGAAGCCCAACTACCAAGAGCTGCTGACAGCTGCTCAGTGAGGATGAGGCAGGAAGCACCATCTCATGTACTCACTTCAAAGAAATGCTCCTTCCCTGTAATTCCCAGAACCATGCAGGGATGCAGAGCCACACTTGCTGTTCTTGCAGCCCCAAAATTGCCTGAGTGATTACAGTTAGCCAAGGGCCCTACTGGATTTTTTTTTTTGTCTGGTGAATAGCTATCATCATCTTATATATCAATTTACAATCACATCTACACCCCATATGCCATACTAGCATTTCCTAGGACTCTGAGCACTCTGCACCTCTTCCTCTCCTAGTAGGCAAGGTCCAGTGGTTTGGCATGGCTTTTTTTGGCAAAGAGATTTTCTACCCGCTGCCACACCAGACACCCTCATTTCCTGCTCCTCCCATTTTAACCACAGGTCACAACAGCTGATGAACACAAATTCTGTCCAAATCCCTGAGGCCTGGGAAGAGATCTGTTATAGCAGGGACTATATAAAATTAGCTCCTGGTGGGAAACACTGAAAAAATAAAGCTTTTGCCGGGTAAGCTCATGGGATTCTCTTAAAGTGTAAAACAGAGGAGTTCATCATCCATTATTCCTCAGTGGCACCCAGATCTATCCCAGGCTGCAGACCACCTCAGGCCATGGCATTGGTTACTCATGGGCTGCAGAGCCCCTGGAAGCCACAAACCAACATTTTTCTGATTTGGGGCTGGTTTCTGGAGCCATGGACACAGAGGGAAAAACATAATGAGTGCTGCCCTCGTGCCTCAGCAGGAGATGTTCTATCTGAGGACTGCACAGGGACAGAGGAGTCTCTGTCCTCATCTGGGACAGAGGAGTTCCCAAGGGATGCTCTCATGGAGGGAAGGCAGCTGGGGAGATGGTGGGAAGGGAAGGAGGCAGGGGGGAGGGCAGAATAATAGTTATTTATCTTGATTTGAAAACCCAAAATTTCTTGTTTGTTTATCCTGTGCTCTGTGGAGGGAGCACAGATTCCCAGAAGAAGTGTCTGGGAAAAAGAGGCTCCCGTGTCCTTCGACCATTCAAAGAATAGGACTACAATGTTTATTTGAATTTAAAAAAAAATTTAAAAAACAAAACAAACCCCTCAAAAAACAAAACAAAAAAACCCCCCAACCAACAACAAAAAAACCGCCAAAGCCAAGCAGCAGCCCCGGTCCTCATCCACACATGGATGCTGGCACTGCTTGCCTGGATCACAGAATCACAGACAGTTGTGGGTTGGAAGGACCCTAAAGCCCTTTCTATTCCAACCCCTGCCATGGGCAGGGACATCTTTCACTATCCCAGGTTGCTCCAAGCCCCAGTGTCCAACCTGGCCTGGAACACTTCCAGAGATCCAGACGCAGCCACAGCAGCTCTGGGCACTCTGGGCCTCATCACCCTCACAATAAACTCTTCTTCAAGCCTCCTCTGTTCCCAGGGCAGGTCTGGGTCCCTCCATCTTTATTCACCACCACAGGATTTTGGAGGGAGGATGGAAACAAATGAACAAGTACCTCAGTGATGATCTCTGTGGTTCAATTCACATAAATCCACAATTTCAACGTTGAAGAGGGAATCTCTCCTCAGCCACTCAATCACTTGCATGAATCCTCTCCTTTTTCAGAGCAACTCACGCTGGTCCCCAGGCTGACAGCCTATCTCAGGAGCTGGCCACACTCTGAAGGTGTGAGACACACCAGGTGGTGAAGGCAAGATGAAGGTGATGAAAGGGAGGAGTCTATTAACAAAAATCACACAAATGTTAGAACAAGATGTACAAAAAGGCACTGCATGTGTTTGTACTCACTACCAATAATTCAGAATGTAGAGCAGCCACCAGTCTGGATGAACAGCCCAACACCTCCTGCCATTAGACCCATCACAGAAGTCCAGAGACAGTGAAATTAAATTTATTGCATTTTTTCTGGATAGGTTTTAGCCAAAGTAACAATTTAACTCTTTGGTGTCTCGTAGCAGGCACTATGGAATAGTATACATATTTGTGATATGTGAGCTAAATGAAAAAGAGCCTTTTTTTGGCTTACACCTCAGACTGGAGAGGTTTGATCTGGCACTGCTTTTCAGTAGGACAGAGCTCACACTTGGCAGGAAAACACCTTTGAAATCAGACTTACAGCAAGTGGAGAAGGAACCTCGCCTGCCATTCTTCATGAGCAGTTGTCTGGTACATTGAGCTCTCCTGGGGACAGCGGTATTTGGTCAAATTTTGGTTCTCAGCAGGGGCTGAAGGAAAACAGGGAAATCACACACCAAGAGGTACCAAAGGCTATTTTTACCCTGTCTGGGTTTACACCCACATGTGTGGGTTTGTTGGTTTGGTGCATGAGCCAATTCTCAGCTGGTTTGCTGACAAAAGCAAGGAACAACTCATTCTGAATGGAAACACCCTGATTTAAGACCGTGAGTGATCTGGTCTCTAAGATCTGTTGCAATAATGAAATTAGGCATTTCTTGCTTTGTGGAGAAAACACATTGGCAATGAACTTATTTCAGTGTCATTAATGTCTTTATATATTTAGCCTCATAAAAGGAAGCGATTGAAAGAATTTCTGGAATGTAAAATGCTGTCAAGTAGAAAAGGAACATACTAAAATTTATCTGGTAGCCATCTCAGAAGAGACTAAACTGGACCAAAGATGTAGACACAGCCTTTGGGCTTTGGAGGCTCCCAGGCTGGACTGGGGAATGTTGGAGGGTCAAGCCTTGGGTGCTTCCCCTCTGCACCCCACACTGGTCACTTGAAGAGGAAGGATGCTGAGCAAAATGAACCTTTGCTCAGGACCACTTAGAGATGTCCCTGCATTTGCTAAACAATGACAATTAAGTTGAGATTTTATTCCCTTCCTCTAAATTTTCCTGTTTCCCTTCTAATAAAGTAACCATTACAGAAATAGCCTTAGGAAATCAACCTCAAGGAGCAGCCTTGTCTTGTTTTCTAGCAGCAAAACATGGAACAAAGCACAAGAAAATTCTCTTGCTCTGCAATCCTGTGCATCTTTCAAAGTGTTTCTCCCATTGCAAGCACTCCTGAGGATTGGCCACCCATGTTTCCCAGCCCATGGAAGTGCTGCAGGATTTACCCCATGACCTTCCCTGTCTTCCTACCCCCTCTCCCTGACAGACCTATCACTGGTTATCTACCTCCAGAAGATCTCTTAGGAAGTGGAAGCCAAAAGTTTCTCCTTTGGGGAATTTTGGGTTTGTTGGCCTTCTAAATGCTGAATATCTTGCTCTCCTCTATCAGAGGCAGTTCACATCCTGCTGACTTGACCCTTCACACACCAGTTCAAACCAGAGACAGCCCTGACCACATCTAACAATGACAGCACAAATTCAAGATTGTGTACATACCCCCCAAGTTTCCATCCATTGTGATTGATCAAATATTTGCTTTTCTCAAAGCAGATAACGTTTGTGAACTTACAATCTTCAGCCACAAAGCCTTATCCCCCTGTGCTATTTATCTCCAGAGTACAAAGGCCAATTGATTTCTTCCATGACAGCCAGACCCAGGCTCTCAGCTTTCACTCCTGCTGCAGTTCCTGATTTGAGTTCTTTGTTTTGGACTCATTTGGAGAACAAGGGAGAATAATGGGGAGAAGAGGGTCAGTAAAGAATAGAAGTGTTTAGGGTTAACCAGTCATCTGAGTACAAAGAAATCATTCAGCCCCTCTCTGCAGTGAGGGACTAATTTAGCCCATGGCTCTTTAGGGCTGTCACACCAATGTCTGGTGCTCTGAGTGGAGCTTGGCACTTACAAAGGGCAACTCCAGCCTCTTAAATGAGCTAGAGAAACTACCCAGTGGGTGAAGTTACCCTACCAAGGAGTGAATGCCATCCTGCCAGGTGCTCCACAGCCCCTGAGATAGCAAATACAGTCATGGTGTCTCAGGATTAACTTCTGAACCTTGAATCATGAGGTCAAATTTCCATTTTCAATTGAGAATTGGAAGTGATGTGCTGGTCTGCGAGCCCCAAAGCACAGGAGGGGATAGCTGCAGATACTGGCAATAATAAGAAAAGCACAGCTGGGCACAGGGACAAGCTATCACTGCTTCTTATCTTCCATCCCAAATTTCAGATGCAGGCCCACTGGGCCAGGGAGGCTGCTGGAAGAGCAGTACCACAAAGATCCACAGCCTTAGGATGACCCTGAGAAATGGAATCACTTCAGGAAATGGAGCTATGAGAAAGAGCTCCATTAAAAAATACAGTGGAAAAAATGCATCACTTGGCTTAGTTTTAGTTTTGAAAGTAGGGGAAAAGCCTTAAGTTTGAAAAGCCTTAAGCTTCTCACTCTTACATTTTGTTCTCTTCAGCCTTTGCTACAGAGGAAAGATCTCCTACCCATGAACTTGTGGCTGTTGCCTGAACACATGGAAAGCTGATCCACTGCTGGTGGAGCTCTTTCTTGTTCCTCCAAAGGGCTTGAGAGCCAGGACTTTAACTCTGTGTTCTGTCTGGCTTTAAAGGGCCAGGGAACTACTCCACAGGTTTCCTTGCTGCCCTTGTAACCCTTTCCACAGTTCAGCTGAACTGCCTAGAAGGGCAGTCAGACATCTGAATTTTGACAATCTTTTCTCCCTTTTAGCCTTTCTTGGGCACCACCACTGTGAACAGAAGGAAGGCAATAAGGATTAATCCTTCCCTGGAGTGCCACAAACAGGGGAGTTGCCAGAGGTAGGGCTGGGCATGCAGAGGGCTGATTATAAAATCAGGTGGGCTGGAAAAGTTGGTAGAAGAAATTAGAGGGCAGAGAAGCAGCCTCCAGATTCATTGACAGATGCAGAAACTCCTCTGGGAAAAGCAGCCTTTTGTGACATTAAATTGGGCACTCTGAAGCTTTGGGTTCCCCCTTCAGGTTCAGCATACCCAGAACCTTCCTTTCCTCCGCCATGTACCACTCTGCCTTTCCACCAAGCTTTGGAAAAGACTTTAAATCATAGATCTAATCCAGGTTTCTCTTGCTTCAGAGAAAAGCTGCCAGGGGAGAGGATACACAACTGGAGAGATGCTTTTTGTGTTTGGGACACGCTGATGAGTCCTGTACCCACAATGTGAACACATGAGATGTTCCTGAGCAGATTTACAGCCCATTTTCCCCACTATGTCCATCCCTAGAGTTACTCATCATTGGAATAACAGCAAGAATGGGTACTGTTGGAAGCTTCAGCCTTGGAGAACCATGGAGTAACTTGATCCAAAAGCTCACTAAGACCTTCCTGGTACTGAGGGGCAGACACACAATTTCCTACTCAGCCAACTCAGTTTTTCCTTGTGTTCTCTCATTTAATCACAATAACATCATCTACATAGCACAGATACAGGAGAAAACACCACGCAAGAACTACGTGCTGGAAGGAGAATATGTTCAGCCAAGAACAATAGTTTATGATAAAACTCTTCACTTTTCAGATGTTTTACCCAATTGTTCGACAAGCATGGTGTAAAAGGAGACCTTTTATTGTTTCCCTCCCACAAAATCCCTTAGTTTTGCAAAGGCCAGTGAAAATTCTGATTGTAGTTGCTTGCTTAAATCAACATATAGCCAGAGTCAGGAAAAAATCCCATTAATTTCAGTTTGCATCAGTTCAGAATGTGCCCCTCAAAGTTTTAGGGTCACTAACCCCTGCTTTAAGGAGCTCTGTATTTTGGGATCCCATTCACATTATCACCATGAAATAACATGTCTGGAATCTGGGTTGTTTGCACATGAGCTCAATAGCAAAGATAAATGAAGTGGGAACTGCCCACATCTCTTGCATATGGAAATCTGTGTTTAAAAACAAGAACACCCACACAGCTCATCAACGGGAGATGAGTTTCTTGTTGTTTTGTGGTTGCACTCACAATGGAAACACTGTTTGTGATAGAGCACCTTCGGCCTCAGGTCTTGTGATTCTCAAGGAACTTTTATTTGCATGTCCAATTCCACTGAAGCCCAACAAGTCATGATCAAATGGATACTGTTTGACTCACATCAGAGCTCTTGGTGATTCTCTTATCAGAAATATGCATCAAAGGTGGGGAGTAGGAAGCATCTTGGCTTTAGAGGGTGTAAGAACCACCCTGCGTTGGATCCACATTGAATCAATGACAGAAATAAGTGATGATTTTCAATCTAACCTCCCTCACATAGTTTCTCCATTTCACCTCCTCATTTAAAGAGTTTTGTAGGAGCTGTCAAGCCCACTCCCTGCATCAATTTTGTCAGGTGCACTCGCACCAAGTCCAGAGGCCCCGCACGTGTGGCAGCCAGTCATGTCCTGCTTCCCAGGCCAGTGTCATTTCTGCTTCCACTTGGCCCAGGGTGGGACAAGTTGTTTTGATTAGGGACCTGTCAGCTCACAGAGCTGGTTTTCACAGCCTCCCACTGCCAGTAGCATCTACTGGTGTGGGCCCTTACACTCTCTGTAGGAATAGAAAGCATTTATCCTTCCTCATATTTTACAGGTGAAGCAAAATTGACCAGGTTTATTCAAGAGATCTGTGATCAAGAAGAAAAATTCAGTGCAATCTCCCCAGTTTCTGCTCTTCCTAAACCACAGGTAAAGCCTACAAATACCACATGAGGCCAGGTTCATATCAAAAAAAAAGATTTTAAGAAGGATTTCATAAGTTACTCCTTCATTTGTGCTTGCAGTAACATATGAGGAAACACAGGATCCAAGAGTCTCTTGGAAGAGGGCTCTCTAAGACAACATTATTAGAGCAGATGCTCACGTGCTTTCAGCTGTGCTCAGGCCAAGGTGCTCCGTGGAGCCCCGTGGGAACAATGCTTCTCTCTGGAAGCTGGGCTGAGGTAATAATGTTTGACAATTGGGATGGATAAAGGGAGTGCAGCCATGTCCCCTCCCCAGCCTCACAGTGGGCCAGTTCAGGGAACACGAGGAGAAGGCCCATCCTCATTTCTTGTGTCCAGACTCAGCCCTGCCCACAGCCACGTCCCTCCACAGGAGGAGGGAGGCAGGAATATCACTTGCACTTGTCAACAGCTCAGCTTTCCCCAGAGAGCAGCAAAGTGAGGAAGAAAAGCACATATTTTTCACAGAGAGAAACGGGAGAGGTTCTTCCCAGGCAGAGGCTGGAACGCCCCCCCAGCACACGCAGCTTGAGGGGGTCAGGGCTGCTGGGTCAGTGCTGCCCACCAGGGACACAGGAACCGGGGCAGTGTCAGGCACTGAACATCACCTGGGACTCCCCGTGAAACTCCTCACATCCCACACCAGCTGCTGAGAAGCTTCCATTAGACACAAGGGGATGGGGAGGGTGTGATTTTCACACCCTCCTGGCTGGGGAACAAGGATCTGCTCTCAGTAGACTGAAGTACACAAATCCAGCCGTGAGCGGTGTTTCCCCTGATCCAAAGCACGGCAGGGTCCAAAGGATTGTCACCAGGGCCTGGGGCACAGCAGGGAGCACACAGTGCTGCTGGGCTGGCGTTAATATTCGCTGCTGGCTCATGGCCTCAGGCGATTTCTCCAGAGCAAAGAGGGTGTGAGGGGGAGGAGGAAGAAGCTGCAGCTGGAACAGGTATTGGTATCTGCTGTGCAGCTCCCAGGACTTGTGCATTCAAGGCTCACAGTCAGAGGTCAAGTCCACATTGACTCCTGGCAGCACAGGCACCTCTGAGAGAGGACAGAGGGGTCACAATCTCTGCTCGAGTGGCTTGCTATGTCTTCCAAGAGACCAGTGAGACAGCAGCAGAAAAACCAGCCCAAACAGACTGCTCCTCAAGTGCCTCAAACACTCCTCCATCCCACACACAGAGGTGAGTCAGTGGCCTTTGGACCTCTGGGGCTGTGCAAGCTCTCCAGAACGGTTTCAATTGCCTTGACCCTTCTGGCTTCCCTGATCCCAAACTCAGGCAGCAAAGCCAGCATTAGCATTTCATAGGGTGGGTTTAAAGCCGGGGTAAGACAAAGAGATGCTGATATGGCTTGACTCCAAGTCAAACAAACTGGAAGGAACTAAACAGAGCAGAGGAGCCTTTTTGTTTTGTAAATCATAACAGCTGCCAGTTTTCCCTTACCTGCTAAACGCATCTCAAGCTTGTGGAAAAGTATTAGGGAATGAGCTCATGACACCAGCTGATGCTGGAGTCATCTCCTCGCCTCGAGGGCCAAGCTGCAATCAGCTCTCTTGGGAGCAGGGTGTGCTCGGGCCAGGAGCAGGAAGGAGGACTCACTCCTGCGGGAAGCTGATCCGGGCAGGATGGGCTGATAGCCACATATCAGCAAGATTTCCATTCCTAGTAGCTGGCAGAGTCTCAAACTTGCTTGGATTGCTGCTCTGCTGCCTCTTTGCTATCCCAGACTTCCTCTGGAGCAACTTCTCAGCGCTCCCCAGCACAGCCCTGCCAGGCACTGTCCCAGGGCAGCCCCCTCCCCAGTCCCATGGCACTGTCCCATAGGCAGCCCCTTATCCAATCCCATGGCACTGTCCCATAGGCAGCCCCCTCCCCAATCCCATGGCACTGTCCCATAGGCAGCCCCCTCCCCAGTCCCATGGCACTGTCCCATAGGCAGCCCCCTCCCCAATCCCATGGCACTGTCCCATAGGCAGCCCCCTCCCCAATCCCATGGCACTGTCC
>VWYP01030975.1:0-28395 GCA_013400435.1 Pycnonotus jocosus | reverse complement strand
CCAATCCCATGGCACTGTCCCATAGGCAGCCCCCTCTCCAATCCCATGGCACTGTCCCGGGGCAGCCCCCTCCCCAATCCCATGGCACTGTCCTGGGGCAGCCCCCTCCCCAATCCCACCCGAAGCCCTCCGGAAGGCTGCACAGCCCGGAGCAAGGGCTGGATGTGCCAGTGGGAGGGAGGACCTCGCTCCCTGAGCTCCCTGCAGTCCCACCAAGGCCCGCACAAATCACACACGGTGACAGGTAGCCACGTTTCACTTCTTCCAGCCTGACAATTCTTAGGGTGTATATGAGAAAAAAAACAACACCAAAAAACCCCAAAAAACCAACCCTACTCCAAAGAAAACCTTCAGAAAAAAGGCCCAGTGGACATCTGTGCAAGCTCTGTCCAGATGTTTGTCTCGGCTGGCTGCTGGGGTGGGGTGTATTTGACATTTACATTTAACAAAACATCCAAAGAGCTGTGATTACAAAGGGTCAGGGGAGACACGCTAGAAATGGGAAGGAAGGAGTTTTTCCTGTTTGCAGTGGATGGATTTGTCTGACACTTGGGCATAACAAATCCTTCAGAGACTGGCAGCAAGGGAGAAGGGAGCTCTGGCTTAGCCCATCACTCACAGCATTACAATCAGATCACGCTTGGTCACAGAGAAAGGAAAAAACCCAAAATATAACACACCTCCCAACACATACATCACAAAACTAAACATTTTGTCATTTTGTAAAAATAGACACTAAGGCCAGGAAAGAACTCCAAATAGTTCCACTTGAGAGACAGCAGGAGAAAGAAAGAGGAGAGGTTAATCCAGAGAATGGAAAGACAAATTTTAATATATATTTTTCAGCCTGGACTTGATGTTAATAGTTCTCCTTGTGTTATATGAACAAGTTGACAAAGGCTGAAACAAACAAAACCACAAACGAACCCCAAGACATCACCCTTGAATTCCAGCAATCCTTGTGGTGCAGAACATGAGCTGCAGTCAGGCACTCCTGAGATCCCAGCTGCACACAGAGGGGACAAGGACATAGTGAAAGACCTGATGGAAATCTGATAAAGTTGCATTTTTAAAAATAAATGTCTGGACTTTCCTAGGCTGCCCAGCTACCTGGTCAGACTGCACACAGGACAAATGCCCAAGAATAGCCCAGACTGTGTCCCTAAAATAGCCAGAGCAATCTGGAATCACCAAGGCAGTTTTACCACTTCAGTAAAGGAAACCAATAGATTAATTTTCCCATTTAGATTTCTATCCAGTTTGGGTGGGGGAAAGCATTTTTAATGTGCTGTGATAAGGGAATAATTAGGTACTAAGAGATGCTGTGACACGCGGAATAGATTTTTATATTCACTCAGCACTGGTCTTCTCTATCCCAAGTTTGGTGAAGGGCTGTGGCAGAGGGATATATTCCTGCAAGTTTGCTTGTCTGTGCAGCACATCTCACTCACTGCTACTCCCAGGTAACAGAAATTTGATTCCAAGGACAAACCATGGCATCTGATTGGGGTCATGTGTAGAGAGGACAGAGGCCATTGAGGGGAGAGGCAAGAGCCAAGCATTAAATTGTCTTCCCAGAACGAGGACAGGCACTCCCAGGCAGGCTGGGCTTTTGTTTCTTCCCTGCTTGTCAGCCAGGAGAATCTCCACCAAAGAAGAGGTTCTTTTTTATCTGAGGACATTTGAAATGTCCTCTTTGAGCAGTTTGAAACATGCACATAAACTTTTCACCGTGAACCGGGCATGGCCCCATCAGCAAGATCCCAGTAATTAAGGAGACAAACCATTTATTTAGCCACCAAATCTGACCAAGCAGTTATCAAAAGTTTCAGGCCGTGCAATTCCCAGCCCAGGAACACAGCACGGCTCCTGGTGAGCAGGGCAGGCAGGGGTCCAACCTTCCAGAGAAACAAGGCATCCTTTTGTGAACACAGCCCTCAGGGCTTCTTTGTCATCCAAGAGTAATTATTTTGCATATCTCATCCTGGGTGAGCTTGAGGGTTGCATTTCATTACATCTCAGGCACAGGTGTTATACCAGACTTTAAGGAGAATTTTTGTTCCTGAAGGGGACAAGGAAAACTGGATATTGAGAGGCTGTTAATAAAAATGCAGCACTAGAAAGAACATCTATCTTCTGTAGATAAAACAAATATGGCTCCTTTAATTATGCATAGGCAGTAATTAATTCATGTTATTAACTAATTAATGACTCACTTCAAGGACAAGGGAAAATTGTCTGTTTATAGCTTAAAATGATGTTATTGCTGCTTAGAAAACAAAAACAAAACATCAGTTGAAGATCAAACAGCTCTGTCAAGTCCTGAATTTGGTTCCAGGAAATCCTGTGTTCTTCTCCCCAAGGAGCAGTGATTCACAGTTGTGTCTTGCTAAAGAGACTGAAGCTGGGTGCTCTCATTCGCTCCACTTTGACAAGTTTTTATATTTTTTTGGTCCAAATTTGCAGATTTCCAGAGCCAAAATAAGCTGCGGAGTGTGAGACAATAATAAAAATTTGAGATTTATTACAAGGTTAGTAATATTTTAGCACTTTGGAGACCTGGTGAAGAGCCAAGACAGCCTTCTCTTTGCCAAGTATTGTAAGAAATAGAACAAAACAATATGGTGCCTGCCCTAGAACACTCACAGCCCAGCAAGCAGAGAGATGAAAAGTGCTCCAGGTTGTGGAAAAAGAGTGACTTTCCCAGAAGGCTGCAATAGCATCACACAGTCCCACACATGGGCTCAGTGCACCAAGCTTTGGAGAAATGGAGGAAGATCTCACAGACCTGTTACACTTCAGTCTCCAGTAAAGACTAAAAAGGTTTAGAAGTGTTTCAGTTGTCCCATAAATTGACTTCCCTTGAAATGGTTGTAAAGAGCCACGCGTTTGGTGCAGAGGGAATGATGCCTTAAGTTTTAGCTTCCTTGTTTTTCAGATTCTGTGCTGCCTAGGGGTGCAGTTCTGAGCCTCACATTAAGTTTCAGTCAGCTCTTCACAGAGCAGGGAGACAAAACAAAATCCTTTTCCTGCTGAAGACCCAGGACAACTTTCAGGCCCAAAAGCACAAACAAGGGTGGACTGGAGAGAGGAACAAGAAGGATGAGACCTCACAACCTGGAGCTGTAATTGGACAATTAAACCCCAATATGCAAATGGACCAAAACTTACAAAAATGTAAGACCTCATGACCCATCGTCCGTTTTTGTGACCATTCTAAGTCCACCTTGGGTGTAGCCTTGGTCAGGCTCTTGTCCTGCCCAAGGTGGATCTTTATTTCCTAGCTCTGTTTCAGGTCAGCCTTCCCAAGGCACCAGGAGCCCAAGTTCACAGCTGCTCCTTGGCTGGAGAAGCAACGCCTCAAACTAAGCGAGTGTGTCATTTCCCAGGCAAGGGAATGCTGACAAGGGCTGCTTGTTGCTTCTCCAGAAGGGAGGCGTGGGGCCAGAATTTCCAGCTCTCCAAACCTGTATGAGCTGGAAAGGCTCTGCTGATTAGTTTATGGGTGCTCAGATTGTAAACTGCAGTTCTGGCTTACTTTGCTTTTCTTCCCAATTTCTCTCAAGAAGCCTTTCTGAGACAAGGCAGGAGATGCAGCTTCAGTCAATCTTGTTGCCAATCCTCCTTCTTTCTGTCAGGATGCGAATTTTGTCACCAAGCTAAGCATAACAGCCAAACAGGTCTACATAACATCACACATCTCTGCTACAGAAAAGAAAAAAAATACAAAAAACACCTGATAAGCCTTCCTCAAACCCCTCCAAGCTCACCCCACCCACATTGCTTCAGTTGCACTAAGACACACATTGGTCTATACTGAGCATCCTACAAGAAATACAACCCCTACCCCGATATCCTGTGATTTCCAGTTCCTAATTAAGGGACAATACCAGGAAATGTAATTAGAGCCCCTAGGAGCACATGTGAACACTTGCAACAGGGGTGTCAATAGCTATGCTAGTACTTGACTCCCCAAAATGCTGTGGAAAGCATCACTTTCCTCTTTCAATCTGAATTCACGGGCTCATCACAATTCTAAGAGAACAAACCCACAACAGCCAATGGGCAAGCAACAGAATTAAAAGTCTCCAGCCATTATTAGAAGAAAATACATGAGGGATTTTTATTGGCAACACCAGTCTTTAAAGACATTGATTTTTCAGCCCTATCACATAACTGAGTATGACTAATTTGTATTTGTATTTTTCATTATTTCCTCTGTATCACTGGGGACTGAGCTTTTCTGTTAAAAGAAGAAAAAAGCCCGTCAGGATCTCAAGCAGTTCCATGACTCTGAGCTAGCAAAAGGAAGAGGAAGCTTAAAAGTATAGCCAGGTACACAACAAATACTGAAAAACCTTATTAACAGTGGGAGAGAGGCCAGCACTGATTCACATTTGACCTGCTACTCCTGGGAAAAAACCATAGGATCATATCCTCCGCCTCCTCCAGTTCCCAGGGTGATGTGTTAGGAAAATCTCAAACAGGGCAGTGATCACAGTAAAGTCATGGATTCACAGAATGATTTGGGTTGGAAGGAACCTTAAAGCCTATGTTGTTCAACCCCCTGCCATGGGCAGGGACATCTTCCACTATCCCAGGTTGCTCCAAGCTCCAGTGTCCAACCTGGCCTTGGACACTTCCAGGGATCGACAGCTTCTCTGGGCACCCTGTGCCAGGGCCACCCCACCCTCACAGAGAAGAATTCCTCCCCAATATCCCATCTAACCCCACCCTCTAACCCTTTCCTCCTTGTCCTGTCACCCCAGGCTCTTGTTCATTGCCCTTCTCCAGCTCTCCTGGAGCCCCTTTAGGCACTGGAGAGATCTCTGAGGTCTCCCTGGAGCTTTCTCCAGGTGAACAACTCCAGCTCTCCCTGCCTGGCTCCAGAACAGAGGGGCTCCAGCCCTTGAAGCATCTTGGTGGCCTCCTCTGGACTCTCTCCAGCAGCTCTACATTCTTCTGATGTTGGAGCCCAGGGCTGAAGGCAGCTCTGCAGGTGGGGTCTCATCTGAGCAGGGTAGAGGGGCAGAATCCCCTCCCTTATCCTGCTGCCCAGATTACTTAAAATGGTAAGTTAAGTATTATTGTGGGTTTTCTCATGCTTTTTAGATGTTTAAAAAACCCCAAACCTCTAGCATTATTAATGTTTGGGGGAATTAAGAGTCCTCTGTCCCCTCCCACCACTAATCCTCCCTGCTTCTTCCCAGCAGAGATGCCTGAGGCCACCAAGTCAGACCAAGAATTCCTGACCACCAAACTGTTGTTTTGGAAACAGCAGTCAATGACTAGAACAGACATGGAAGACCAGGCTGAAAAGAGATGATGGATGTGAGGACACTGGAAACACAACTTGGTTCTGAAAGTCTTTTCTCCTCTGAGCAAACCACGTTCCAAAGATGCTCAGAGCACTTTCCACATTAGCTTGCACTGAGAACACAGAAAAAAGGGGAAAAGGAATTTTCCAAAGGGAAAAAATATCAGAGGCCTTGATTTAGCAACTCTTAGAACAGATTAGCCTTCATCTTGCAAACAAATCCCAAGTAAAACCATCAGTTCAACAGGAAAAAAACCCACTCCAAAATAGTATTGTTTAGGAAAAACAGCAATTGAATGTTTTAAGCTGTATTGTTTTCCAGAAAGCTTTGAAATAGAAGTAGCTTTGAAACGTTCACAATTCTCACCCAAATTCTTTTCAAGTGGCTTAACAAGAGTAATTAGGGAAAATAACATTCAGGTCTGCCTTGCACATGGTTAGATTTGTCTGCAACACAACAGAACACGGGCAGCTAGAGATATTGGAGGGTTTCTTCCAGGCACGATTTTCTGTAGTCTTCCATCTGTTCCCAATAGGATTAGAGGAGACAAAACACTGCCTTCCACAAGCTATACTCTTTTGGTTGTAGTTTGATTTAAAAAAAAAAAAAAAAAAATTGAAACTGGGAAATGGCTGTCAAGGGAAATAATGCCAGAGGTGGAGGGTGGAGAAGAAGGGAATTGCCAAGAGGGCTGCAGTTTCCAGAGAGCAGAGCATGAGTCAGCAGAGTAATTTTTTTTTAATATATATATTGCAGAGCACAGTGATGCCCTGAAGACCACAACAGATGAAACCTCTTTACTGTGTGTGTTTTATCAATCAGGCAGCAAGATCTCATTACTTCCTGACAGAGGAACTCCCTGCAAAAACAGCTGGGATGCTTTAAAAAAAAATCCACAAAAAACTCCACAACTTATTTATTTTTTAAGGAGAGCTTGGGCAATCTTTGCCCTTGAAGGGCTTGCCAGTATGAGCAACTTCTTCCACCTTCCTATATCTGATTTGTCACCACAATATACAAGAACTTGCTTTTCTCTCTCCCTGACCTTGCAGCTCTGTAGGAGTCGTGAGTCCTAAAGGGCTCCTTTTATTTGCTCTTAAATCCTGCTGAAAACTTTCCCTTTTGGAAAACATTCCCGTCTCCCAGTGGCTGGCTGTCATTCCCACCTGCCACAGCAGCCAGCCCCTTTTACTGGTGTTTATTCCACTTCCTTGGCACTCACACACCACCCCATGCCTACACAGGAGCTGGGAAAGCTGCACCATTCCCAGCCACACGGCAGCTCTGCCTCCCTGGGAGGCTGAAAGAGGAACACTCAGAGGGCCAAAAGTGGTGGGCACACCCCACTCTCACCACTCAAACCCTCTGGGGGCTCAGGTCCAGGTGATCCAAGACCCCTTAGTCCAGCAAACGCCTCTGAGATTTCATACAACTTACTAAAATGGCTTTTTGTTTTTCTGTCTTCTCACAGTAAAGTTATAATTTCCAGTCCTTCATCCTGAGCAGCTTTATTACACCACCCAAATGTCCAAGTAGGACATTGGCCACTTGGTTACCAACAATTCAGTGTCAGATTAAAGATTCTGGCTGGCAGGCTGGGGAAAGAAGGGGGGCAGGAAAAGCAAAACAATTGCATATCAACAGAAGGAAAACCAAGACTGTAAAATGATGAATATCTCCTATAAATTGCAGCTCCTAGAACATCTCAATAATCCCCATGCCGTTGCTCGTAGCTGTGCCACTGGGGACAGTCATTTCCTCCCTCTGCTCCTGGGAGCAGGCAGGATCCAAGGATTAGAGTGTGGCTCTCACCTTCTGAGAAGTGCATGGTGGAGCAGAGGTGTTGGGGAGTGCTGATCCTGACACAGCTGAACTAATGCCCCAGTCAGCAGCCAGGGCAGGTCCCTCAAACATGTTCCTGCTCCTCCAGAGCACCTCAGAAAGCATCTCAGCTGGGTTATGTTTGGCCATTGGTCTCCTCGGGACTGTCAATAGCCCTTCCTTGCCTTCAGGGCTGGGCCAGGGCGATCACAGACACATGGTCCATGGAGATGGACATTTTTTGGGCAGTCAGGGCTGGGGTCAGCATGGCCTGAACTCTCTTCATGCTGCAGACAGTCTGCTGCTCCTTCACATCACAGGGATAATTAGAGCTCTTCAGGTGCAACCAGACTTTCATTGAAATGATCCCCAACTGTGACACTCTACAAAGGTGGCCGTGTCTGGTCCATAATTTCCCTGGAGTGCCAAAAGAAGCTGCCACTCTACCCCTGCCAGGAGCCTGGGAGCTGCTTTGTCCCAGGTGCCACTTCTCAGTGTTGCCAAGAAGAGCATTATTGTTAGAAACAATAGAACTTTTAAATAATTTTAGTCCATGGCTTTAATGAACTTTTAAATTAATTGTTTAAATTAATAATACCAGTCTATGTTAATTAAAAATAATGTGTTAGTCTTAAATTACTCTTAGCTAGCATTTAGCAAAGTTGAAATAAGCGACTTTTGGAGCTTGGGGAAAACTATTGAGTTTTGATAAGCTAACTCTGATTATGCTTCAATGAACAAAGCCTGGGAGAAGAGAGGTGTATTGTTGAAATTGGATACAAGGAGTCCAGAATTATGGACCACAAGCATATTTTGCAGAAACCAGAAGATAAAGAAAATATTAATAAAGACTCTCTATATGTGTGGTGGAAAGTCCCTGCTGGAGGAAAAACATACAAAAATATGGAGTAATTAGCATAAACAGTGAAAAATCAATAACCAATAGAGGACAGAATACTAATTACTGTATGATGCAATTTTGAACCAATGAACATTAATTTCTTTTTTTGCCAAAAAATGTATAAATAAGTGGAAAAATTTTGTATCAGTGTTTGTGTGGAGGCCAGAATTGTGTTGGCTGCACACACAAACTTTGGCCAAGAATAAAGTAATGCCTGACTCACTAACACCACGAAGTCAGTGTTAGAAGGTTTTATTTATCCTAATTTCAGAGGATTTGGTGACATTATCATGAGTGATAACCCAGGCAGGCTTTAGGATGAAGGGCTTGTTTTCCTGTCCCTTCTGCATGAACACATGGATTTCTCAGGCCAGCTTTTATGCTGAAGCAGGAGCTGGAGCAGCTCATCCTGGGCTGTGCCTTGCATCTCTCAGAGGATTCATCCCCACGTCTGTGAAACATCAGAGCTTTCTGCTCAAGCACATGTGGACTCCTGCCCCGCTCACGCTCTCCTCTCCCTCATCTCTGAGCAGGGGCAAAGAATTTTCTGCTCTATTTCTCCTGACTGAAATGGGTTTCGACCCCGGTGCTTTCAGACCTAGAGGCCTGAACGTGTGACTTCAGCACCCATTTGCATGAAAGCAGGTTGTGGTATTCCAGCGAGAAGTGAGGAGGTCCAGCCTTGACCCAAAACCTATAGGGGTCAGTGGGAAGGTACTTTGGGGATGTTATTGGGTTGTGGGTGCCCAATTTTTTAGTTTAGGGGTGAAAACACTGGTCTCAAAAGAAAGCAGTGGAGGGCTTTTGCTCTTGCCACATGGCTGTTGGGTCCCTCTGTATTTCACCATTGTGCTTCCTTAAAACATGTCCATCATGGTATAAGTCCCTTTGAAACCTTTGCGTGGAGAGAGTTCAGTCATTAAAAAAACAGCTTAGAAATGGAGCCTTTTCAAATGAGCTGTGCCACCAAAATCAGTCACCAAGCAGTTGTGAGTTCTGAAAGTATTGGGGAAAGTCAGGGTCAATTTGCAAGCAGAGGGAACGGGAGGAAATCCGATGCATAAATAATCTGTCATGAACTCTTCACCCGCTGCTCTCCCTGTTAAACCCTCCATGAGCTAATCAGCAGTTCTGTTCCTCACTGAAGGCTGACAGTGTGTGTGCCTTCTGTGGTGTGATGTGATCGCCCCTAATTGATTTTGGCCACGGACTCACTGTGCGTGCTGCATATCTGGGAAGAGCAATAACTTCAACATGCGATCATTCTGGGAAGAGACCAAAACAAGTTGTTCTCCAACAGTCACTGGATATCTTCCTCCGTGCAGCCTCAGTGCTCCAGCTTAGCTCATCATTTGGGAGACTTTTCTCTGCTGCCTTGAAGCACCTGATTGCTGGAAATGAGGCTTCCTGGCCTTTCAACCTTGGATTTTAGGGCTTTGGATATTCGTGGTGAAATTTTGTATGAATTTTTCTTTGGAAAATGGAAACTGCTCTTTTCGAAGGACTAGAAAAATCTCAGTAAAACAGGATGCATGTGGCAGATTTTGGAGGTTATGTAAGGATATTGCTGAACTGCTGTGAACACTGATGTGGGTGACGCTACAAAAATAGCTGGAATCCCCGCAGAAAGACAGTTCTCTCCTCTGGTACTGTGTTTCATTAGTATCCCCACCCCATTACAGCCCCAAACCTCTCCCTCATCATCAAATACTCTTCTATGTGGCCAGATCTTCTTTCAAGATCTACTGCTTGCCTTGTTGAACTTTCACAGTGAGATTGGTCACAAAAGACGTTTCACTCACTGCTCTACAAACAACCATCCTCAGCTCATGGCACATGTTCATCCATCACCAGACTTTAGGATTACTCAGGAAGAGTTCCCCTCTAGGATCTCTGATGGGAATTTAAACTGTTGGCCTGAGAACAAAGGGACCTTACCCAGCTTTTGTTTTGTAAACCAAAAGAACTGACTGGGCCCAGATTTAAATGAACCGAAAACTCATTTGCCAGAAAAGGTGATTCCAACCAAGATGTGGATTGATTTATAAACCAGTCCAGGTTCTATACCTGCTCTGAGGGAGTCTCTGTCATCTTGTAGCTCTGCACAAAAAGGCAGCAGTGCCTTTACCTTCTTACCACCTACCTTTTAGCACTTTGCTGATTCCCAAAGGCATTTCCATGCAAAATGCCCCTTTGACTTAAAGTGACTTCACTAACACACCAATGGCTTTGACTAAGAAGGACCAAGGGCAATTTGTGCTGGAAAAAGGGAAGATCATCTTAAGGAGGTGTTGCTGTAGCAGGCCAGGCCAGTCAGGTCTTCAGCTAGAAAAGAGATTTGAATGGACCCTGATGGCAGCTAAAGATACGGCAGAGGATAGGAGGTATCATTGGAACAGGTCCTTTGGAGGTCAGATCAAAGGTCTACCAAAGCCAGTGACCATGGGTAGGAAGAGGAGAGCCTGCAAGGCTCCCTCCCTGTCCTACTCCTTGCAGCCACCAGCTGGTCAGGGAATGCCAGCAGCATGGATGAATGATTCCTTCCAAACCTGAATCCTCTTCCATTTTCAGTCTCTGACTAGGGGTTTTGGTGTTGTCTCCTCCATGCTGTGTGTGACTGAAAGCTCTCTCTCATATCCCTTCAGGGCAGTTATTCCTTTTCTTGTTTTCCTCCTCCATAGCTTTCTATATCCTTCTTGAGGAAGATGAATGGGACTGCACACAGAATCCTGACCCCAGGGATTTATATAATCACACAGAGTGTTTTCTGTGCTGTTCACTATTTGTCTGTGATAAGTCCTGCCTTTTGGTCTCTGGTGAGCACTAAGCTGATGTTTGTACAGGCTGATCCACAGTAAACTCTCTGGAGCAGTGATAACTGGGTGTGCTTGTGGCTGGGCTCCCTTTCTCCTGTGTGCTCTACCTTGCATTGGACAAAATCCAATCTCATCTGCCATTTTCCCAAACACCCCCCAGTACCAGGACATCTTTCAACGCCTCTTTGCAGTCAGCTTTAGCTCTAAATAATCCTCCTGAGTGTTTGGAAAACATTTCTCTGTAAAATCTGTTTCCTCCTGTTCTTTGTTTGCTTATTATAGGTTTGTAATTGATGAAAAATCATTCCCTCCTGGGGAAAGAAAAATCTTTCCCTCCTTGTTAAAAGCCTACTGACTCTGTCAGCCTTAGCTAAGGGTTGTTTGACACTTCAAATAGTTGCTGTAGATTTGTGAAGTGTGATTCTCTTGCAAATGCCACACTAGCTGCTCCCCAGTCTAGCAGTTGCATTCAACCAAATGCCTACTAATTCTAACATTTCTGCCAGCCTGTCTGACAGACAAATCAGGATTCCTGGTCTGTGGGTCCTGGGAGGTGTTTTAGGAACTGGTGATATATTTACCACACTCCAAACTTCCAGCACAGAGATTGGTTTAAGCAAGAGGCTTCACACCACAGAAGTGGAGCAGGAGTTTCCTATCTAAGCAACAGCAGAGCTTCTGGGAGAGCAGCAGCTCTTTTAGCAAGTTATTGCTGTTGGTTCTCTTGGCTTGGTCTGATTGTGGTTTCATGGGTTAATGAGCCATCACCCATCAGGCAAGGTGGCTGCAGTCACATCCCAAAGATGGGGGTTTAAGCTATTGAACTTTACTTCACAACGAAATTGGCTGAGGAAGACACATTTATTCCAGCTTTCTGACAGGCAATAAACAATTTGGTTGAACAATTCCATTGCTTCAATCATAAATCACTGCCCTTGGCTCACGTGGTGTTCATATTCAAAGTAACTGGGAATTGCCCCAAAATATCACAGAATCACAGAATGGTTTGGGTTGGAAGGAACCTTAAAGCCCATCTTGTTCCACCCCCTGCCATGGGCAGGGACACATTCCACTATCCCAGGCTGCTCCAAGCCCCATCCAGCCAGGCCTTGGACACTTCCAGGGATCCAGGAGCAGCCACAGCTTCTCTGGACAACCTGTGCCAGGGCCTCCCCACCCTCACAGGGAATGATGCTTTCTCAATATCCTGTCTAACCCTGCCCTCCAGCAGTGAGAAGATGTTCCCTCTTGTCCTGTCACTTCAGCCACTTATCAAAAATCTCTCTAAAAGCTCCTTTAGGCACTGGAAGAGCTCTAAGGTGTCCCCAGAGCCTTCTCTTCTCTGGGTGAACACCCCCAGCTCTCCAGCCACCAAAGAATTTTCAGCCCAAGGACAGGACAGGATGGGCAGAAGGTACAGGTGTTTTCCAAGGATGGGGGAGCTGTGCACAAATCCTTGTCTTTGATGTAAGGCCTGGATTTCAGACTTACAACCTCAGTCACTCTGAGAAAATTGTGCCGTGGTTGGATAAGCTGGGACTGAGGCTGCAAGGGTGAGAGGTTAAAAAACTCTTGAATTAGACACAAGCTGAAAGAACTGCTGCCAGGTTAACTCCTAGAAAATCAGCCTCAGTCCAAAGGGCTGAACATAAACTGGTGTCTAAGCTAAACCAAGTGTGATGCAGCCTTTGCCAGAGCAGCACACGCAGCCCTGCCGTAACACAGGGCCAGGCTGACATTCCACCGTGACTGACACTGCCATCACACCATTTGTTACCCACCCCATTTGTCCTCCCTTCCTCTGCTTGTCACTCCAAGGGGCAGGACCTGCAGCAGCACAGCCTGCAGAGCCCTGCTTTGATCTGTCTCCCATTTGAGCATCCTCCTCTGAGGGCTGGTTCCTACTCCTGGACAGGAGGCACCGCCTCTTTGGGCTCTTACAAGGAAAAAGCATGAGTGAATTATCTAGTTCAGACCTTTTGGCAAGCTCTCTATACTCTGCATCATAGTATATATTTCTAGACAATGTCTTTGCCCTTTTGTGGTCATTTCAGAACAAACTGAGCTACCTCCTTCAACATTTTGGTACCTCTGCAAACTTGTCTTAGAGCAAACAGAAGTTTGGAGGGAATCAAAGTTTGGTGGAATTATTTTAACATATGAGCAATACACATTCCCCTTCTCTTTCTGCTTTGCTACTAATTCACATCACAGTTACTCCAGGATTTTGCTACAGGAAAACACATTTCAGCATCAGACACAAAAAATGGGATGCCCAGCTACAGTCATGGCTGTTGCCTGTGTTTATGGGAGCTCTGCATCTATCCCACGCTTGGGTCTTTAAAACTTGAGCCGTACAAAAATGTCTGTAATGAAACATGAAACCAAATGAGACTGACCCAGACTGGGATTTGATTTTACATGGGAAAGTCAGGCAAAGTTCACCTAGAGAGTTGTGAAGGTTCATGAACCTTGTGAGTGAGCAAAAGTCCAACTCTGAGCAAGCCTAGACAAACCTTTTCCGGAAATTTTAAACAACTGTGCATCTGGGAACGGAGATCCTTTAAAATAAATACTTTTGATAGGAAATCCATTGGAGTGAAATGTGGTGGCTTCAACAATGCATAGCATTAATATGTTGAATGAACTGCAAGTTCAAGCTCACGCAGAGCCTGAGCAGTGTTAAATGAGTGGGAATGAGCCACAAACTCTTTGTTCCTGGGGCTCCATTTAAAAACGTGTCATTAGCAGCTCTAGAGTTCAGGAGAGGTGTATTTTGCTTTATTGGATGCCTGCACTATGTCTGAAATATGGATCTCTTTAGATGGGACCTTCACATATTCAGAACATCTCCTCATTTTCTCCTGAAAAGCCTCTCAGGACTAATTTTTTTTTACTGTAAAATACCAGTCTGACCTTTCTGCACCTTCTTTTGGCCGTGCTCAGCAAACTACGTCACAAACAGTGACACAACATAACTTAGGGCTCCCTAAGCACTACTGTTAACAGCTGAAAATCACAAATATTTCTGGGGAACACATCCTTAGAGACACATCCTCTGACTATCAGTATTATGATACCATGAGATAAAACTTGGGAACTCACCAATGTAACAGAGTTTCCCTGAGGTGAAGAAATATTCCAGCAACTTCACAGCAGTTAGGAATTTTGCTTTGGGTTATGACTCCAGCTTTTTTTCCCAGATTTGGTCAGGGGAAATGGAAAAAGATTTACAGTACAGCTAAAGGCCAGACACCAAATCTCTTGACTTATCGTCTGGTATCTAATCTTTAAATTAGAAAGGACCTGAAGACACAGCTTCAGATGTACTACTACTGGGTTCCTAAAGCTGGGGGAGAAAAATACAATAATGTAGTTTTTAGAAGCCAGATGGGTAATCCATAGTGTTATTAACATATTGAACACAAGCTGGTCTGCCAGGGGCTCTACTGTCGCTTTCTCTGGGGTCTGGGCAGCGGTGGTGGTGCACAGATCTGAGCTCCAAACAAGAGGCAGGGTGGTGGTCCTGGCCTCATGACTGGCAGCAGCAGAGGGAAATGAGTGCCAGAGGTTGGAGCTCTTTTGGTGATGAACCTGCTGTTGATACCCCTGGCTCCTGCGCTGCCTGCTCACTCCAGAGATGAATGGAGATGGGCAGGGCAGAGCAGGGAGCTTATCTGGCAGCTCAAAAACAGAAAGGAGGAAAACTTCACAGCCAGCTTTTTCTTTGTTCAGCAGTAGGAAATGACCCTCATTCTCCCCAGTAAAACTCCCCAGCCATCCTGTGATGGGCAAAGGAATAAGAATGAAGAGATGGAATGGTGGTGCACGTGCCATAAACATCACTTCTGTGTGCGCTCCGCTGCCAGAGCACACATAATAAAGCTTCATTTCCTGGTGCCGTGCCCTGACTGGAGTACACTGCCCAGATCTTCCTCTTGCTCTCAGCTGAGAGCCAAGTCATTCTATAGGATTATTTTGTTAAGAGCAAAGCTATTTGGTCTGAAGAGATTTAGCACCAGATTATGGCCACAGCTTTTTCCAGATCAGCGGCAGCGGAGGAAGAGGGCAGGAGTTGTCTGGTGATTTGAGTCAGATCCTGGAGCTTGGGAGACCCAGGTTCAGTCCTTTCAGCAAGCTCCCCACACATCTGGAGATTAGATACCTCTCCTTCTGTTTGCACACTGAACCTCACACCTCTCCTCTGCCATAGAGGAAAGCAGGTTTTGATAGAACTGCTGACTTGGAGAGAATTCCTGGTTTTGATAGAGCTGCTGACTTCAGAGAATTCCTGGTTTTCATTCCTCATAGAATCACAGAATCATTTGTGTAGGAAGGCACCTTAAAACTCATCTCATTCCAAGTCTTGCCATGGACAGGGACACCGTCCACTGGAGCAGGTTGCTCCAAGCCCTGTCCAAATTAGCCTTGAACACTTCCAGGAATGGGGCAAATTGCCGTCTTTCATTTCGTGAATTGTTTAATAACAATGATTCTCCCCTGGACTCCTTAAATTTCATCTCTCTTTTTTGCACATAAATATTGCCTTTATATACAGACAAGTCTAACTTGCACAGGGAATGGGAGTAGTCTTACAAATTTCATAGTGCCAGCTTCCCAAACCAGCCAGTTCCAGCCAGGGTGGTTTACTACAACATCCTTTGGACCCTCACACCCTCACACTCTTGGAAAGTGTTACCTGAGTACTTCTAGTGAAACACATAAATGGACACATGCCTAAAAGAGATTTGTACTGATGGGTCATATAGACAGGCTCTGCTCCTGAAGGCACTCTGTGACAACTCCTTACTGTTAAAAAATGAGTATTCTTACCACAGAACTGCTCTTCTGCCACACCTGCAGCTCTGCAGGGAAGAATTTTTATCTCAGGGCTCTCAGTGGGGTTGGCACCAACAAAACCATCGCTGGTCCCATCCTTAAGTCTTTCTGTAGAAAGTACAAGCCATTTATTATAGAGAGAAGATCTTTCCAGAATTTTAGATTAGCTCTACAGTGAGGGAAGTGAGAGGTATGACACATCCCTTCCACCTCACAGGCTGGAATTGCACCTGGAGTCCCCATCCCATCCCATCCCATTCCATCCCATCCCATCCCATCCCATCCCATCCCATCCCATCCCATCCCATCCCATCCCATCCTCCTCCATGTCCCCAGTCTGTCTCTATTTCACACACCAAAGCCATAACATTTTGAATGTTATGCACCTGGAGCAGGCTGCAACTCCAAAAACAGCAAGAGAAACCATAACCGTAAGTTCCACAGCCCAAAGCAGCCATCATGGGATGCTTTGTGTCTCTTCCAACTTCATAAAATGATAGCCAAACCTCCTTTGATTGCTCTGGGAGCAGGTTTAACTCTTTCTGAACCACTTAAATACTTCTTTCTCCAGGGCCATGCCTTAGTGTTAATTCTTTGGAAAACATAGACAAAGCTGCATCCCTTTGGGGACAAGAATGCACTGGGTAAGCTGTTGCCAAATCTACTTCAATTTTGGTGTGTGTGGAACTATTAAGCAGCAACAGGACCCATCATGTGCAAGGGTACACATCTAAGATGTCAAGCCCTGTGGCAGAGGGACAGAAAACATCAGATCATGTGGGCTCTTTGAATCTGCAGCCTGGTGCAACCCATGGACCAGCTCTGGGTCAGTCACCCTGCAGGGTTTTGTGGGCCTCAGTTAAGAAACCACGGGACTACATCAGAAAAGTAACATAGTGATGTTACTCAGACTGGAAAAGAAAAAGTTAATTTAAATAAAACATAATGGAATGTAAATATAATTATGATTTACCAACTGTGTCTCCTCCTACACAGTCCTGGTTACTAGTCCTAGTTTCCTAGTTACTGGAAATACTGATTAACTTGAAAATACAAAACAACTGCTCTTAGAATTGGTTATTCTAGTGAATCTTCCTTCCCAGCTCCATGATGAATTCTTGGATGGCTAAACAAGAAATCAGTACCAGGCACTGTACACATTATAGACAGAAACAAAGTCATGGTAACATGGAGTTGATTGTAAGCTTTGATTAAAGGCACTGTATTAATTCCATGGATTTGCTAAGAGCTTGGGCCACATGATAAATTGGTACTACTATTTATGGATCAGATGTTTATATTTCACTTACAGGTCAACTTCACTGATGTAACGATGACCCCAGGCCTCTGCAGGAGGCCTGAAGGGCTGGCCAGGGAGACACTCACAGGGTTTAACAGCTTGAGAAACTTGGCACAGACAAACACAGGCTCCTGAGACATGTGAGGAGGCAGAGGCTGGTGGTCCTGAGCCTCCACTGGCCCTTGGGAAAAGGTGGAGCTGAAAAGGGGGGTGCAGAGGCCACCAAGGCGATGCTCCCTGTCCCCTCTGCTGCACAAGTCGTGACCTCTCTAGACTACAGGCAACACTGTGGAGATTGTGGGTATCATGTTGCTTAAAACTGGATGCTGAAGCCTCTAGCTGAGGCAATTTATTGCTTTTCACAGAGGAAATGAGTACAAATTTGGCTGGGGACATAAATAAATATGAGATCATTTACTTGGAGCTGACTTATGTGTTGAATGGTTTGCATTTAACCGTTTCCATCGCGTGTTGTCCAAATCCTGGAAGCAGCGTCCTTCTTCTGAGATCAACAGGAGCTGTAGGTGCTCTGCTCCTCAAAACATCCACATTTCTCAGTGCCAAAATAAGCACCAGGCAACTCTCTCTTTCTCAACTCTCTCTTTCAGGATTTTGTGTTTGTAGCATTTGTTACAAAAAAAATCAAACTGATCATTGCTAAAGCCCTGAGACATCATGACTTGTCCTTTCCAAACCTCAGTCTAGGCTATTTCTCACATTTATACTGAAATGTTCACCAGGTCTAAGTGTTTTGCAGCAGATCTTTCTTTGTGCATCTATGTACTGAAAGAAACCTTTAAAAGTAACAGTTGGCAGAACAAATGGCAGTGTGATTTCCAGTGTTTGAGATTGTGATTATTCAGAATTTCACCACAATGCCCAGATCCCAATATCCAGCCTTATGTATGGAGTTCTGACTGAATGGATTTGATTTTAGGGGCATGATAATAAAACATAGAATACAGCTATAAATCAGAGTTTGCCAACTACCCAATTAGCACTGCAAGCACAAAGTTTGATTTCTACCATCAAAGCACTCTGAGAACAATAGAAGTCTGCACTGAAGTAGTTTGTGCTGTCAGATGGAGGGAAGATGTGGATGGTCTGGGGGAAGGCCGGAAGGAGGGAAGCTTGGAGCTGCCACAGATTTGCTTTAACATAAATTTGTGCAGCATCCTTCATGCCCCTGAAGACACATAGCCAATAACCTTTAGTGCAGGAGACAACGTCACAGGCCACAAAGGGAAAATTTCCAGGCCAAGGGACTATGACTGCCCCAGGAAAAGCTGCAGTAATGATGTATGCTGGAGGAAACATAGTGGTTTAAAAGCTGTGGGCTTCTATGTCCTTAAGGTGAGATATATCATGGAATCAACCCCTGCAAGAGCATCTTGGGCTTATGAGTGTTTCACTTAAAGCTTCAGTTCATCAAGTCATGTATCAAAGACCTGTGGAAGGCAGACTGGGGCTCAGTGGAGTGTTTTAAAGCTCCTTTGTAGAATCAGAGAATGGTTTGTGTTGGAAGGGACCTTGCAGGTCATCTGCTTCCAGACAGTTCCTGTGGCCCTGGCCAGGGGTACTTTCATGTGAATATCACCTGTCTCAGGTCCTGTGCACCAGGAACTTAACATGGAACACCTTCCATTCTTGATCCAGGTCTTGATGAATCTGCTTCCCATTCCAGTCTTGAATTTCTGAGAATAACTTACACATACTCTGACAGCAGCCAAGGGAATCACTATTGCATTCCTCTGCAGGGTTTGTTCCACCAGCCTTTGAGAACTGATGTCCCCAGAGAAAACTCAGGTAAACCAGGCCAAGCAGAACATCATACCTTGTTATCTGGTGAGGCTCCCCTGAGACCATCCTGTTCTGCATTGTGTTTCTTTAGCCCTGACTGCAGCCAACTTGATTAACCCACCAAGAGCTATGAGCTGTCTCTCCTGGTGTTGTAGGGCCATTGGGCTCTGGAGTATAACATGTTCCTTGCAAGTGGATCTCCGTGCAGACAGGCTTGGGAAGAAAAACAGACCAAGCCAAGGTTACTTCCATCCTCCTAATGCCTGTCCATACTCAGGTCTTTAAGAAAAATAAATGTTGTCGTTACAAGCAGCTTCCTTTCTCATACATCCTTTCAGTGCTGATGCCCTCCCTCCAGCAATGCTGAATGGAAAGAGTAAGGTTTCAGGCTCTGTACCAAGAAATTCCTGTTTTCAAAAGGCCAGACACAACAGCTGGGAAATTTTTTGGTTTCTGCTGCCTTGTGTCAGTTTTTGCCCATTCCTGGAGTGGGGTGTAATTTCTGAAGCCTAGCAGCATTTGAAGCAGGCTGAGCAATCTTTGAATAATCTCTTGGCTGACATTTCCCAGAGGCAGGAGTGTGTACTAACACAGAGCTATATGTGTGTTTTATGGCTGTCTATATACACACAGGCCTGGGGGGAGGAAAGGGGGGTAACTCAGCATGTCTGCCTTTCAAAATGCTGATTCAGGAGACTGGAAGCCACTCCCAGGTTGCTGTTCTAGCCGACCCTGCCTAGTTTTCATTCAAGATGAGTCTAGGGGAGCTGAGATGTCTGTTTAGGGTGAGGGTCCAGCCCCGAATGCAGTGACTGCCAGCAGCACTGCTGGGCTGTAATTATGAACAGATTTGTTTTTGTGATGTTCACATTCCCGAGGCTCCCCTTGCCTTTCCCCTCTCAGGGAGTTGTCCCCTCCTCCTCCTCTTCACATACATGCTGAGCCCCTGTGGGGACACACATTTCCATGGGCAGCAGTAGTGGACACCAATGTCAGCACAGTCATCTCCTGGGAGCAGCCTCCTACTCTCTCCAGCACCACTTTCCCATTACAGCAGCAAGGGGGTTTTTGCCCTCTTATTGGGTGTCTTCACCCTTGGATCCTGTCAGGAGTGACAAAAAGGTGTCATTTTGTCTGGTTTCTCCAGTGTGGCTGCCTACACACGTTCCCACAATTGCTTCTTGCCCCAGACTCTTTGGAGACACACATGTGCACAGAGGAGGAGGGAATCCCCTCATGTCCAGGAAAGGCAAGGGAAGCATTTAGCCCCAGAAACTTCTGCACAACAGATGAGATTTGAACTCAGGACTTGAGACTAATCACACCAAGCTCAGTCCTTCTCTGCCCTTCTGTTTAGGTGAGCTGTTAGGGGGCTTTGTCCTGGGGTTTTCATCCCAAGCATGCTCTGGCCCAGACAGATTATCCAGCTGCACAAGCAGCATCAGGATGTGGAGTGGGAGAACACTTCAGAATCACCTCCTGATAAAATATCTGAGGCATTTTGCATCCACATCCATTGTTCCTGGCAAAGTCTTTGTATCTCAGATATTTTGCTTTCAGAAGTTCTTTGGGCCTGAGCCCAAGAAGGAACATCTCCTCCTCTTCCTCCCACCCACCTGAGCCGAGAGATGCAGCTGGTGGGGGCATTCCTTGCCTGTGGAATCTGGAAGGAGATGTGCAGCAAGTCACCAGTGCTGGATCTGCCTCTCTCCTGTGGGGATCAGGACTCTGCTGAGGAAAAGCAGCTAGGGTTTCACACAATCCAAAGCACATGTACGGTAACTAAAGCTGCGTAAGCACTTTTCTTTCCTAGGGAAATTTTCCAAACGTATGTTTCAAAGGAATGTGAAAATATTCCCCCTCCTTTCTTGCTTGCTTCCTATAAATCCAGCCTGATGTGGACAATCCCCTCGGACTCTGCTCCAAGAGGGATTTAAGGGTCGGGAAGGGGTAGGGATGACAGCGCTGGGAATTCATGCTCTGAGCAGCCAATGCAGAGCAGGCCCCTAGGAAAGGACTTATCAGTCATGGAAACCACTTAAGGTTAATCATACAGTGCTGCTGTGAGAAAACACACTCAGTCACTCAAATCCAGTGAAAATGGATGTGTTTGGGGTCATTTCCCTCCATTTAAGCATCATCAGATGTTTGTATCCTCCACAGACAAATTCAGCTTTTTGGGCATCCCCTCCTCCTCCAGGAATGTCCATGCAAAAGGAAATTTCTCCATGGGAAGTAGTTAGTTTAAAAGCCAGTTTTCATGGGGGAGGAGAAAAGCAAAGCCTTGACCAAACATTCTGACCAGCTGCTCTGTGCACATATTGGCTGCAGTGACTGGGGCTGCACAGGGCTGCTAAAGACAGAGCTCCAGGGGGATGAGGCAAAGGTCTGGGGTCCCCAGCATAGGAAAGACATGGACATGTTGGAGTGAGTCCAGAGACGGGCTATGAAGATGATTATATAGGAAAGACATGGATGCTCTGAGGAAAGGCTGGGAGAATTGGGATTGCTCAGCCTGGAGAAGAGAAGGATTTGGGGTGACCTAATTGTGGCCTTCCAGTGCCTGAGGGAGCTGACAAGAAAGATGGAGAGAGACTCTTTACAAGGGCCTGGAGTGACAGTGCAAGGGGTCATGGCTTCCTACTGCCAGAGGGTAGGGTTAGATAAGATATTGGGAAGAAGTTCTTCCCTTTAAGGGTGGTGATATCCTGGCACAGGGTGCCCAGAGAAGCTGTGGCTTCCCCTGGATCCCTAGAAGTGTTCCAGGCCAAGCTGGATGAGGCTTGGGGCAACCTGGGATAGTGGAAAGTGTCCTTGCCAATGGCAGAGATGAGCTTTAATGCCCCTTCCTACCCAGACCACTCTGGGATTCTCTGAGAATGTTTGATGAGCAATGCCCAGCCCTTCTGCAGGAGTTGAGCAGGGGAATCAGCTCTCGGGATGGTGCCCCATGAACATGGATCCAACATGCCCTGCTGATCCCATGATGGCTGATCCCACATCCCACACCCTTCCCTTGCTCTGTGAGAAAACCAGATCTGCTGTGCTGAAGTGGGTATGTCCATGTGCACTGAAACATGAGTGTGTACATGCATTAACAGACTCCAGCATCTCCCACTCATCCCCAGGGACTGAGCATGGCCCTTGTCCAGGGTGAGGGATGCCAGCTGTGAGCCCAGGGCCATGTGGGAAGCAGTTATCCCTTGGGAAATGGCTGAAAACCCCATCTATATCCATGGTGTTTGGACTACATATCCCAACAGTGAGCTGAGTCATTCCAGACAAGCTTATCAAAGATTTCCCCTTTAACTCCAAAAGCATTTGCTGGTTGTAATTATTCTTCTCTTAAAAAAACTCCAAACCCAAACAAAACCCCCAGGAAAACTCCAACCCACTGAGAAAAATCCTCCTCCCTTAAGCACTATGTAGATAAATTCATGGAGGAGGAATGACAAACTCCCAGCATTTCTGGTGGATCCCCACATTAATTTGTAGATTTTTGTAGTCTTGCAAATTGTCATGTAAAATGACATTGAAGGTCTGCATGAAGTTCCTGTTATGGCCATTTTATTTTATATCTAGATTTAACCAATAAAGCTATAGATCAACTCCCACAGTAGAAGAAAAAGTATAGGTTTTTGCAGAAGGTTAAGTTTCAAAATCCTTCCCAATGTCCCAGTCTCTGTGTGCACTTGAAACAAGCACCAGAGGTGAAGAGAAGGAATTAAATGTTTGAGCCTTATTCCCAGGGAAGGTCACTCAGCAGAGCTGCTCTGTGTATTTGTGTCTATTTACACCCACTGAGGACCTAAAATTACAGTTTAAGCAGGAAGCTAAACCTGGAGCTTTTAACAAGTCTAAGCAGTTGAATTTAATGCTCAGGAGCAGGGGGGGACCATTCTGGTGCTAACTGGGAGGAGAGCTAGACTTGAGAAATTATAATAAGAGACAATTTTCACCTTATTATCCACCTTAGGAAAACCAAGCATTTTAAATATGCCTCAGGATAGAAGCCACAAAATGTTATTTAACATTGGAAAAGCCTTTCTGGTACTTACAGTAGCTTTTAGTCATGGAAAGGCAAAAATACATCCAGATCCTCCTTTTTTTATGCGGACAACTCCAGATTAGAAACTCCTGACACCAAACTTGCCAAAATTGTACAGACTTTTTCAAAATCACAAACAGAAATGAACAGCAGTCCCAGAAATGGGAAAGGCCAGAAGCAACTAACCAGGAATCTAATTTTGCAACCAGGACATTTCTTTGATCTCTTTTACAGGTAATGGACAGACCTCAGGCTTGGCATCCCTTTGGGAGGGGTGAGAGATAGGCATGAGCTAAGTGATCCTGCAGAATTCCCTACATGGGGGAACTGAGGCAGGCAGCTGTGGAACGACTTATTGATGTGCTGAGGGCCAGGAGAGGTCTGCAAAGGAAATTGCCTCTCCCAAGAGCATGCAAAGGCAGGAGCTGAGGCTCCACATAGCCTGCAGCAAGGAATGTGAGCAGGAGCCAGGTGAAAGGCCTGACCTGTCATGGCAGAGCAGCACAAAGGAGGAGATAGAATTCACAGAACTCACAGAATCACTGGGTTGGAAAAGCTCTCCAAGATCATTGAGTCCAGCCCAAGCCCTAACACCTCAACTAGACCATGGCACCAAGTGCCACATCCAAGCTTTGTTTAAACACATCCAGGGATGGTGACACCACCACCTCTCCAGGCAGGCCATTCCAGTACTTCATCGCTCTTTCCGTGAAAAACTTTTTCCTAATATCCAACCTATATTTCCCTTGGTGCAGCTTAAGACTGTGTCCTCTCGTTCTGTCAGCTGCTGCCTGAAGAAAGAGACCAACTCCACCTGACCACAGCCACCTGTCAGGGAGTTGTAGAGAGTGATGAGGTCACCCCTGAGTCTCCTGTTCTCCAGGCTAAACACTCCCAGCTCCCTCAGCTGTTCCTCACAGGGTTTGTGTTCCAAGCCCCTCACCAGCCTTGTTACCCTCTTCTGGACGCACTGAAGTGTCTCAACATCCTTCCTAAACATTGAGACAGGAGAGCTTCCAGCCCTCCCCATCCCTGTGGGCCATGACTGGGGCTGTGTCCCCTCTCAGCTCTGGAACTCTTGGCCCAGCTGTGCTGGCCACTGCTCCAAAGCTCAGGTGCAGGGGGAGCAGGTGAGTATGGGATTCCTGCAACCCTGGGCAAGGGAGCAGCTTCACTTTGAAGGGAAAACAGCATGGAGGGGGCTGCATGGTCCCATCCCCAGCAACAAAGCTGCTTCCCACTGTAGCATCATTTTTATAATTCGGGTTTTTAGCTGGAAACAGCATTCCCTCTGCTACCTCCAAGCTCATTCCAGAGGGATCTGGTGTGGGTTTGTCTGTATTTGAACTCAACACACAACCCTCTGGCACGGAGAGAAGAAGCTTCCTTCAGTAGCTCACAACCAGATTTCAGTGTCAGCTTAGTTATTATTCACAACAGCTCTGCCTGGTAATTCCTTCAAACACAAGCAAAAAGTACCAGACTGTGGGAATGACCATGAAAACTTCCAGGATGAAGTTTCTGTCTGTCCTGCCCTTTCTGGGAGAGGCTGAGACACCCCAGGACCCCTTTTCTCACTGTGATCCAACAGTGTGATCCTAAACCAGCCAGGAGCTGGTACAATTCCCAGAAATGAGATTTCCTTTAATTCACGGGCTCTTGTCTTTGCCCTCTCGGCAGTGTCTGCAGCAGTTGAGTGCACTTCACAGCACAGCCTGATTCCTGAGTGATGCACAGAGTTCATAAATGCTCAATAGAGCTCCTTGAGCACGTTACAGACAGGAAAATTATACACTACTGACAGCAAGCTGCTGGGTGCTACCCATTGATTACTCATTTATTAAAACACTCCCCCCCCTTTCCAACCACTTGTAAATAAAAGACTTGCTATTAAACTCAGCTCTCTTGAAAGCACAGAAGTGCACGGATTCGAAATTCCTTCCCAGACGTGGAGGTGACCTCTGTTTACTATAAACATTATCCCACATTTAAATTTGGAAATGAAACAAGGGTGAGGCGAGGAGCCCGGATTCCGGTCAGAGCTTCCCTGCAGTCAGAGGTGAGCTCTGGTGCCAAGGCTTGCTCGAGCCCTCCTGCCTGCCTGCTTTCCATCTTTGGATCACTTTGTACATGTTTCAGACTGGGTGGGGGAAAGGTTCCTTTGCACAGACATCTGATGAGGCTTACTCACAAGTCTTACTTCACCAGCCACTTGCTTGTGGGCAAGGAGAAGTACAAGCCCAATTCTTTGCTCAGACCCAAGAAACAGCCACAAATCACCTTAAAGAGAAAGGGTTGGGTTCGACTCAAGATCATGTACCCTGTGGTTTGTAAGAAAAAGCAACATCAATTGGAAGGAATTTCTCTCAGCTGAAAGTCAGGAAAAACATTTTATGGCACACAGCCTCTCTGCAGCAGCACAAGGCTAAGACAGGCCTCAGTTAACTATGATCCTACATCCCGTTCCCTTGATGTGTGTGCTTGGAATTCCCAGTCAGGCTGTTGCATCCCACACTCACAAAGGGGAACAAAAGCTGCCAGCTTGAAGTCTGAAGCTTCAAACCTCCCATTCCATGAGGGGGTCAAGAGGAAACAGCTTGCCACAGCCTGAATGTTAGCAGGTCCTGCAGGCTTTGGAAAACACCTGGATCTAGACTCAGCTCAAAGCCCTGTCTACAAACAACCCCTACAAACCCAAAGCTAAAGCCTGATGGCACTGGGGTGACAGCCTGTTCTCCTGAGCTCAGAGAACAGGAGTGAGGATCCAGTTAGCCTGCAGAGCACAGGTTGTCCTTGTGACTGCCACTCCTCCCCTTGCACAGCTTTTTCTTTAATCCAGCAGTATAAAGGGTTCAGTAAATCAAAAAATAGCTAAAATTACTGGTAATTAAAAAAAATTAAAGAAAGGAGAATATTATTTTATGTATTCCTCCACCACTGCATAGACTCTGTTTCCTATTAAAGGCAATGGTGTGTAGTGTTTCCATTAAGATTCTGCTTCCTGTTGTGTAATATGGAATGTTAAAAATCTCAGTATCGCTTCAGAAGTTATTACAAACCCCAGAGAGTTTTCTATTCCCAAGAAATCTCTCCCAGTGGGAAGTTGGAATAGTTCCTGCAGAATTTACAGCAAATGCCTCAGACCCGATGTAATATTTATGGTGTCCCTCTCATCTTATCCAGGCTGGTTTGCTGCTCTGCTGCTGTGAAAGAAGAGCCTGTTTCAATGGTTCAGGGCTGTGACATTCACTTTGAAGGATATTGAAATGGATACGACAGCCACAGGAAATGTTCCAGTCTCGCTGAGGTGCCTCGGAGAGGTATTCAGTCAAATGAGAATTCACTAATCTGATTCCCAGGAAAAAAAAAATTAAAAATCACTGTAACTCAATGAAGAAAGAGAAAGACACATGACAGATCTGCATTCATGGCTTGCCAGATCTGGATTCCATGAAAGCCAGGAGAAAAATTCCCATTCACTTTCATGGAAATAGGATTTTGACCTCAAAGGTCTTCCGTTCAAACAGAATTATGATGCATTTTGAAATCTTGTGAGAATTAGGTGATATCCATTTGCATTAAAAAGAAATCATTGTATGCTAGGATATATTTGCATGGCCACAGCCCACAGATATCACAGCCCTTCTTATAGAAACATAAATTGGGGCAGCAAAACAACCCAGGTGGTCATCACTGCCTCAGTTACTGAGTCAAGGGCAGAGGTGCCACCTCCAAACTGCTACTCCAATATTGCTCCACATATCAGACTGCCTGGGCTCTATCAGCTGCAGAATAAATGTCTGCTCTAAAGTTATTCCCACTTTACTGCCTGTGGGAGAAATGAAGGTACCGTGGCAATAGCTGTGTGTTCTAACCTGCCAAAAGGAGTGGAAATAAAGAAAGGTGCTCCTTTGGGTTGAGCTTGGTACAAGACAAACAGATGATCAAACTGACAGAGAGGAGGTTTAGATAAGAGATTAGAAAGAAAGTGTTCCCTGTGAGGGTGGGCAGGCCCTAGCACAGAGAAGTTGTTCCACAGAAGTCCCTGGATCCCTGGAAGTGTCCAAGGCCAGGCAGGACAGGGCTTGGAGCAACCTGGGATAGTGGAAGATGTCCCTGCCCATGGCAGGGGGTGAGACTGGATAAGCTTTAAGGTCCTTTCCAACCCAAACCATTCTGGGATTCTTTGATTCTATATGAGCATACTGCCAACTCCTTTAATGAATCCTTTTGCAGTCCTACATCCCAACCTAAACTTTCAGAACTCGAGGTCAGAGCTCAACGTCCATATTTAAGTCCCTAGACTGGACCATGATTCCCATGTGCCAGGCACTCAGCAGCTTTCATTCATCCAGAGGGAAGATGATGGGTACATAGTACTTTTTAAATACAGGTATTTTCTGAGGAGTTGTGAAGCCTGTAACTGCAGACAGTTTGTCCCATAGGTGCTGGAGGCATCAGTCAAGTTGAAAGTTAGGGAAATGGGATGTGGCACCTGAATGAAAGGGATGAAGTGAACAAAGAAGGAGCCAGGGGCCAGAAATGAGTCCTGGCTGTGCAATCTGCTAGATGGGACATCAGCTCTTTGAGGGAATGGCTGGAGCCTGAGTCATTGCAAGGTGGTCTGAGCAAAGTCCTGGAAAACATTGCCAAGATCAACCTGCCCTGTTCTCTGTGGATGAGCGACACAACCCAACGGGGCAGCCCATGTCTCTTGCTGTCTGCATAAACAGAGAGGAGATTATGTGGGAAGGAGGAACCCTCATTAGCTGTATCCTTGAGGGCAGATTATAGTTCAGGAGACAAACAGTCCTAGAAGCAAGAAACAGCAGGAGCGCTAAGCCTGTATGGTCATTTTTAGCCTCCTTTGCATATTCACACGTACACAGGAAGAGAAATCATCACACCAAATAAACCACAACCCTGGCTTGGACATGGACAAATACTTCTGGGCGACTGGAGGGTGATGTTGCAGTGAAAGGAATCAAAAGTTTAGTATCATGTCTCAAGAGACATTTAGAGTGGAGAAGATGGGAAACCCTTCATCCAGAGAGCATGCTGATGGAAGATCCATGGGACAAGAAGAAATAGTAGCTGTTCCATATTGAAAAGCAGAGATACTGAGGGGAGCAGTAAAAAAATTAAAGTCGGTGTCTGGTTTTATTTAACAACAACATTAATTCCTTGAGAAGCAAAAGGAGTGAGTACATTCACATCTGAAATGACTTTGAGACATGCAGCCAACATCCGTATTGCACCGAGCACTCTGAAATATGAGGAGGAAACAGTGAAACAAGATTCAGTTCAGGATAGGGAATGCCAGCGAGGGAGAGTGATCCAAACTGCAGATATTCAGTGGAAGAAATACAATTTGAGAGTGAGGATTGGGGTGAAGGTTATCCTCTGAGACATGGATTTATAAAACAGTCAGGCAAGACAGCTATAATAAATTGGATGTAGTGGCTGTGTGCAACAGAGAAGGAGCATCTCTGGCAAAGGGATTACCAGTGTGATTACAGGGATGTTACTGATGAATCCAAACTTAAATGGAA